>CM026211.1:17147396-17597396 GCA_014839995.1 Xenentodon cancila | reverse complement strand
TCAAACTGACAGAGTGGGGTCAGCAGAGGAGGTGCATAGTCCGAAGAGGTCACCAACTTTCTGCAGTCAGTCGCTACAGACCTCCAAACTTGTGCAATTAGGCCTTCAGATCAGCTGCAGAACAGTGCGCAGAGAGCTTCATGGAATGGGTTTCCATGACGGAGCCAGACATCACCAAGTGCAATGCAAAGCGTTTGATGCAGTGGTGTAAAACACGCCACCACTGGACTCAGGAGCAGTGGAGACCTGTTCTCTGGAGTGATGAATGGCACTTCTCCATCTGGCAATCCGATGGACCAGTCTGGGTTCGGTGGTTGCCAGGACAACGGTACTTGTCTGACTGCATTGTGCCAAGTGTAAAGTTTGGTGGAGGGGGGATAATGGTGTGGGGTTGTTATCCAGGAGCTGGGCTTGGCCGCTTAGTTCCAGTGAAAGGAACTCTGAATATTTCAGTATACCGAGACATTTTGGACAATTCCATGATCCCAACTTTGTGGGAACAGTTTGGAGCTGGACCCTTCCTCTTCCAACAAAGCAGGTCCATAAAGACCTGGATGACAGAATCTGGTGTGGATGAACTTGACTGGCCTGCACAGAGTCCTGACCTCAACCTAAAAAAAAAAAAAAAAAAAACACCTTTGGGATGAATTAGAACCGAAACCGAGGGAATCCAGTCTTTTTCTTGTTTTTAAATATAGCCTATGCTCAGCTTCGATCAGACATGCACACCAAACAAGTACCAAAAGGACACTTGACATGACTGATAAAATGGGATCAAATCAGCAATGACCAGCGTCTCCTCAACCACAGCTACCCCAGATTTTTCTCTGTAGATGTAAAGAAAACACTGCTGACCTCAATGGTATTTTCAAATCTGTTTTGACTGTGTTTAAAAGACCTAAATACATGCACAACCATGGCCAATTCGAATTAAAAATACTTATTTTACACTGAATTGAAATTAAGATATTTGTGGAACATGTGAAATGCAGTACAAGTCGGAACAGAAACACAGCACTTCCCCGTTTCGAACGACAAAAATGTGCCCTGAACCACAGTTGATGGGTCCACTGAAGACCACTTTACTCTAAAGTTTTCAATCATTTCAGATTGAAATTTCAAACCTGTTATATTTTGGATTTTGCTTTTAGCAAGCAGGTAGACGTGATTATCCTGAAATATAGTTTTGTTTTATACACTAGTCTGCTTACTTTTAAATTGTTTTAATCAATACACTCAGACAGCGAAGAACCAAAGAAAATAGAAATGTCTGTCCATTTTCCAGGGTTTAAAGTAACACGCTTAGGTTTCCCAACCACAGCTTAAGGTTTTAAAAACAGTAAGAGCAGCAAAACCATAATACAGAGAAATTACCAATTACACATTAGCTGGGATTTTTGTTGTCATAATCTGTTTGAAAATATTTGCAATATGATTGCTCAGCGCAAGAAAAAAAGTTTTTTTTTTTTTTTTTTAAAACCAAAGAAAAACAGCTTTATTTTCAGACAGGAAAGGTAATGAATTGCAGGATACAGTATGATCTAATACAAAACATTAAAGGAGTCAGTAATTGTGTGCATTGTGTAAAATGAAAAGTGGGCAAACATGTAACACTCAGCTAAACAAATATCCTGTCTGAATCAAAAATCCATCTAATCACTGCTTTAAAGAAAACATTTAAAAGAGTCCAGTCAATTACTAAGCAGTGTGCACTTTGATTTTCTTTTTATGGACATGCACTCTCACATTCAGATAAATTCAAAATACTATCATACACTCAAATGACTCAATGGAGAAAAAAAAAAAAAGAAAGAAAAAAGAAACATCAAAAAGTAGAATTAAAAAAATAGTCTCATTTGTCACAATCTACCAAAAACCTCCATAAACATTGCGCCCACCCCCAAAGTTAAGAACAGAGACGTTCCCATAAAAGAGGCTGCACCTCATCTTTGTCATGCACCCTGAACCTCTCAGACTCCCTCGGATCGGCGATGGAAGTCACACAGAGACTAACACCCATCCACATCTGAGCACCTTGAACAACATCTGATCTTGACAAAGATCAAAACACGTCAGATCATCCTGTCAGAGGAGGACATCAGCTCTCCTGCTTGTCTCTGACCAGTAAGACTGTGTGCTGCCCTCCACTGGAGGCCATCAGTACTTCTCGGTTCTCCAGCTGCTTGCCCATCATCTTTACAGGACTCCACTCATCATCTTCTTCTCCTGTGCCTAGCTGCAAGTTGGTTCCCATGCCCCAGGCATACACAGATCCTGGAGTGAGAAGAAGACAGCAAAGACAATAAAACGTATGTAGTCAAAAACGTGAATTGAGAAAAATATTTAAGGAAGTAACATTCTGACAGCAAACAGGAGGAAGACTGCCGTAGACGATTGAAGCTCCAGATTATCTGCTGGTCAACATGTCTCAAAGTGCAGTTTAAGGAGCAACGCTCTGATCTATCTGACTATTTATTATACAATACAGAGATCCATAGGGGATATTTACAAATGCATCCATCTATGGTCGGGGTTATGTTGAACTGATGTTAACTGATTAAATCTAACATGAATTTCAACAGTTATGCAAAAATGCATGAAAGTCACATGAGCAGCAGCATCTTGAAGATATGATGATTTTTAGAATATCACTCCCAAAGAGTAAAAAGAACTAGCAGGTTCAGAATCTGGTTATAAAAGCCTCTGCTGTGTTTGCTTTGTTTCCTACCTTCTTTTGTAACCGCATAGCTGACAGAAGCTCCACACGTCACCGCCTTTGCCGGTTCCACCCCCATCACAGGCACGGGTTCACTCTTCTCCTCAGCCCCTTGGCCCAGACCGAGACGACCATACTCTGCTCTGCCTAAGCTGTACACCTGCCCTAACGATGAGAGGGGGAAAGAACTGTTATGTCCCATGTCTTTCACATGGACGCTTGCCGCAGGATGACATGTGAGCCGTTTACCTTCAGCATCGAGGCAGAGCGTGTGATGCTGTCCTCCAGAAAAGTCCACCCAGGTGGTGGTAGAGTTCTTAAAGCATGTCAATTTTACAGGGACAAAACACATCTTAGTGCTTTTTGTGCCTGGAAAGATCATTTTGGAAAAGAAAAACAGATAATACAAGATTACACACAACATTGTTGATGTCATTTCCTCAGACGTATTAGCAGCTGATACAGCTGAACACAAATCAGTATCATAGGTCAGGTCACATTAGCTCTAATCATTGTAATTACAGACTGATAAGCCACACTCACCCAGCTGGTGATAGTTTGAGAGACCAAATCCATACACATATCCTTCCCTCGACACAGCAAAGGTAAAGTAAGCGCCACAGAACACATCATTGAAGTGAACTTTCCCTTTGAGTTTTACCATCTGTGGCACCAGAAGTCGCTCTGCAATCAAAACACGGTCAAAGAGTTAGTACAAGATAAGAATAAGAACTCTTAATGCAATAAGAGATGAGAGCTTTTGTTCCATCCAAAGGGAAAATGAGCGTTACCCACCGAGACCTTTCCTGCCTCCTCTATTTGAAAAATGCTCCGGCACTCTTCCCAGCTGTCCCTGTTCGGCAGAGCCTGATGTGTAGAGATTCCCATCCAGTGTCAGTAATACCAGGTGATCGTTACCTGTTAAAAACCATCCATGAATATTAAACAGAAACACAGAAAAAACAATTCATAGTGCAAACAAAAAGAAATGAGGAAATGAGAAAAGCTGGAGCGTACCTGAGGCGATTTTCACAACAGGCTCTGTAATGGAGATTTTAACTGGAACAGGACATGTTTTCATGGGCTCGAGAAGGCCAATAACACCATTGTTGTCCTGGGGGGAGACAAAAAAATAAGTCCAGCACATTTAAAGTTGGTCAACTTACAGTAGATGACTGCAGCACGTGATTGAAATAATGCAGGAGCAGGTACAGATGATAAAAACAAGCAGGGTATAAATAAAACCAGATAAAGCACAGCTATTTTACAGAGTGTAGGATACGTCCTAACAAAAAAAAACAAAATTAGATGGCTTCCATTATTGTTTGCCATGTTGAAGAGACAAAAATGGCCAGCATGGGATACTGGATTCATTGTTTTGAATTTGTCATTGGAAACAAAAATGGCAACTTAAATAAAAACTATCTCAAGGTGTCCAGCTAATTTCTGAATCTTGGTGGGTGTATATGGAAGTGAGATTAATGGGTTTGTGAAGTACAATGAAATTAAAGTAAGACTTCAGTGTCGTGATAGGGGCTGTATCGCCACGGTAACTCATGGTGAACACATGACCTGCTCCAGGGCTGTTCAAGCTCTACATTTTTAATTAGAGAGTCTTTGATTACTTTCCTGGTGATGTTTTAGATGAAAGAAAACCAAACACACAAACACCAACAACAACAACACAGTTGTATTAAATCAATGCTGATTCCTGATATTGTAACCAAATTCAAAATAGCTTAACTGACAGTGATCATTGGATTTGCCCGTGACTGAAAGCAAATTATGGATTTTAACCATAAATTGCAAAAAACTGAAACCAACATTTTAATACTTTAGTATTTAACACACGAAAGAGAACCAACTACTAAAGGAGCAGATGGTGAGCAAGTTGTCACATCACACACGTTTCAACAAAGACATGCAGTGCAGTTCCCCGCTCTCTTGGCGACATGTTTCAGGGTTCTGTCATTGTCTGTCCTTTTGCCTGGTACACACGGAGACAGTTACACAGAATTGAGTGCTATTTGCTATCAGTTTTACGCAAAGTTTTCCGTTTCATCTGAAACTCCAGCAGATTTCAGCGTACATAATCCTCAGCCACATGGTCATGTTTGTTGTTACAGATGCTTCAGCATTCCCATTTTCTCTGTCACTAGTCAAGTAAGCTAAAAGTAGTGCGTGCGAAAATGTCTAGTTTCCTCCGGCATAATTTCTGTTCAGTTAATTAATATAAACAACTGAAAAAAAACTACAATGAGACTACAACATCCAAATACCTGCAGTGCTCCTGATAGTAGAAGTCAATCAGTACACCAATCCAATTTTACCCAATTTCACAACCGAGGACATGAAGCCAAATCTTTGGGCAATGTTGAGTTATTGTTATGGAAAAGACAACCAAAAAAAAGAACACTAAAACATGACAATGCGCTTTGGGTCCATTGCCAGGCTCCCCGACTACTTCGGAAGTTAATATTGGATAGCTTTTGGGAGGCAACTTTGAACTTCCTAGAAAAACAGCAACACCAAGTACTTATTATCATAATAATGTTTTTTTAAATCTCTCAATACCCTACATATACAACAGTTAGATATGAAACATTTCTTTTAGTGAGAAAATGTGAATAACCTTTTTTATTTTGAAACTTTATAGACAGTGAGCCTTAAGTTTAAGTAGAAATGACTATCAAAACGTGAGCTGCTTACTCTACTACAAACAGCTGCCCAAGTTCCATCTCACATCATATACATAATTTGCTCTGGGGGATACTCTTTTACACAAGCAGTTGACTTAATACAGGAGTTCACCTACCCTGAAGGAGCCCCAGATATACACTGATCCATCCTCCGTGAGTGCAGCTGTGTGGCTGTCCCCTGCAGACACCTGGACCACCTTCTCATCTAGGCTCACTTTTCCTGGAACTGTCTCAGACCCTTCTTCAGATGTGTCACGACCAAGGGCCCCCTCATCATTACAGCCAAAAGTGTACACCTAAAACCAAAGACAGGAAAAAAGGAAGTGTTTACATGGGTAATGCATGACTTTTTTTTTTTTTTTAATTAAGACAGATGTTCCCTTACATGACCAGTTTCGCCAAGACACACTGTGTGCATTCCTCCTGCTACAACTTGCACGTTTTTTTCTGGTAGGGACACAAGCGCTGGCCTCTTCCTCTCAGTGATGTCCTCTCCTAAACCCAGCTGTCCAACATCTCCTTGGCCCAAAGCCAGAACCTGACCCGGCTCCTTGCAATGACTCCTGTGCACAACTGACACACAAGTATACAGTCTTACAGTCAGTTGATTTAATGAGATCACATATTTAATAGTCATAAAGCCAAACTAGTTAAATTGAGACAACATGGAGCAAAATATTTAGAGCTAAATGCTTTTCTCCTAATTTAATTCTTCAAGAAATACTGAAAATTTATATTTTTTATTATCTTTGAATCCAATGTTGTGGTTTTCAAACCAGAGAATCCAGTCTGTCATTTTCTTTCAACCCTAGTTTTTTACGTTTACCTTTGACCTTTTTCGAGTCTTTAACATCTTCCACAGCAGCCGCAGACTTCCTCTTGGTGGCGGTCTTTTTAGTAGGCATCGTAAACACCTTCAGAAAGTGAAAAAAACAGTTAATCAACAAATACATTAAACAATCCTTTTTTAAAATCATATATATGCTACACACACATCGCGATTATATAATGGCATAAACGGAACCACGTGATTTAAAACATTCACTGGGAAAAGTTGTAGCCAAACGGGGACACGTGACCGCCCGGGAGCAGTCCGGCACAAACAGGCTTTATTTCAGTCGTAACCTGAACCCTGACGAGGCTGGACAGATGTCCGAAGCTGGGTTCAGCTGCTGGCTCGGAGGCGGGCACGGGGTCCGGGTCTTTGGCTCCAGGCTCAGCTGCGCGTCCTTTACATCTGCCCCGACGCTGTGACGGAACGCGCGGCGCGAGCACGTGCTCGTTAAGGTCACGTCCGTATTTGATCAACCAGACCTTTTCGCGAGGGCAGCTGCGGCGCGTCTTGCGTTTTCCTTTTCGCAGACACGGACAGTTTAAACTCGGCGACGCGACACAACGCCGCAGGCTGCGCCCATGTGCCCAAGCTAATGTTTACCGTTAGCGGCGAAGTCACTTTTTTACGTTCAAACACCAAAGTGGACCAAATAAAACCCACGGTGCATGCAGATACGAAGTAACGAGCTAAACATACGTGGTTAATAGTAAACAAGTTATCCGAGTCAGCGTTAAAGACCGCGCCGCCTCGGACTAGTAACTGCTTACCTGCTACCGTTAGCTGGCTGCTACCGCGTCAGGTCGGAAATGAATGAACGCCGGTAACTAACGGCCCTGACGTCGCTACGCACGCAGCGACGCGCGTCTACGCGTTCTCGGTCGTCGGTTACGTGAGTTTGGGAGCATCTGGTTCACCGACCTGATGTTTACAGAAGTTTGTAGCGTCTGTGGAAGTGAACGGAGTCTGTTCCCGGTTGGTTTTCAGGCGTGCAGTGCACGCGAGATGTCACGCACGCGTTCTTTGAGAGCTGCGTAACCCTTAAAGAGACAGTACCGTCTCCTGGACGCGAGCACACGTGTGCGGTACATGAAAAGGTACAGCGCAACGAGTACGTGGATGTCCACACCGTGACCGTGGACATTTGGGCCACTGCACTGTTCTTCAGCTTACTTCTAGGATTCTCAATGGCATAACGTTCTGGTCTCTCTGGGGTGGCAGATCCGTGTGTGAATATATCTGTTTGCTTAATCACTTATTCACAATTTGAGCCCAATGAATCCTGGCATGGACATTTTGGAATGCCATGAAATAAGAAGAAAACGACTTTTATGGGGAAATTTGGTACATTTAAGAAGTCAGCTGAACCTTGACTTGACATAACTGCAGATCATACTACTGCGGGTGAGGCAGTGCACCCAGTCACCTTAGGCAGGTGGTATTCAACCCTGGTCCCCGGGACCCCCTGCTTCAGCACACCCTGATACAAATCACTGCATCCTCAACAGACTTCTACAGACCTCGATGACATGCAGGTGATGACTATGGATTAAAATCAGGTGTATTGGTGCAAAGAAGCATCTAAAGTACGCCGGACATGGGATCCCATGGACCAGGATTGAAGACCACTGCTACGATCTTTACACACCTTATAAAGACTTTATTTTCAATTAGCATTTCAGGGTCACGGGGGTCTGCTGAAGCCTATTCCAGCTATCAACATCAAAAGGTGGCGTGCTCTGGAGTACGCCACCAGTCCATCACTGGGTAACTCCGAGACACAACCATCCACAGTCCCCCTCATCACTGTGGTCAGTTTAGGATCATCAGATTTCCGTTTTGGAATTGTGAGAGAAAGCAGGAGTGTTATGTGTTGCCAGTTCATAATCTAGCCTTTCATACCAAACCATCAGTGTCTTCAGCATGTATTTGGTTAACAAAAATGTTCCTCATGTTCAGTCTGTAGCTATTGAAGATGCTGGTTTCCCTCTTTAATGTATCAGTGTTAACCAAGTCTGTAAAATTACAAAACAAAAACCCATATTCCTCAATGACAGCAAATTCATTACCATTAAGTGACGTTGTGTTAATGCACTTACAACCTACCACAAGGTGCTGCTGCAGCTCCGTTTTCTTGCTTTAGACGTTTCAATACTCAAAACTATCATGAGGAAAGATGCATTAAAAAGAGTCACATGCAGCCTCATTTCACAGGAGGTTAAAGAAATAGGAATTATTATTTTAATTATATCCAGAAGTGACTACAAATAAACAGAAACAAAATTGTCAGAACATACAGTTCAATTAAAAATGAACATACTTTAACAGAAAATGTACACTTTAATCCCATTCTGGTAGCATTTAATCATAAACTAATATTGTGCAATTAAAAAAATAACAACCTATAATGCTTTTATATTTAAAATTTGCTTTCAAATTAAAGGAAGACAAGATATACAGAAGCATCAGTTAAACCTATACCGACATGTACACAGTAGTGAGGACCCTGTAAGCTACTGGCCAGACAACAATGCAAGATAAAACACTTCTGCAGATTCAAAAGGCTCCAGCCAAAATAACTCCCTGTTGACCGTTTATTTATCCTTTTTTTTTCTTCTTTTGACAAATCCCTGATCTATGCTCACAGCAACTTACATTTGACTTAGCAGAGAGACTATCAGAATGACCTTACTCATAATGGCTACAGAATGCATTGTATGTTAGAGCTTTAAAGGGAAGTACAAAAACTCATAAAAAAAAAAAAAAAAAAGAAAAGTATAAATGAAGAGAGATTATCCGGAACCGTTGGCACTGGATTTAGTGTTGGCTCATGCAGTGGATTGCAGAAATCAAAGTCCTATACTCCATTAGGCATTAGTGACGTTGGCACGCTTAAAGACACCAACAGCCTCCTGACCCGCGTTTCTCTCAGTAACTATTTTGACGCCTAAATGGCCACCTCACATCACAACCACAAGTACAGGCGAGGCTCGTATAAAAGCCGTCACTACTCATGTAATCAAAATGACAATATAAAATATCTTGTTCATTATAGAATATTTTGTCATTAGATCTTTCCCAGTCACATTCTAAAGTATAACAATAGCAGTCTGTACACAATAATATAAAACACACAATATCCCAGAGATGTTCAGTCCTAAAACAGAGTATCCCAGTTTTCAGCCTCGATCCACTCTTGATGTAGCAGCTTGTCTCTATTATCTATTATTACTGTGTATTATAAGGTCATTGTTATTACTATTTTTATTGTATGCTATTACATTAACAAGACAAGTTGGCATTTCTATATACAGTAAAGAAGAAAAAAAGGCAACACAGAATGAGGCCGCGTTAAAGGTGACTAGATCCGAGTCCCTGAGGGGTACCACACAATAGCAGAGTGAGCGTATGCCCCGCGCCGAAGGTCCTCAGCCACCTCCACACTTCACTGGCACGTGGGTGCCCCTGGCGTCTGGGAGAAATACTGCACGTGGTCCTCACCCACCAGCACCTCAGTTCAGGAAAAGCAACGTAGTGAGAGGGCGATGGAGGGCAAGCAACAAGGACTCTTGTTCTGAGTCAGTTCCAGGCCTTCCCTGATCAACAGTACAGCACATTCTGGAAACGTAAAAGGGCGACAGGTCTCCTTGCAGAGCAGCTTCTTTTCACAGAAATCTTAAGTGCTTTATAATCCGAGAGTGGCGGAGGCTAGGGCCGATGAAACCTGAAAAAAGAAAACACCTCATGAGGCATGAAAATGCACTCGTTACCCTTAAGCTTTTTAATCGAAACGCTTTCCACTTTTAATACTGCTTACAATGTAAACATTTATTCAACTGTAATCTTTCAGAATATATTTTCGCTGCTCCATTTTCATAAGGTCGTTTTTAATGGGGTCATCAGTTTCATAGAAACTTCTCAGTCTGTCTATTACAAGTCTACCTTCAATCTGGAATTGTCAGCATAAGGTGTTTAGGAGTTGGATCGATTTTTGAGAAATAAGTCTTTGTGGTCAGAATAGTGTGTGTATTGAGGAACATGTCTTGGATATAGTGGAGAAATCACATTTGCCATCAGTCTCGTTGGCATTTTAAGATTTTTTACCCAAACTTGGATTTTTCTAAAGGGCTACAGTTTCTGAATGTTAAACCTTTTGGATCGCGAGAGAGCTGAAATGCAAACAATTCTGATAGTCCATGGAAACATCTGCACGACTGGAGATGGGAGTTAAAAGTGTCTTTGGTGGAACATCTCATTGTCAAGACAAAAAGAAGAATGCGTAGTTTTATATCAAACAGCAAAAGCTTTAGGTACTTAGTAAGTTACTGTAATGTGACGGATTATAAAGCCGAGATTCCTCTGAAAAGAGGTCATACCTTGTGTAAATTCTGCTTTCTTCGTGAACCTCCATTTCATTGCTCTTATAATCATTGAGCTCCTTCCGGATGGCTGCCTGGATGAATGAACACTCGCAGTTAAAATGAGCTTCAAAGGAAACATTCCAACCATCAAACTCACCACGAACATTAAGTGAAACAATCCTCAGCAGGGACATTTGTTAGGTGCCTGTTTAAAAAAGTGATCTCGGCTTCCACACAGCACCTTCTATCTGAACTATTTAAATTGAAGTGCATACCTTATCAGCGGGAGTCAGTTTGGTCCACGGCTTGTCTGCCCTCCTGTCATAGTCTTGAGCATCTGTGACTTCCACATACTCGTGGAATCGCAGGATTTTTCTCGCCTGTAGCTCTGCAACCGTGGGTCTTTGACTCAGCTACAATGGGGATGTTTTATTTAGTTCATTTTCTCACAAACGCATGATGTGACATTTGGATGTTTTGCTTCACCTTTCTGGTCAGCCGCCGTTTGATCTCTCGAACCTCAGCCTGCCTGTCAGCCTGGTTCTTAGCTAAAGAAAGAATAAGGATGGGGAAAGAACGACAGAGCTTAATTTAGACTTCGACATGAAAGCCTGGCTTGATGGGCAAGGAAAAGCGGTGTCACACACACAGTTTCCAAAATTAGATACCTCCGCTGTTTCAAATAACCTTTTCAAGTGTATATTAATGCTGTAGCTTTGTTGTAAATGCAAAGACACAGCTAGAACAAAAACAAATCTGGCACAAACGAGACTAATTTACAAACATAACCAACTGTCCATGGAGCGATGAGTGCTGCTTTTAAAACCCCAACAGGTTAGTTGAGACCTGCAGCAGCATTTCCATAATTTTATTTTATTCATTTTGCTTTTACATGGAGACATTGTTTTAGACTGATTTAAAAATGACAAAAGGAAGAAAAATGATTACTGACGCTGGAGGATGTTTCTTTGTTCGAGTTCCTCAGCTGTGGGTCTCTGGCTAAGTCGCCTGAAGTGAAAGAGAGAGAAAAGGTGCCACTATTTTTAAACTGTTTAATCACTTTGTCAGTCAGGCAATAAGTGGGACAAAGATCTGAGAAATATTCTCTTTATTTCTTTAAAATTGCACTATTTTCAGCCTAAGCAACAGAAGACAAAAAGGAACAGAACAAACTGTTTTTACCGTGTGAGTGCAGTGCCAATCTGCGTGCGAATGGCCTCCCACTGCTCTCTGCTCTGCCAGGTGAGGCCCGTCTGTCCTGGAGGCTGGTCATCTCTGCTGCTCCTCTCCTGGATGAACCTGTCCCTGTCAGGAGCACAAGGACGGCTGCTCAGCTTCAGAGCAAGGGTGTCCTTCCTCTTGACCCTGCTGGCCAGGGCGCCTGGAAGAAAGCAGAGCCGAGAGAGAAGTCAGTCAGCTGTGAGAGAGCCTCACAACGCAGCACAGCACCACATCAAACACAAAAAAACAAGCTACTTGATGTTTAAAATCATAATTCTACCAGGCAGTGGCTATGCTTACTTGGTGGGGGCTCATCCTCCTCATCCTCATCTGAGTCTTCATCTTTGTGAAGTACAGGACCATCTGAGTCACTGTCCTCCCCATGCATACCATGTTCTCCATCTTCATCATCATCATCATCTTCTTCTTCTTCTTCTTCATCCTCCTCCTCCTCTTCCTCCTCCTCCTCACTGCCATTTTCCCCCGGTATGACACAAACCCCAGCATCACCAACCAAGCACCGGCGACTCCGTGGTTCAAGCTCTGGCTGAGGTATTTCCCCATCATACTCCTCCTCTTCCTCATCATCTTCCTCCTCTGAGTAGTCATCTTCAGATCTAACAGAAAGGAAATTTAAACAGGTGTATGGTTATAGATAAAAATGAAGACAATGCAGAAACCTAAGCACTTAAACCAGGATAATTTAGTTTTACTAAATAAAATGTCTGCAACAAAACAATCTCGAAACACATTTTTCAAGCCATCAAACATTTCAACAGCATACTGACACACTCACAGCTTTAGTGGTTGGATGCTGACAGGCAGGGGACGACCACGATCTCCTTGGTACTCTGGAGGAGTTTCAAAAAGCAGAGTGTGTGCACGCTGTGACCCGTCTGGATGCGGCTGAGCCGGGCCGGGACTGGACAGGGCCCGCTGGATCATGATGTGGAGTGGGACGGGGGCTGGGCGCTGAGGGGATTCATGAGTCGGGCTCGGTGGGTCGAACAGCATTGGAATGGGCTGGGGAAGTGGGTGGGGGTAGGAGTGTTGATGATGAAGATGGTGGGTGTGTATGTGCTGGCGGGGTGGAGAGGGTGGTATGTGAGTTGGCAGAGGTGGGGAGGGAGGAGGAGGGGGCAGCTGGAAACCCACAGAGAGGCTGCTGTGGTCCTCCAGAGACAGAGGGGAGGGGTTGGTGGGATGGCTCAATGAAGAGTCCTCTGTGTTGCGCTTGGTGACTGGGGTGGTCCTCTTAGGAGGCATCGGGGGAGACGGCTTGGCTGGAACAAGACTGGCTCCTCCTGTGGTTTGGGTGAAGTCGCCTGCAAATTAAAAGGAGGCTCATCCACTCGCTCCTAATAAAATAAAACACAATAGCTAGAGCTTATGTGAGTGAGATGTGAGCAGGTGCTTTAGTAAGTGGGATTTGCCTTTGTGACATGAGTGCACTAGCATCAGTCATATGTGCACTACGTAGCCAACACATGAGCAAATACCTGATTTACATGTCTGACTGAGCATCACTGCACACACTCGGTGAGTGGAATCACATGGCTGTGCTAGGAATGCACACGCTGCCCGAGCAGAGCAGCATGTGCACCATGTGCACCAGGTCACAGAGACAAAGATGCATACAGCCTACATGCTCTTCACAGCCAGATTTTAAATTGTCACCAAAGCTTATATATTTAGCCTTGTATGACATGAAAGCTCCCGAACAAAAAGCTTTAATGCACATTGTGCAGTTACTTGCATGCACACTTCTATATTTGCTATATGGCAATTTAAGCCTTTTTAAAATAGATATAAAGCAACAGTGGTGTTGAAAGCATTGCTGTGCTGCAGAGGCAAAGTGAGAGAACAGTGCTGACAGGGTTATGACATGCAGCTGACTACACTGTAACTGATTACATCTTCTTCTCTACATTAAGTCTTTATCTTAGAACTATTTTAACCCTCTATTTTTCCACCCATTCATTTATCCTTACATCCATGTCCACCCAATCATCCCCTCTGAGCAGAAACTGAGTGGATTAGTGTTGTAAAAATTGATGCATTGCAGACCACAGCTGGAACCTGCTGAAGGCTCGCCCTCACGCGCATGTCGAGCCTTAAAACAGTCAGCTGAGCACACACACAGAGAAATTCCTCCTCAGACATTAACAGCTCATTACACGCATGCGACTCTTCTATACAACATCCAAAGAAAAGCATTAAAAGGCCAGTTGACAAGCTGAAGGCATGTTGGCAGCTAGAAAGGACGCAACATGATGAAGAATGCAGTTCCTGAAGGGGGCATTCCAGACACTGGAACCCAACGAAATACCAGGTGCATCCTTTTACCTGAGCGCAGGCCTCCGGCCCGCCGGCACAGGTACACAGGCAGGGACAGGTAGACATCATAGTCGCACTCTCGCTTCCAGCAGGACCAGTAGAGTGGAAGCTGAGCGTTTTCTCCCCCCTGCAGGGCGGAGACTAACAGGGAGGAGACGGAGGCCTTCAGCTGGAGTGTTTAAAGAACGCACCCACATGGTTGTCCTGTATAAGTTGTTCATTACGTCTGAATGCTTTAGTTCTACTCTGCCAAATAAATAGTGGCATAACCATACTTGTTAGAAAAGAAGAGCATTACCATTTTTCTCTCTTTCAAATCGGATGCTGTGATGCCCCAAAAAATAAAAAATAAAACCACTACACTGGCTCTGTTCAAGCTGTACAAAAATCAACCAGCATTCCCAGAGGTTTCACTAACTAACGTCCCATTTGTCAAATGTGTATAAAAACTCGCCAATAAAAACCAAAACAAATTAAGGGCTGTGTTGTGGCTCTTACTTAATCTTTAAAGTAACCAACCAGCCTTTTAATAACATCAATGTTTAGCTGCATTATCTTCATGGACAGGTCCATTAAAGTGTCAACTGCAGTAAGTAGGACTTATTAAAAAAAGGTACCAAAGTCGCCAGATGTGCCGGTAAGATAAAAAAAAAAAAAAAAAAGATTCAAAGTAGAAAGCCCTGCCCAACTGGGAACGAAGTCAGGGTCCCAGATGAGACAAACTCACAGCAAACATCAAGCACCTCTACAGTGCCTGCACTGAAGCAGCAGCAGCCCACAGGCACAAGAGTCCCTGTTCACTTCAGAGTGTAAAACACTGCAAATGTTGCCGCTGAAGTAGTCCAGGCATAATAATTAACTAGCTGGGGAAAAGCTGCTCAAGCTGTTCAGATAACATCATTACAAGGATGTGAGAATGTGTATGCTTCTTTGTGTGTCTTATGCTTGTCAGTCTCCTCCTTTACCATCAATTTAATCCATCTCACATATGTAAAGTGAGCATACATTTGATTATTTTTATTTTTGCACATTTGCAGACTGCACTGATTGAAGTTTTGTCCTCATGTAATCTGTCTATAAGGATTTACCCAACATGGCCGCGTTGCCTCTGTTCACGGGCTTGGGCGGCGGCAGAGGGGGCTGCTTGGTGGCCTGAGAGGTGGAGGTCAGGGGGCACGCTGAGGACTGCTGAGTACCGGCACCCGCAGAAGACACGGACCGAACAGGTTTAGATGTTGCAGCCGAGGGAGAGGAGTACTGGGCGGTGGGGTGACAGGATGTTATCCGATGTGGACCCTCATTGCCAGGTTCAGGCGTTGAGCTCATCAACCACTTTGGAGCCATGACTGACTGTTTGGGTGGCAGAGGTTCCCGCAGCGTATCCTGCAGGGCCTCCGAGTCAGGGACAAAATGGCTGTCCGACTCTATGAAGACAAAGCACCACAGGAAGGCGTTATGTAACCAAAGTGAATTCCAGCTAAAAAAAAAAAACTTTAAATACTGCTTCATCCAACTGAGGTGACGAAAAGATCCTTAGTATTTTACACGGTAGGACTACATCCATCTGATTTTTTTTTTTTTGACCAAAGAACAAAATTTTTTACATTAGAGTAATTTTCATTTACCTGTTTGAAAAAAACTCATCTGAAACCGTTATATTTTTATTTTCACATCATCTTCCACAGACTGCTGGTTTTTCAGAATTACATATTTAATCGCATCTTATTACAATCCCTTTGTCTGCTGTCATTTAATGGCATTTACCGGCATTACAACCACCAACTATTTATCTCTTAAGTTTAATAAAATGAAGAAATATTGTCATTAATTCAGTGGAGTTGATTATAAAGCTAAACAGTGCAGCACTGCTGTGTTGGCAGCTGTGTATAAAACAACAATAAAGGACAGCCCAGTAAATGGAAAGAGGGAACTTTTGATTGGTGCAGAATAAAGATGGTAATTAAAAAAAAAAAAAAAAAAAAGCATGAACACACATTGTCCTAATGAGTTTATAGACCTAAAATACAACTTTAAAATCTGGGATGAGACAAAATGACTGATATCTATCCAATGCTACACAGGAGGTTTGTGGACCACAAACCAGACAAACTCTCCAGACAGTCTCCGTCAGGTACAGGTCAGGACTGCAGGTAGGCCAGTCCAGAACCTATACCCTCTTCTTCCCCAGCCAGGACTTTGTAAAAGTGTGCAAGATGTGGTATTTGACCAACTTTCTGAAAGATGCACCAACATCCCTAGAAAAGATATGACCCTGAAAGCAGCACACACCAGTCTAAAACCTCAATGTACTGTATTAATTACATTTACAAACAAATACCATCAAAAAGTCTGGCTTTTGGACTTATTGCCAATAACAGTTCGGATGGTCCTTTGTCTTTGGTTCAGAGCACTTATTGCCAATTTCTTTTGATTTAGAATCTTTATTTTGGATCAAAAAGATCTTTGATTATGATATATCTGACCACGAGACACGTTTCTAATGTGTGGTGGTCTATTCCAGTTGCCCCGAACAAGACAAAATCCAAGCTTCTTTTATGCACGGCACAGTATTAAGTAGCATTTGTAAATGTATTGTGATCCGTGTTGTAGTGCCTGGCAAAGGTTTTCCAGAGTAATCCAGTGCTTATGTGATTACATCAGTTGCTGATGAATGATAGTTCTTGATTAGCACCATATGAAAGATTGGAAATCAGAGGGTTGTACCTTTGCTCTTTATGGGTTTCTCAAATATTTGCAGACTAATTGGAGATTCTCTATCCAACTTCACTTCTCAGAACCCCGGTCATTTTTAAAACCTAATTTCTATCCCCAAATGATCCCTGTCCCAACTTTTTTTTGAGATGTGTTGATGGGCTGAAATGGAGGAATGATTTACATCCATATTGATAAATATGCTGTATATCACTGCATGTTTATGATCTGCCTTTTCCATATCACCTTAAACTTGTTTTCTTATTTGGGGTTATATTATCAAGTTATAGTACTATAATAGAGCAGAACAGAAAAAAAAAACAATTACTTTGCTAACTGCAGTGATGTGTTTGACAAGTAATCAACTAAAACTGCATTATTGTGACAGCCAGGTGCAGGAACGCGCAAGACGTTCCTTCATCTTTAATCAATAATAGACTGAAGTGGCACCACTGCTTCACTAAACTACTTCTCAGCGTTGTATAAATGTTTCAGATCAGAGAGTGCGAAATGAAGCATTCTGTTCTTCCAGTCTGCTCCACCATTCGCTGTGCTCTCGGTGGAAGCACATGTTTGAAAATTGCATTATCTGGGGATCAGCTCTGAAGATAAACAGAGTAGGCGGCTGCAATTACCACCAAAAACCAGCCTCCCTTGCCCACCCTACCACAGCCCCCACGCTGCTGCTGCTCCCACGCCATTCCTCAAAGCCTCAGCTCTGAAGTTTTTACGGCTGTTTATTTACAGATGAACATTTATCCCCGTGACGTCATGCAACCGAAGAGGAAATAATCCAGAGGAAAGTAGGAAGTGAGTGAGGGTGAAGTACAGACGGGACATGGAGAGAAATGGAACACCGAAAGCAAGATATGTTGTAAAGATAGAATGAAAATGGAATAGAAAGAATGTAGCATAAGAGAGAGAATAGACGGTGAGGCAGAGGGATCAGCCGAGCTGGGACACAAAACCCGAAAATATCCACTCATGCACAAAACTGTGGAAAGTTGATTGCTATTTCACTTATGACAATGGTTCATTGTCGTTTTGTCATATCAAGTATTTTATCCTCCTTACACTTTTCAGTTGTGGGTCTTCTCATTGATACACTTTTTCACACAGTCAAGTACTTTAGCTCAAAAAGTTTGAAGTATAAGATCATGATTGAGTGACTGGACATGGAAGGTTAAAAACAGCACAACTTATTTTTCAATTTATATTTTTCAGAGAAATCTATTAACTGTGGTTCCTCACAATTATCACTGAGCCAACAGTGTGAGCGTTGAGGGGCAACAATGGACGTTGTGATCTTGACACATTAATTAGAAAAGGAGAAGAGAGGACGAGCTATTCCCTCATGTTCCTGAATAAGAAAGCGTAGCTGGAGCAGGCCTCCTGGGAGCCGACAGGAGCCTGTCTATATCTGGGAGGACAGCACATAAGCTGCAAAGTGACATCAAGAGAAAGCGAAAAAATACAGACTAAAAAAAAAATTACGCGTTATAGTCACACACATATGAATGAGGTCAAGTTAGAAATGTGCACTTCATCTTTGACCGTTGCAGTGACAAAAACCTAACAGGGATCTTATGATCACAGAGTTCAAAAATTGTTGTAAAACCTCACGACGGCAGAGAAGAGGAGAGACTCACCTCTGCGGACCCTGCCCTCCTCTGCGGATGCATGTCGAGGGAGTGTAGGCTTCCAGTCTGCTTCTGCAGGCCGACTCCTCCTGCCGTCCTCTGATGGAGCCTTCTGCAGGCCCGGTCTCTTCTGCCCATCCTCTGGGTGAAACCTGCCTCCACGTCTGCCATCCTCCATCTGGCCATGGATCTGACCCTGCCAGGCCAGGTTCGATTTCCACTCTCCCTCCCCATGTCCCCGTGGCCCCATCCCTCCACTTCTCCGTCCTTCTTCACCAAGTCCCGTGCCCCTGGAGCCTGAAGCTCCGCGGCGGTCTCCGTCAGAGGGCGACTGCCCCCTGCGATCGTCCGCCTGGGTGAGCCACGCAGGGTTCTTCCTGTAGTCTGACTCTGAGGGAAGTTTGCCCTGGTTGCATGGGCTCCTGCCACTGCTGGCGACTCCTCCTCCGCTGACAACCGGCAAAGTGTGGCCGTTCTTCACATAAGACTGTTTCACATTTTGTGCATCTCCATCTGAAACGGTTTGCCAAAATAAACACAAGTCCTTCATGAATACACTTGTCAAAAATAAAAAAGTGTAGCCGAAGAAATCGAAAATACTATTGTTATGAACTGATGGTGTCATGTTTGATAGTGTGGGAGGAGGAACATAACACCCCCGATTATTAGGAATCTGATTTATTAAAGTCAAACATAGGCCATTTCCAGCTTCTTAAATGTCAAACGTAGCTTTTCCCCCACTACATCATCTGAAATGAGATCTTAAAAAGCATTTTAAATGGCCTTGAACGTGAAATGTGCTATACAAACACACTGTGCCTCTTCTTTATGGTTTGTGGTACTTTAAAGACTGTAACAGTATATAAAAAGGAAGATGCCCTTAATTCAAGCCACACAGACACATTCAGTGTTTACTGATGTGATGAAGGAGCAGCTGTAGGTTTAATAAATGGGCTACTGCAACACTGGGGCCAGCAGAAAGCTTGTAGCTTGCACACACCCCTCTCTAAGCTATTTTGCTGCAGGGTACAATTCGTTCCACTTTTTCTCAGCTCTGGAGAGTGGCATGTAATTTTTAACAGATAATGCATTACTGTGAATAACAGCAAGTATGTTTGCCCTTTCAAAATATGAGACACCTGCTTGATGGTGCCCCTGCCGTAGTGTCCTGATGACTTAACAGTAGTGTCAGTGTGGGTGTGAGCGCCTCAAGACTGCTGCCGTCAGAAACAGACACCGCAGTGCAAACAGATCAGCTGAATCACCGAAGTCCTCTTACCGTTGTCGGGGATTTCCTTCAGCACCCCCTGCTCTATAAGCTCCTGTCGCGTACGCCTTGTCGACATCTTTCTCTCCAGTTCTGACATTTACAAACAGAATTTACACCAAGTTTATTAACTCTGAGATACAAAAGTATAAAGTAATAAGAATATTTTTTCAAGGGCAGTGAAAACATCTGGAGAGCCAGAGTGGAGGGTAACGGGCAGAAACATGGACTGTGACAGATTCAGCTGAAAATTGAATGCAATGAATAAGACTCGGGTCAAAGGAAAGGTGGAGCCCACTCACACTACAAACACAATAAGTTTACAATACAAACCTTCGGAAGTTTCCTTGAACTTCTCGCTGCTTTTCTTTTTCCGCCACTTCCAGGGTTTGAAGATCTTGCCAAGGGTAGAAAGCTTGCCTTTACGCTTTGGGGGAGGGGTGGTGTCCCCTGTGCTGCCCCCTTCTCCCACCATTGTACTGTGGTGCTGGTCAGTTTCATCATCTAAAAGCAAATACAATAATCAAGTATAAGTCCAACAGTTTTTCAAGGCGTCAGCAAAATCCTTGGCAGCTTAAAACAAGACACCAGAACCTGAAAAATGAGAGCATAGGTCCATCAGCGCGCGACACATTCAGCCAGTATAGCTTTCTATTCCAACTGAGCTTTGTTGCCATCGTAAAAATGGCCTGGCTCATTAGGGCTGGCATTATCTTGAGCTGTTAACTCTCAGGGACTGAGTGTGCTTTGGCAGGGTGATGCTGAAAGCTCGTGGAGCCCTCCGCATAGCCACAGTTAGCAGGACTGATCTGACGCTGGCATTTAGCCAGGGTTCCTCACTGTCAAGTGCTCACATTCCTTAGCTGGATGGAGACTAGTGCCTTATCAGACTCTGGGCCCTCACTGCCTCTGGCGAGAAGAGGAGCACACACAGATGCAGCAGAAAAAGGCTGTCATTCATGATACATATACACAGCTACCAGTCAGGAAGCGAGGCCTTTTAGAGAACGCTGATCATTACGAGTTGTCACGAAGGCTGGAAGCCCTCCATTAAATAGCTTTCTGCAGTAATGGCTAAATAGTCTGGTACACGTGATTGACAGGCCGTCTGACGGAGTGCTGACTTTGGAGAGAGTTTTTGAACATTAGCTTTCTGTAAAGGCTGCAGCTGCTGTATTCAGCAGACATAATATTTACCACTGGAAGGAGAACAGGGTCTGATTTAAAACATCCAGACTCGTGCATACACGGGTTATCTCGGCATCAGCAGAACCGTTCGGTCTGATTCCCACAACAATATGCTCTCGCACAATACTGACGGAGCTTACTTAGCAGGCCCTTTCAAAAAAATACAACAGTAATATCATTCCTAGAAGCCATTTCACTACTGCACAGCAAGTTAGGGGTGGCGAGGACCAGCATGCGTGTGGCAGGACTCAAACCCGTTTTTGTAGCTGAAGAACAATCTTTCACTGCTACTGCACATCGAGTAAAACCTGAATATAGTGCTGACACAGAGTTTAAAGGCCTGACTAGGTTTGAATCAGAGCTCTTGAAATATATCCCCTAAAGCCAGGTGAAAAGTTATGTTTCTTGATCAGCCCGACTGAAAACAGAAAATAATCTACCTGGAAGTGGCGTGTTAAGAGTCCAGCTTCCATGGTGGTGGGACCTGAAACAGCATGCCATGGAGAGGCAGGAAACATCCGGCGATCCAATAATTCAACTTCTGTATGTGTATTCCAGCAGTCAAATCATAAAGAAAGAGAGAAAGCGTGGAGTAGCAGAGTTCCAGAGCAAAACGACGGAAGAGAAAGTCCAGGTTCATGAGACGGGTCCACACCATGGAAATCCAGCTTATCTCAGTGAGGTAGAAATCTGAGGATTCCGACCAGCTGCCATAACATTCAGATTAAGCATTGCTCAAGAGAGCTTCTCCGTGATCCAGAACCGAGGTTCTCACAAAGTGCAGACAGAAATGCCTGTCAGAAACGCCTCTGTTACAGTTGCTCTGCTTAGCCGGTGAAGCAGGATAAGAGCTGGTCGTGTCAGAGCCACAAACACAAAGCACCGCTGAGACAACGATCACAGAGGCCTCAGGCAGCTTGCATCCATTTGAAAAAGATACTTGTCTCTCCACAATAAAAAAAATAAATAAATAAACAAACAAACAAAAAAAAAACATCCACTAGAATTTAAGAAAAAAAAGGACAGAACATTCAACTCTGTCACACTCAAGAAACTGTGAATCCACTAAAAATGATTCTTCACAGATACAGAGAGAAATTCTTCAGTACGTCATCGTTTCATCGTTTCTGAGAGTGAGCAGAGCTCTGCTCTGTTCTGGCCGTGTGCGTTACTGTGATTTCGGGAGTACAGGAGAAATAAGTACAGATGTTATGGAGAGTGGTGGTGGTGGTGGGGGGACTGGAAACACAGTCACACAATCAGGGTGGAGTGCTGTTTCCTCCCCGAGAACAAAGACAGCCTCTTCCCCTCATATTCAATAACACGGTCCACCACAGAGACTGCAGAAACGTTAAGCTTCAAGGTATGAAGACACCAGTGAAGCTCATAAACAGTACAAACACACTTCCATTCATCTAAAAACAAACAAACAAAAAAAAAAAACCAACAACAGAATTTCAAGTGGTCAGACTCTACGATCAGAGGCCCTGCGGCGATAAGACCGGGCCGTCAGGAAACATGGGGGAGTGTGATTGTGCGAGTGTTCCTCTGATGAGGCCCTATCCTCCTTTAACCACACCCACTTCTGTCTGAAGCATCTCCCCGAGAGGACACGTTACCTCTGACCTCATAATTCGGTGAGTCATGGGAGGCCTTGTCAGGTGAGCACGTAGTCAGAAGACTCCTGACTTCGGGTCTTCAAGCAAAGCCACCCCAATCATTCACAAAAGACATCCCCTTCCCCTTGAAAAGCATTCCAACAGCGGGCAAATACTCTCAACCTCATTAGAACCCTTACTCACGCCAGGGTCAGGGTAGATTATGACATGTAATCTGCTTAATTGAGCACAGTGGTTATTAGTCACTGACCACTTCTTGTGGAGACTTGTGCTACCTAAAAATCATTCACCAATGATTTACATAAATAACAGTAGAAAACGGTTAGAATATTGTGTTATATAAAAGTAATATATTTCTCTGCTCTACTCATTTATTACTTGGTACTTTGTTGAGCCCAACATTATAGACTCTGTGGTTAAATAATTCAGCATTATGCAAAACAAGCATCCGGATTTTATTCCTTTAAACAGACAGCTGTCCTGTGCAGTGTAACAAGGGGAAAATGAATGTGCCGCGCATACACGAGTGTGTAAAAACACAGTTGAGATGTGTTCACGTGACCCAAGCGATTTAACATTCCTTGCGGTGGTGAAAGTGAAGAAGGAGAGGAGAGAAAGCAGACTGTGCAAAGTTGATTACACAATTCTCAGCCTTCTTTTCTCCTGGATACTTTCAGGCTTTGAAACGCTGTGAAATAAGAGAATAGTTATAAGCTGTGCATGTTAAAATCAGTTATGTAAAAGCACAGAAAGCATGCTTAAGTGTGCCTAGAAACTCACCGCCATTGTTGCGCTGTTGTGGGTCCTGAGCTGTGATCTCCACACCAAGGCTCTGGCCCATGATCCAGCCCCTGAGGGGCTTCTACCTGTCCTGCACCCAGGAACGCGTGCACTCCAATGTGGAGATCAGCAGCTGCACCTGCCCCCTTTCTACAAAAAAAACCCTCCCTGCAAGTGCAAACGTTTTCCGCTTCTTTGTCCTTCTCTCATCTGTACTCCTTTGCCATTTACTTCGGTCCTTCCCCCGTCCCTCCCTCTCACAATCTCCGTAAGACCATCCCTCCTTCCAGGAGCAGGAGTCCTTCTCCCCCTCATTTAATGACCCTCCCTCCTTGGCTCATAGTACAGGTCAGCATTCACTGAGGGATGCCTACCATTCCTGGAAGAAAGGCGACTTATGTTTTCAATTTGATGTGTGTGCTGCGGTATGCGGCACAACGCGTGCATTCAATAATATATATATACACAATATCAAGAATACTACGAATTAGGGAAAACAGTGAAATAAAAGTACTTAACCAACACAAAAGATTCAACTAGATTTAAAAACAGCAGAGCGCAAACCACAGAAGTTATTCTTTGAATCAATGTCCTCAATGAGTGGATATAAAGCTCAAGATTGGAGGCATGACCTTCAGTGGAAGCTACATAAGAAGGCTGATCCCTTTCATATGTTTGAACATCAACAGAACTCACGGATCCCAGAAGAATGACGCTGAAACTATTTGAGGTGGAATGTCAGCAGAGCCAAACAAATTGTTCAGATAATTTAGTTAGGTGAAGTTTAAGTTAATAAGATACATGCTTCCATTTCTGCATTCGGTATGCACACTAATATTTGTCTACTGCTGTTTTTCAGAGCTAAAAGACAGTGTTTATCATGCTCCTCAACACCCCTCCTGCCTCCAGTCACCATTTTATACACATCTCCAGGTCTCTTATCACAATTTCAGCAGGGCTGGAGGCATTTGCATGACTTTGAAACACATTGCCTAAGAAGAGCATTCCTGTTTGGGGCTTGAATGTAGAAAAGCAGAGCAAGCAGAAAAAGAAACCTCTCAAAAAAAAAAAAAAACACAAAAGGAATGCGAACCAGACCCTCTGCATTAGTGCTTTGATTTCTGCGGAGGTCTGAGTGCCTTCACAAAAGCGTGACAGTGTGTATTTCAGAGGAGTCCAGTGCATCAAGCTGTGTCATTATGTCTTGATAGATCAGAGTTTTCAGAGAGTTTGGCTGCATCTTGAGCTGCTTCTAAAGACGGAGAGCTACAGTGTGTTCGGCAGTGTTCCCTTTCTCTCCCTGTGCCCCACATACAGCCTCCACACTGGGCTGACTTCCAGAGAGATCTGAACCAATCTGCATGAGCCCAGAACCTGTTGGCCTGACCTGGATAACAGACTGGGCCAGGCGACTTCAGCAGGCGCACACAGTGACTCAGGTACAGACATATGTACTCATATATACTAAGCCTTGTCCGTCACAGTGAGAGTTTGGAAGGTGCCAGAAGGGACGGTGCTGTAAAGCTGTGATTTTTGTTTTTGTTTCTAAAGTGTATAGTGTGACCTTTGGAACCACTGGATGTCGCACTTGAGCAGCAGACCAACTTCAAATCAAAACTAACCTGAGGGGAAAATTAAAAACAAGAGCCTTTCATCGAAGAAGGCAAGATATTTGGTTTAAGAACATCTAGAATTTCCCTCACTCTGCACCTGCATGCACAAATACACACGGGCAGCAATCGTGAAACATGAATCCAGACAGAGAGATAGAAATTTCATGGTTACAGGCCATTAATATACTGCTATGTCTTAGTGTAACAAGAAGTAGCTACTCTATTAAAGCTCAAAATACCAAACTAAAACTCTGAAATGCCTTGCCTTAAAGCATGGAATGCAAAACAATAAAAAAAAATAAAAAATATAGAAAGTATTTTTGATCCCCTGAAAAGTGGGGGAGAGCAGTGGATATTCTACTGGAACCAACTAGACCCGAATGATGAGCACACTTGTAACTTACACCCACTTTATCTCTGGATTACATGATTTAAAAAAACTTGAACAACCTCAAATATGTCTTGCTGTCATGCATAAAAGATTGTATCGCAGTTGTAAGTGGCAGCACAAGTTTAACAATTAGTTACCACATACCTTTATGAAATGAAAAGTACAGTAGCAGCAGCCGTTTAACATGAAATGGTGAAGATACAATCATATTTTAAACATGTGAACAGCAGCGTACAAAACCGATATTTGCTAGGACTGCAACTAATGATGACTAACATGCCAATCATTTTTTTCTTGTATTTCTGTCATGCCCTCCGTAATACATACTCTAGATCAGAGATGACACTTTACCCGCTTTGCTGGTTTGTTTTCCGTGAAATGTTCCCAAATTTGAGATTGTATGTAAAATTATGTGTACAATTATTAAATAAATAATATGAAAAAAATCTAAAGCAATTAAAACACACACACACACACACACACACACACACACACAGTCATAAACTATAAAAGTAGAATTTCCTTGATATTTCCTTGATTAGAAACAGTATCTTCTTAAATCAATCCATAAATTCCTGAGGCCAAATTCAAAAGATAAATATGTTAGTGAACAGCAAAAAAACATGTGCTGTCACAAATTAAATTAAATTAATTCAATAATAAATTAAACCGGAATGACTCTTCTGGAATATCCAATTCAATCAAAAAATAATACACATGCTCAATTATTTCAGAAAGTTGTAGTAAGAAATGAAAACAAAAACAACAACAACAACAACAACAAAGCTTTGATTTAAAAATGTTATTTAACTGGTATAAATTATGAAAAAAGGGAAGGGATAAATAAAATCATGAGGTTCGTGGCACTGGATGACCAGTTTTTGGTCATAGCTGGTGAGAAATGTCTCAGAATTTAGATTAACTTAGCCCGAAATCTGCAACAGAGTAAATATATACATCTTTACATTTTAAAAGTTTACATTTATTACATTTTAAAAATTATTAGGGACCTTTGGTGAGTAAAAAAAAGTATGCAATATATTTTTTTCTTAATTAGACTGAATTCATAAAAATACAACTGCCTCAAAGTTAACATAATTTGCATTTACTACTTACCAAACCTAGACTAACAAGTGGTAAGACATATATATATATATATATATATATATATATAAAATCTAAAAGGGACAAATGTCAACCCCAGTTTCAATTTGGAATGGAGAATTAATATAATTGCAATAAGTAAGTATAACAACCATACGTCCACTGCCACACATTCAGGACTGGGTTGCTGGGCAACAGCTTGAGCACAGATCCCCAGGCCTCCCTGCCCCCAGCCATCTCTTCTAGCTCTACTTAGGAGACACCAAGGTGTTCCCAAGCTAAACAACAAATGAAACCTTTCCAGCAATTCATGGGTCTGCCATGAGGCCTTTTTTCAGTAGGAAATGTCCAAAAAAAAACATCTCTTGAAAGATGCTCAAGCAGGCATCCAAACCAAATACCTAAAACATCTCAACCGGCTCCTTTCAATGTAGAGGAGCAGTGACTCGATTCTCCTGGATGACTGAGATCCTGACCCCGTCACTAAGCTTAAGCCCAGCCACCCTTTGGAAACAGTTCATTTTGACTACCTGTATACGAGACCTCCTTCTTTAGTCACGACCAACAGAAACCTGCTGTGCGTAAAAATTCGGTGCATAAATATTATAGACAGAAACGGTGACAAAAGTGATCCTGACAGTCCAACACCACCCAGAAATGGGCATGACTCCCTCCTGGCACAGACTTTCCCAGGGAGGCTGAGAAGTGTGATTGTCCTGTAGTGAGAACACAAAACTCTGGCCTCCCGTTTTAAAGAGAGGCACCACCGTCCTGGTCTGCCAATCCAGAGGCACTGTCCCCCACCAGTGCAGCACAGCAGTTCAATCAGGACAGCCCATCAACGTCCAGCATCTTAGTGAGTTCACGGTAAATCTCATCCACTTCTGGCGTTGCCACTATGGAGGCAGAAAGTGTTCTTTCCACCGCTGTCCCCACTGTAACGTGTTAGTGGCAGAACGTTTTCCCTTCTTAAGGTGTCCGACTTGCCAGGATTTCTCCAAAGCTGACCAATTTACCAATTCCACCTCTTCAGCAAACTCCTCCCACTCCTGTATTTTAAAATTCAACAGCTACCTGACCAGCATTCTGCTTGGCCTGATACATGTCAGCTGGGGCTGTCAATCAATTCAAATTTCCAATTTGAATTTCCAATTCAAGTTAACCATGAAAAAAGATTTTCATGGTTAACTTGCAAATAACTCGCACATATGATGCAAACACTTTCTTACGCACAGTCGATTCTACCTAATTTACATATATAGGGGTGTCAATAGTTTAAAAGCAGCCGAAGGTTATTGGTTTGTTTGTTCGTTTTGTCTGCTTTAATAATAACATTTCAAAATTGGTCAATTAGATATATAGTCAGTCAATCATTTAGCTACAACAAAAAACACATATTACTTTTATTGTGAAGTGTCCACAGGAAGCCTTAAAAAGGTATCTATTTATTGCTGACCACCGCTGCAGCTATAATTTTTTTTTTGTTTTCTTTTAACAGGAAAAGGGAACTGTTGTTAATCGTGAATCAAAACCCTCTAGTGCATATTATCAAGGTCAGTGCTTCCTTTTCCTACACACCTGCAGTGGTTATCGGAAAAAGAAGAAGATTTACCAAAGTGGTTAACACTGGGAGACAAAAGCAACTCCATAACCCACAGAGATTCATATTGTTAAAGTCAAATTTGGAAAAATGAGTATTTGTGACTCGACAATACGCATTACCAGCGTACTGTTCGTGTAACACTGAACCATTGTTTAGGAGGGAAAACCAATATTAATTTCAGGCCCCACGGTAAAAAGATGTGGGGATTTGGCTGCGAGTGGCTCATAAAATGTGCAGGGACAAGCTTGACAAATCCTACAAACACAGTGGATATACGGCGAGATGAGAGGTTCCAAGCTTTTCACCACAGCATTACCACTGCACTTATGAAACCACAAGTCGCTCAGTACTCACCACGATTTTCCATCACAGAGTTTGAAGCATGCCGATCACCAGTTCCTGCAAAACAAGAGTTTGACGATCAACACCAGCTTTAAATGCAAGCTAGGAGTTAAGTGTTGTTTTTAGGACTCATGAGCCTGTGTATATTTCTAACAGAGTTAGTTTCTTCAATCCTCCATGAAGTTACATTGGTAGAAGAAACAAAAATAAACACTATGCATTTACTTTCCTCTGGCTAAAATAAAGGTAAATAATATCAGTAATAAAAAAGTACTTGGAATGAACTGGTTTTCTGCAATAATTTGCCATAAAATGTATCCTGCTCTTCAACTGAATTACAGTAACAGACAAAGATTATGTGCTTGAGATGATAACACACAATTATTTCCTGAATCTTTAGTCAACACCCACTAAACATTCACATTTGCAAATCTGATGTACAATTAATGAAATTAGTTTGGAGGTGTAATTGACCATTTGAATTGTCAAAAGACACTCAATTTTTCATAGTTTGCTCTTCCTTAGAAGCATCTGCTGATGGGAACCTTTTAGTTTTGCAAAAGGAGATCGCTGTAGGCGCATGATTAGGAGTAGCTGATCTGCATAAGGCTGGAAACAGATACGATGTAATCTCAAACACATCCATCAGTCAACATTAGAGCAAATTATCTATAAATGGAGTCAATCTAATACTGTGGCTACTCTTACGAGAAGTAGGTGACCAGATTTCGGTTTGCTTCGCTCCTTCGGGGCCTGGACCACTTGCCATTACCAAATGGAAGATGAATTCCCAAATTTACCAAAATTTGTCAGTGTGTATGTCCACTATCGGAAGGCTAGTAAAGTTGGGTGATTCAGCAGGACAGTGCTTCAAAGCATCAATGTAAAGTCAGATAAAGCGGTTCTGGAAAGAGGAATGGTCAAAAATTCCTCCCTAACATTATGCCTGTTTGATCGAGAGCTACCGAAAGTACTTATCTGAAATCCTTGCTGTGAAAGGAGTTTTTAACATTAATTTCTAGTTCTGCTTCATTGTGTTTAAAGTCTTGGGAGGACTGGAACCTATACTTGCAATAATCCTTTATTCGCCTTTTAGTTTTTTTGAATTTGTGAATTATTTTGTCTTTGTGTGAACACACACATGCACACACACACGCACACAGGTAAAGACTTACACTTGAGAAAGTCATGGGTGGATGGTGGAGGTCCTCAGCAGCAGTATAGCTGAATATTTTTCATGTCCCCTGCATGCTGCCGGCAGCAACCGCACCAATCTTAAACCCTCTGAAAAAGGATAAGAAAAAAAATCTGTCATAAACATAAAATTCAGACAAGGAGGAGCAAGGATTAGAAAAATGAACAGAGCTAAAAGGATTTCTAGAAACTTGTATTCATATTCATACAAACGCTTTGCACTTAGCAAATGTAGACAAGTTTAGAAAATGATGCCAGCAACATACACAAAACATTAGGGAACAGGCATGTTTACTGTTGCAATACATTTTCCTTGCTTTTGACTAAAACATTTGGGAACGCAAGACAGCAGCTGTTCCAGTTTTGCAGGAATCTGTGGGATCTGTGCCCATTTCAGCTGTCAAAATACACTTTCAATAGGAGATTGATCTTGACTGCAGGCCAGCAAAACACATTTTCATTGATCAAAACCTGAAAGGTCTCTCTCATCTCTGGCATGTGGAACTCAATGATCATTGTGAAGTTGAAATGCGGACTCCTCTGATCACAGAAGTGTCCACTGATTCTCCATCAGTCTGAGATGAGCTCTTGGCATGTAGCTATAGTGATTAAGGTGGCACGACAGTTTTACATGCAGTGCTATCCTAAGGCTCAAAGGTCACATACTTCCATGAGTTGCTTCCGGACTTAGCCAGACATTTCAGATGACACTCTTTTCACATCATTATGCACTTCTGAAAGACGTGTTTTTGGCGGTTTTGTCATCCATCGCTGGAAAATAGATTAAAAACTAGAGCCTAACTCAGCTGTCATTAGGTAAGAGGCCAAGGACACCCTGGATAAGCCACCAGTTCATCAGAGTCAATTCTGCATTAAAGAAAAAAGAAAAGTATTAAAATCATGTGATGAAGTTTCCCATAAAGTTCTCAGTCATGACTTGCCGTTGTTTAGAACAACTAAGACTATTTTCAAAATGTATTCTATGCAAGCAATACAGTCCAAATATGCCCAAATGTAGTTTACAGTATGCAAAGGGTGATTAACCACTTCCTTATGACTACCATAAGAGTTGTGCATTTTTGTGTGCATGGAACAAATGAAGAAGTACCGTTTTGAATGGTGCAAATGAGGTAAATGTCATGCAGAAGCAACATGTTGCAGTATACAACAACAACAGCACAAACTGCACACTATGATGTTATAAAGTTTAAATGAAGAAAAAAAAAGGAATAAATAAAATTCACAACTATGAGTCTTAAAATTAAACTACTTGTTTGATTAAATAAAAAAAGAAAAAGAAATTAAGGTTAAATCTGCTAAATGTGATTTAGTGTGAACAGAAAAGGTTGCTTTCTTTAAGTAGACAGTGGCAGCACTGAATTAGACTCCCTTTTACCTTCAGAGCCGCCTTTATTCTTCATTGTATGATTTTATGATTCTGATCACATTCCTCAGAGAACTTGGTCGATACTATCATGACAACATCAGAGTTGCTGCAGATTTGGTGGCTGGAAATGTTCTGCCGACATGCCAAAGGAATATTATTTGACTGAGATCTGCCGACTGTGGAGGCCATTCGGGTTCAGCATACAGTTTCTTGTACACTATAATGTACAGGAACCCAAGTTATGATGAGCCGTGCTGTGTGATGTGGTGTATTATTCTTCTGGAAGTAGATGGATAGACTGTGGTCATAAAGGTAAACATAGTAAACTGTAGATAAAAGGCAGGATGGATCCATGCTTTCATGTTGTTTACACTATAAATGGACCCAGCTGTCCAGATGTGGCAGGAATAAGAGAAGACTCAGACCAGGCGATATTAACCAGTCTTCTGTTATCCTATTTTCAGGTGACAGAGGTGGCACATAATGTGGTCTTTTGCGGCTATAGCCCTTCTGCTTCAAGGTTTCACATTGTGTGTGGTCAGAGATGATCTTCTGAATATATTGGCTGTACAGTATCCAGAGGCTTTTTTATTAACACTATTATTATTACTACAACCTTTCTATCATCTTGAACCAGCCTGGCCAATCTCCTCCGACCTCGGCCAATGAGACATTTTCGGCCAGAGAACTGATGCTCTCTGAATGCGTTTCCTTTTTTGAATCGCACTTTGTAAACCTTACTGATCCCAGTATGACATCTGCTTCCAGGCGTTACGTTACTTCGTCTTTCCTATCTGCAGTGTGAACGTAACCGCAGGAAAAGCCCATGAAAGGATGCCGTTTGCTGGAGGACTTCCTCAATCTCTAACACTCAAAGTCCTGTATGGTTCCAATGTGCCTTTTAAACCCTGCAACAATGACAATCAAGTCACTGTTGACTGAATTAAAACATATTGCTACCAATACACATAAAATTAAAATAATCATAGCTGCAGAAGCAGATATAACAAGATCAATGTAAAAGGGAGTGAAGACCCCTTCAGCACAACTGAGTGGTCGTAAAAGCGTGGATTATAGCCAGCCTCAACCCCAAACAAGCCTGCAAAGTGCCTTCACTCTCTTCCAACATTACAGATTCATTTTAGTATAAAGCATCCTTCAGGTGGTCTAATGGGGCTCCATATCATCCTACATTTCAAATAATTATTGCTTTAACCCTACTGCAGCCTTGAGGACTTACATTCATCACCAAGCCTCTTGGCATATGATGACCTTTGAGATGACTATGAATCAGTGATTAATTTGCTCCAATGAAGTAAAAAGTACCTGAAACCTAAAAACAAGAATTTTTATTGCACACCAGTATAACCCACAAACACCTTTGAAATTCTTCCTAGTTTGGATATTGCTCTCTGCTCCTCTTCAGGTCAGTTCACTGCCAGGGTCAAAGGAAAACAACCCTGACAAAAGAAGAAGCCCGGGACAATTCCACAAAGATATCAAATACACTTTTAATTGTGTCTGAAAATGTATTGTCATATCAGGAAGTATCATAGTTTTCATAGCCACAGAAACAGATGAACAGACTGGAGGAGAACCCCCATCACTGAATGTATGCGATGATTTTTTTAACACTCCCACCCAGTGCCTGCCACGGCCTTGGTGGATGACTCAAAATAATCAAGCAGGGTGGTGAATGTTCCACAGAAAGAGAAAATATCTCTGGTCTGAAAGAAAGAGCGGATTAAAGGCAGTGATGGGGGTAGAACTACACATACCGAGAGTTTTCTGACACTTCAGCTTCATGTAATACATCTATAAGTATACACTGCTGAATGTCCACTCAATGAATAAAATAAATAAAAGCAAACAGATGCTGTGATTAAATACTGCTTTGTTTCACTTAATGTTTTTGTGATGCTCATAGAGTCACAGAATGTGCCCATAAAAAAGGGATGTTGATGGCCCAGTTCCCTTCTGAGCCGTTAACCCTCTCCCCTGTCCTCCGTCATGCAGATCAATATGAAAGTCACAAGACTCTCTAAACCCTGCAAAACCTCTGTTCCTGGGTGTCTTCATCACCATGAACAACTTATTCTCTGAAACCTTTGAGAGGAACCACAGGTCTGATGGTGGTCCAGGCCAAACAGATAAAAGACAAGTTAACACACACGCAGTTAATGTCACAAACTCCCAATAAGAACTTAATTATTCCCAAAAATGTAAATAAAAGCCACAAATCATCTATCGCTATATTTGACGATAACTCTACAGATCCAGGATGAAGCAACTTGTTTCAAAACTTACATCCACGTCCTTCTTGAGCGTGAGAGCTTTCCATCAAATGCCACAAGATGAGATTTTGCTTTCTTCCAGGCTTCCACAAATTCACTCACCAAGAGTGAGAAACCTCAATCAGGTATGTAAAAGTAGCCTTTTCAGGCTGCTTACGGGTCTCGACCGTGTAATCTTTTGCAGAGTGCACACACCCTCCCTGGCGCGTTCCACTAGTGCTGATTCAATTATGAAGAGAGCGGAAACGGCAGCAGCTGGCTGGGTTGTGCCATCTTTAAATAGCAGTTTGCTTCTCACTCCAGGGCTCGGGTTTTGGGCGCAAAAAGCCGCCAAGTCAGAGGAAGACACTCATTAAGTCCACATATGAAGGCTGTTGTTGTTTTCCTGACATGAAACCCTCTTAGACACAAGAAAATAAGTAAATAACTAATTTCATACCAGTTAGTATGTGCGACATGGATGAAGCAGAAGTGCAATGACAAGCTTCCCAAAAAAAAAAAAAAAAAAAGTTCAGTAATATATTTGTAGATTGTTAAGAGTCCTAAGTCAAGCTGCAGTCATTTCTGCAGCATGCGTGCGAGCTGCACAGTTTCCACACCTCATTCTGAAAGGGACGGACGAGGGCGTCTGTTCTCATCGAGGCTGGGTGAGCGCCATCACCGAGCCTGCCCCAGAAAAACTACACTCACCACAGGGACTGGTGGCCCACTTTTACAAGGAGCCCAAAATGCTCCTCGCCTTTGCAAAACTTTTTTCTCCCGAGTGTCCCTCCAACCTGTGTGCAGGCTGCACTATAAAGGAGCAGAGCATAACTTGTCACCATGCAACACACAACCACCATGACGATTACAGTTGCCATACATTCTCAGGACCTTAAAGCTGGGCTGACCATCTCTACTCTCTGGAACCGGTTGAAATCTGCAGGAGGGTGGGAGTGAATTGCAGTCATTTAGCAGATAGCTTCGAAGGAATCCCAGCCTCATATGTGGTCTAACAGAATCAATCTGGCCCAGATGACAGTTTAACTGCCGCGGTTGCCTCTTAATGGCCCATTAAAAAAAGAGGACATCCAATGGGAAGTGGGAAGAGCTGCAACATAAGGCAGCATTTTTTTTTTTTCCTTGGAAGAGCAAATCAAGTTCAGGGGCCATTAGGCTACAAGCAGACAAAACGCATGTTACTGCACAGAAGAGCAGGAACCTGATCACACCAGGAGCGTGGCTTCAGGACGACACATGCACCAGTTTCATATGGGAATGAATGTGGTAAGAAGAAATGCAGATAATCTAATTATTAAAAAAAAAAACACTCTTTCTCTGTCTTTACTTGCTCATAAACTGACATGTGTAGTCTGAATAACTGTCTGCATGCTCCTGATATCCAAATCTTATAACGTCCTTGAACAAAAACAAACTATCCTGATCCAAAACAGCCCACGGGGTTCGCCAGTCTGGAATTCCTCAGTAACATTTAAATATCAGACTCACACAAGCGCGTCAAGACTACGAGCCAAGTCTACCGCGTCTTCCATTTTTTTGCCACAACAATCTACATGGAGCCAATAGCAGCGCTGGCTTCTAATTGCGTCCTCGAGATTAGACGGTTACTTAGCCGTTTTCGTTATCCTAAGGCGACGCTTAAAATTACCTGGCATGTTGACTGGGTCTCACGCGTGAAACGGGTCAGATTTTAACGGCTGCGACTTGCGGCAGAGAGAGGACGCGGAGCCGCGCGCGCGCAGGCTTTCGGAGCCGATTTGCCTCGCGCTCTCTGTCCGCGAGCGGATCTCGCGCCGGTGGTACAGAGATGCTGCGGAGTGAGCGCGAGACCACTGTGAAGTCACCCATAACGAAAGGCGAAGCTTCCGGTACGGCACTTCAAAATAAAATCACTTTCAGTGGATGCTGCCGCTGTGGATCCTCTTATACTCTCGGCCTTAACCTTCATACATAATTAACACGTAATACATGTAGAAGGGAGATTTCTTCCAAATATCGTTACTGCTGCCGCATATATGATTTGCATTTTCTTTGTACAAACGTTGGATCACATCAATAGCAAAACATATTAATCTATTGACTTTTATATGAAAAAAACTTGGAAAAAAATGATTACTTCGAATGCATGCTTTGATTAAAGAGGGAGTTAGGAGATTTGGCTCACTTACACCTCCAACGACTAATTATTGGCTCTTATCTTAAACGGGACTGGACAGGCACACGCACACTATACATATACATATACATATACACATACTTTTCCAAACACATGTTACAAAAGCAGAGAGAAGCCTTCCAGAGGCATGTGCGTTTTTTGTCTTGTCATATGAAACGTGTGAAGCATAGTTTTCCAAACCGGGTGTTGCATGCTGCAAACAAATCCGGCACTTAATGAGACAACCCAGTAGATACATCCTGCCGATCATACGCATCCTTTGTTGTGCGTGGACATATTACCAGCGCATCAGTGAAAACCGACTTTCAGGACTGATTTCAATAAACAGGGATCCGGAAAACAAAGGCTCCGTGGGATTCGGGATCTACACAAGACTAGCACATTCGTGCACCGCATCTGTTGCTAAAGAGCAGTTTGCTCGTGATGTCGGCGTGTTTCCTAGTGGCTAAGTTGCATCGGCAACTTGCAGGTTATTGTTCGCAGAAAAATCTCCTCTCCAGGCAAATCTCACCTGGCTCATTTTCTCCTCCGTGGCCGGCGCTCTTTCATGCCTCCGGACTTACTCCTCTCAATCGCCGCCTCTTCTTTTCGGAGTCAGTTACACCCGGTTTATAAATAGGAGCGTAGTCGCTTCATCATTTCACACTTTCCCCCCTCTTTCCAGCAGCCGGCCCAAACATTTTGGGCACTTACCGGAAACCATCCTTTGCTTGGCATCCTGGTACTGGTAGTTCCCAGAGGAGGCCGCAGTTCCCCGGCATCATGTTCGGACCGCTTCGCTCTGTGCTGTTAAGACTTCAGTACCCAGCAGGCATTGCAGTGTATTGATTTTGGGATGGCAGGGGGTGGGGGAGCATACCGTTATATTGTCCAGCTTCTCACTATGTGACAGTGAGAATGAGGAGTTTAGTCACTTTTGCTTTCCTACCTTCAACCAATCATTAAATAAATGATAAAATATACAAAAAGAGCCTGCTATCGTTTCAAACCCCATGTCACACTTCATTTCACAGACCAAATAAATCTATGAAGCTGGGTCTTCACAAGTACAGCTGGGGAGGCTTTTGCTTAACTACAAAATAAAACGACCTTAGTTGTTGATGTACTGTTTGTTTTCTGCACATTTTAAATTGGTTTTAATACTACCAGTCCATCACAGGGCCACATAGAAAGACAGAAACATGCACACTAACATTCACACCTATGGGCAATTTAGTATGATCAATTAACCTACCCTGCATGTTTTTGGACTGTGGGAGGAAGCTGGAGTACCCGGAGGGAACCCATGCAAGCACAGGGAGAATATGCAAACTCCACACAAAAAGACCCACCAGGCCAGGAATCAAACCAGGAACCTTCTTGCTGTGAGGCAACAGTGCTAACCACTAAGCCACCGTGCTGCCGCTTTTGCAATATGTTTAGGGTAATTATCCATCTGCACCATGACACCCTGCTCCACTTATTATGCTTTTGGTTGAATGTGAGCATAGTCCTGTAGACCTATAATTTCATCTTGCTACGCTTGTCTACTGTCACATGATCAGTAAACATCAGTGATTCCCCATCAGTGAGTACCTATTGGCAGCCCTACACGCCCTACATCGCTTCTCAAATGCGTTGTACTGAAGTGGCTTCCAGTTCAGTATAGATCACTTTAAAAAACTAAATAAATAAAAAAACTCTCCTTCATGTCCTTAAAGCACTTAATGGTTTGGCCACTCAGTACATCTTTGACTTTCTCACTGTTTTATAACTAGATCAAGTACCTCCGGTCATAAGGTGTAGATCTTTTAGCTGATCCCAGGATTAGATGCAAGTCTGCTGAGAGTGCTTTCAGTTTCCGTGGTCCAGCTGTCTTTTGAAAAAGACAATCTTTTACAACTGTATCTATATTTGAAAGAAAATGTAAAACATTTGTATTTTCTGAGGCCTACAATAAATGTCTTTAGATGTGTGAACTTAATTTGCATTTCCCTGTACATTATTTTTCATATATGTTCTTATCATTGTTGTAAAAACATATGAATTGCATGCATTTTAATTTGATATGCTGTATTTCAGTTCTTCGTGGCTCCTAATCTGAGGTTTATTTGTGTATAGCTGGATTAGAGCTGTGTAAGCTGCTGGTCAGCAGTGCAGGAGCACCACAGGGAACTGCATTTTCACTATTCCTCCTTCTTACGAACACCTCAGACTTCCAGTTCAACTCAGAATCCTGTCATCTCCAGGAGTACTCAGATTACTCAGCTGTTGTGGATTCTGTCAACAAAGGACAGGAGCCTGAGAACAAAGAAGTGTGTGATCACTTTGTGGACCAATGTGGAAACATTCACTTCATCTTGAATTGAATTATGACACCCGAATAAATGCTGGACTGGAGATACAATACTGATGCTGTCTACAAGAAGGGACAGAACAGACTGTATTTCTTAAGGAATCGTAAGTTCTTAAATATTTAGAGGAAGATGCTACATATCCCTTATACATCTGGTGGAGAGAGAAATCTTGTCTGCCGTTACGGTGTCTTTTGGGCAGCAGCACTAGAGCCAGTGACTCAAAGAAACTGAACAAACTGTTGACCATCACAGAGGTGATGTAAAAATTTGCTGTTGGTTTATGAGGCTTTAAATGGTTTAGAGTTGAGCTCTACTGTAATGAACCTCTCAGGCATCTGAGGTCATTCAGAACAAGTTTGCTTTCTCAAACGTAATATGAAGAATGTGTTTTAAGCACCTTGAATCATCTTGTTGGTGAGTTCTGCTGTTTCAATGATTTTGGGTTGCTTGGGACTGCTGTGGCGCTCCAAGAGCTGATTGTGGAAAAAATGCTGGATAAGCTGCCAAAGATAATGGACAAACCTATATGGCTTGGTGAATGGTGAATCTTCAGAGGGAGGTTTCTTAACTTCTGTTGCAGTAAGGACCAGTACCCGGGGTCATTGATGCCCATAGCAAAAACCTCTTACAGTGAAACAATGAGGAAGAAAGGTATGATCTATCTGTCTCCTTATTTCTTCTTATTAGTGGTTATTTATGGGTTTTATTTTGGTAAATAATAGACTGAAACCGCTTAATGTTCTTTTGAGTTTGTTGAAGAGTTTCACATTATGACTTCAATTCAGTCAAACGTTTTTGGTAGCTTGAGGCCATCTACCGGCCAACTATGGCAATGACACGTTTCTCATCGTACTGGAGTGGGAAAGTATTCAGTTTTTACTTAAATTAGATGATGTGCAATTAAAAAAATAATGTTTGTGAATATGCCGGGAGAACACAAAAATAAATAATGAATTAATATAATATTTATCAATTTTTAAACCTTTGTAAACATAGCAACATCAATACAAGAAATCATTCAAATCTACATGGAAACCCCAAACTCATAAAATCTCCTTTTCTTTCTTACCCTTGTGAATGTTTGAGGTAACTCATTAGACATTGCTGCATCTGGGCTGTTCCTGGTTAAAATTATAATCTGCATATTTGTTCTCATTGTTTGAGATCTTTTTTTTTTTTTTTTTTTTTTTTAATTTTAGCCTGGAAGAAATTTTTATGACCTGAAGTGTTGGCTGATGGTGTTTATGTGCTGAACTAAAACATCAAGGCAAAGGTGAAAGGAGATAAGGGGAAAAAAAATGCCTGTTTTTGTTATACTGGTAAAAGGGTGGAGGATATGGAGCTGCCAGGCAGAAGAAAAAGAGGAAAACCAAGGAGGAGATTTCTGGACGTTATGAAGGAGGATAGGCGGTTGGGTGATGTGACAAGGGAAGAAGCAGAAGACAGAGTGAAATGGAAAGAGGTGATCCACTGTGGTGACCCCTAGAAGGAAAAGCTAAAAGGAGAAGAAGACTGTTAAATAATTTGTATTGTGTGCAATATTAAAACACTAAAGTACTGGAGTCTCTCTTGCCAGTATTGCTCACAGAAATCATCTAAAGCACATTTGAGTGGTTCTGCTGAAATAATTAAAAATTAAATTATTATTTTAATTATTAATTATATTATAATTATTATTAACAACTGAGCCACTAAATCTCCTTACATTTCATTGACATTGTTGGGAATGTAGAAATTCAGGTCATAATTTAAGGTTGTGTTATTTTCCTCCTACTATCAATATATCAATATGAATATGAGGCAGTCAGTATATTTGAATCATCTTTCAATTCAGTGTAGTTCAAACCCCTCCCCTCCTCCATATCACCCCAATAAATAAATAAACAAAAAATAATAAAAATAACACAACTGATTCTCTCAATGGACCAAACATATGAACGGCAGTGTCAGACCAAATTGAACGATAAAGACGGAAACGTGGATTTTGATTAAATTTCCATGTAAACCAAACAACATCCCACACAGTTTTGAATGATTAGGAAATACTGTATTTTGCAGCGCTTCAATTAACAGAAATACTTAAACTATTTATCTAGAGGCCTTGATAAGGTGAAATTAGGGTGATATTGCTGAGTGAAAAAGATACTTAACTATTAAAGCTGATAAGCCATAATCGTTCAAGCAAATTCCCTCAGATCACCCCACAGAGGGAATGTGGCTTTATCATGACACTTCCTAAGAACATAAACGATCTGTGGAAACTATTTATTTATAACAAACTCATTTCATGATGCAATCTGCATGTACACAATATTTTTTTATAATATTGTAGGAAACCACACAACATACACTCCAATTCTGAGGTCAACTGTCGGACATTCACTTTGGTGGATGATTCACTCTTCGTCCTGAGTTATGTCTGTTATACATGTTGATATGCATTTTTTATTTCAATATTACTTCCTTCGTCATAGAGGGTTATATTATCCCTTTGTCAATGGGAGCCTTTGCACTTTACCCTGTCTGGATCATTACTCTTCAGCCAAAGAGCAATATACCAAACAGAGTAAGGAATTTTCCGTCACTCGTTTTGTGGTACAGATGCGGATGTGAACAGGATGGGCAGCTGTCTCAGCCCACACAGAGACACATGAGCACGTGTAACAGAGGGCAAAACATACAGGGAGGCTTGTGTTAGTTTTTGACCGTAGATCTGCTACGCTCTGTTGGCGGGAGAGACTCCCACTAACTGCAACTACTGCAGCACTGCACATTTTTTAGGAACAGCTGTGGAATGTTCAAGCACATCAGGGATGTTCAGTATGAGATTTCTTCGTTAAATTATTTTTGTTTTGTGAGTTGCTGTTCAATGAATCTTAACAAGTGGAGTGTTGGGCTATCTCTGACCTGAGGGTTTCAGCATTCCTGCAGTTTTCTGGAAGTTTGTTCCAGATCTGTGGAGCATAAAAGCTGAATGCTGCTTCTCCATGTTTCATTCTGATTCTGGGGACACAGAGCAGACCTGAAGCAGACGACCTGAGAGGTCTGGATGGTTGATATGGCAACAAGAATTTTTTTTATGTATTTTGGTCCTAAACCATTCAGTGATTTATAAACTAACAGAAGTATTTTAAACTCTATTCTCTGAGATACAGGGAGCCAGTGAAAAGACCTCAAAACTGGAGTAATGTGGTCCAGTTTCTTAGCTATAGTGACAACTCAGCAGCATTCTGGATCAGCTGTAGCTGTCTGATTGACTTTTAAGGCAGACCTGTGAAGATACTGGGGCAGTAATGAGTTCAACTGAAGATAAACAAGAAAGGTGATAGAAAGCTGACTTTGTAACTGTCTTAATGTGCCTTTGAAGGTTCAGCTCTGATTCCATGACTACACCCAGATCTTGGGCCTTATCAGTGGTTTGTAGCTGTAATAACTTAAATTGTGTGATGACTCTTAAACGCTCTTTTTTTGGCCCAAAAACAGCTACTTCAGTTTTGATTTTTTTCAACTGAATATCAAATAATATCACATCCACTCATTGATTTTTGTTCTAAGCATCTACTCAACGCTTGTTTGGGCTCATTGTCACCTGGTGACATTGTAATGTAAAGTTGTGCATCATCTGCATAGTTTTGGTAACTTTTCATGTTGTTCATTACTATTAAACTAGTGGAAGCATGTAGATGTTAAAGGGAGTTTTGGATGGAACCTTGGGGAACCCCACATGTAATTTTTGTTGATTGAAAATCTGAGGTTACCTATCGACACAAAGTAGTCCCTGTCCTTCATGTAAGACTCAAAAGTACTGTGCCAGAAAGTCTGACCTAATTCCCCAGTTGCTCTAGAAATATACCATGATCAACAATGTCAAATCCTGCTCTGAGGTCCAATAATACCAGCACTGTAGTTCTTCCACAGTCTGTATTTATGTGCATGTCATTGAACACCCTGCCAAGGGCAGTTTCAGTGCTGTGGTGAGCACAAAAACCTGACTCGAAGATGTCAAAGCAGTTGGTCAGAGTTAAGAAGGTATTTAACTGTTGGAACACAGCTTTTTCAATAACCTTACTGATGAACAGAACATTTGAGATGGGTCTGTAATATTTGCTATAGCAACTTGTCCAAATTGTTCTTTTTCAACAGTGGTTTGATGTCTTTTGTCTTCAAGGTCTTGAAGAAAGCTGTGTGTAAAATATTGAGCCAACTGGAGTTTGATTTTAGCTGATTCATAATATCCTCCAGGTTTTTATAGTTGATTGGGTAAAATTGTGTCATTTTGTCCAAATTGGTTTTGATTGGACACAGCTCTGCTCCTGGACTTGATATTGATGCACGGACTGCTTTTCTAATCTTCTGGATTTTCTCAGTAACAAAGTTGACAAATTAATTGCAGACCTAGGTAGAGTGGAGTTCTGATACTACTGACACGGGAGGGTTTGTTAACCTGTACACAGTAGTAAACAAAGCACTGTTATGGATGTTTTTGATGATTTCAGAAAAAAAGGATTCCCTTGCATTCCACAGTTGTAAATTATATCTGTGAAGTGTCTTTTTATAGATATCATAGTGAACCTGGAGTCCAATCATTCGCCACCTTCATTTAACGTTTCACATCTTACTATGGGGCATTTCTCCGCAGATATTTTTTCTTACCAGAGACAACCTTTACAATAGTGGGAGCAACGGAATCAACAATATCTGAAATTTTAGACTGGAAGTTATCGAGTAGTTAATTTAATGAATTACAGGACAGAGTGGAGGTGGAAGAGTAGACTCCGTTAAAGTTGTCCATGAAAAAATGTTGTTTTTTTTTTAATGACTTCTCTTTGGCTACTTGAGTGGATGGAAATGGTGCTTTAAAAGAAAACGACATCAGTCACAAATACCTTGAAAATGTTAAGACCCTTACTGATGATCAAGGCCAAAGTATGCCCCCATTTGTGGGAGTACACACATTATTGAAACTTCACAGCTGCTTTTATCCTCATGCAAATCCACAAGACACAAAACTTGTATGTACATAGGATTTAATTTACTTGTTGGGAGCCTTTTCTTTAATAGAGTACATTAATATTAAGATTATTGCTAATTATCTGTGTTGCTTTGAAGAAAGTAGACACCCTTCTCACACACACACTGCTGTATGATACTTTTTTCTTTGTCTGTCTAGCAGTTTGTATTAAAAAAATAAGTGGATGGTTGTATAGACCTAGGTGTGTCCTACTTCATTAAGAAGGTTTTTTGAAAGTACACAAGCACCTGGTGACGAAGGGTTACAGTGAAAGCATTGCTAAAAATCAGAAAACTGAATCTATCTGTGCTAACAAAAATGAAGTAATTCACTGTCTCTGTTGTTCCAGCACCATGGACAGAGTTTTTGTCACTGACGCAATAGGTGGTCATAATTCTTCATGTCAGCCAATCATTTTTATCCATCAGTTCATCTACATCCTGTCTGGAGTCAAAGAGGAGCGGCCAAGCCAGTAGCACCGGTCATCAGATGGACGGTGGGGTACGCCCTGAACAGGTTGCTAGTCCATCAGAGGACTACATAAAGACAAGTTAAATGAGCAACCATGTTCATACGCTCAATTATACAGTCATTTTAGAGTAATCAGTCCACCTAACATCCTTGTTTTTTGGCTGTGTGAGGAACAGTAGGTACCTGGAGAAAACTCACACAAGGAGATCATTCTGCCGAGAAGCTGAAAAATATGGAAAGCCATATTCAAAGAAATAAATAAAAATGACAATGAAATAAATACAAAATAATTAATTAAATCTTTATTTTCATAATATTCAATCATTCATTTAATAATTACAAAATTGATTAATTGACCTACAGTCAGGATAAACGGAGTTGGTAACAGTGGACGTGGAAAGGGATTGTGGGGCTTGGTGAGGCTGGTGTAGGTGGGTGTAGGCTGGTGTAGGTGGGTGTAGGTGGGTGTAGGTGGGTGCCGCACTGCCGTTCCATCAAGGTGATTGATAGCCTGAAATAAAAATGGCAACGCAAAATAAAAGTGTCAAGAAATATGTAATATGTAATATATGTAATGTAATGTAATATATATATATATATAATATGTAAACGTGGCATTACAAAATAAAAGTCTCACTAATAAAAAATATACCATTATGAAATAAAAGTGTCATAAAATAAATAACTATACCATTATGAAAAAAATGTCATAAATAATAAAGTCAAGGTTTTATTAATTAATTTTGTATTATTTCATTGTCATTTATATTTATTTATTTGAATATTTATTAAATTAAGATTTATTTATTTAATTTTGAATGAAATGACATAAAAAAAATCCCACATGAGTAAATAGAGAGAGTGCTTTAAGCTGTCACCATTCAGCCCCAGCTGCTGTTTTCATCTTTCCACCTCTCTCGCCTAATCTACGCAGGTTGTTTCTTAGAACAGACACAAGTGGTTTTCCACGCCTAGAATTGCCTAATGCCTATTCAGCACAACAACAAAACTACTGCATATATGTTTGCACAACTGCATATATGTTTGCACAACTGCATATATGTCCTAACTATCAAAGACACCATATTTCATAAGACTGATAAAAGATCATCAAACTCAAGTGAGAGACTGTTTCTACCTGTCCCTGTCTCTCTGAGCCCATCTCTGGTCTCTGTGTTGCTTTGTCTTGATGACGCAGACATGAAATGTTTTTGTCAGTAAGCCACTCCTTACTACACCACACCTTAAAATGAAAAATGAAAGAAAAAGTGTTTGAATATAAGACAAAAATGTGTACATGTCTCTTTTTGTTTAATCAGCTATTTCAGCTGACCTGGACAGCTAACTTATAGACTCATGCTGACACATTATATGTTTAACATTATAAATGAGCGTACGCAAAAAAAAAAAAAGCAAGTAATAATGCATATCTATTATTATATCTAACAATAATGCTACAATGCTAACCAACTTAAACTTAATTATTTTTTCAGTTTCACGAAACACATCGAAATTTGCCTCTGCTTTTAGCCGATCACTAGTTTCACTAGGAGCAGTGGGCTGCTATTTCTCCAGCACCCGGGGAGCAATTGGGAGTTACGGGCCTTGCTCAGGGGCCCCCAGTGATTCACCATTGTTGCCAGCCCAGGGACTTGAGCCAGGGTCCTTCAGGCCCCAGGTTCCCCCGTAACTAGAAATAACCTATTTTAACCTAACAGTTTATTATTAATATTATTACTAGTAGTAGTAGTAGTAGTATTAAGAAATGCATAATGGTAAAGATTCTTCTTTACCACAGAAGAAAACAAATTATACACTTTATATCAGCACTTAACTTTACTCCAAAAAGCACTGAGACTAGTCTAATAACTTTCTCTGCCATGAAGGTTCAGTAATCTACCAGTTTTTATGGTGCAGAATGTCACTTTGAATCAATGCTTCAGAAGAGGGAAAAAATGACACAGATTGTTGTGACTTTAGTCATTATTAGCCATAAATTTGAGTTATTTAAAACGGATGGTAGAATTATCCGTCAGTCGGAGCCCATGTTTTAATTAAATTGACCGATGTGTGGCCCTTTGTCTGTTTTACAGCAGACAGATGCTACAAGAGGATTTTAACTTTAGTTAGTTTTGTAAAAAATCATTTACTCTTCTCAAATCACATGTTTAGTCTCTATTTTATGTTGGACCCCAATAAAAATGGGGCCATAACATTGACAAATCAAACCATTTGAAACTTGTTGAAAATTCATTGAGTTTTGATGAATCAATGAAAAAGCAAATTTGATTCAGGTAACATATTCTTAAATGTAAGTGTACTTTTAGACAGGTTTCAGTCTGAGTTCAGACAATATTGTGGTGACAGCACTGATGAAGGTCTCAAATAATACTCGAATGAGCATCGTCGTAGGTAAAACAGTTCTGGTACTGTTTGAACTTAGCTCAGCCTTTGACTCTATGGACCATAAAAACTTTCTTGATTGAATAAGAGGAATAAATCTGCGGGGTTATCAGGTACAGTTCTCAAATCATATCTTGAAGGCAGGATCTATGTTGCTGGTGAGCATAAATCTGAGCTTATCACCATGACATGTGGAGTTCCTCAGGGGTCGGTTCTTGCACCGCTGTTATTTAACCTCCAGGTCAAGTCATGCATGACAACAGGATTTCTTACCATAGCTATGTTGATGAGGCTTAGATTTACTTGGCTCCAAGCACTTCATCGGTGCTTGTACTAAGGAAATAGCTGAATGCAATCAAAATTATGTCAGCTAAATGGAGACAAGACAGAAAAAAATGTATTTGGCAACAGAAAACAAAGATGTTGTTGGAGTTTTAAATTAGAGCCTCCAAAGGCCTCGCAAATATATTTTCATCCAACTTCAAAGAGCAAAAACTTGACTCTTTCTGGGTTTTGATGTGAGCCTGCCTGTTAATCAACTGTGCAGCTACGAAGAGTTACGAAGATTTACATTTATCACAGTTTTCAGCAGTTTCACCATTTTTCTTTTTCTTGTTTGTGTTTTTTTTTTTTTTTTAAATCATAGGAATTATAGTTGAGGCTAATAAACAAAAGTAAAATGCAAAGTAGCCAACAATGAACTCAATGTTTTGAGATTCCTTTTTCATTTTGTGGAAAACGTGATGAGTTTCCATCACAGAATTAACCAAGTTCCTTCTGAAATGCAGTAGAGACTATCACTGTGAGCAGTGAAGAGTGAGGAAGGTTCATTAAAATGGTTTGGTCTCATCTTATGTTTTAATATGCCACCAAAAGATGTGAAGAAGTGGGTAGCCAGTTGATCTTAGAGGTTTGCTCCTCATATGATCCATCACCATGCTGTAAGACAAATATTGAAGACAAGTGAGGATGTCTCAAGTACTCATGGATTCTCTTCTTGTCAAACACGTGGACAAAAATGTACACTTTGAACCTTTTCCTATTGTCTAAATCTAAATCTAGTTTGCTGCAGGGGGTCTCTTTAAAAAAAGAAAATGTTCAAGTATGAAAATTATGAAGTGAACTGCAGTTGAGACACTAAATGAGCTGGTTTTGTTCAACTCCTACACTCATCAACCTTCTTGCATATTCAGGTGTGCCTGGAAGGTATGTGCAGTACAAGCAGTCGGACAGAAACAAGGGGTGACGGGGTATTTTGTGACTCTCTTGGGCCCTTTGACTTACAAAACGCTGCATTCTTTCCACAGATCCTTATGAAAACATGGCTTGCGGTGCCTTTGAATACCAGGTAAATGTATTATTGATGTGAAGCCGGGAATTCCTGAACCATTCATCCATGTCGAGCTTCCTTTTGAACCCAGCAATGTGTTTGCTTGTCAAACAATTGAATCACACCTGTTGCTTAAAGTGATTTTTGTTCAGTCGCATTACAAACTAATGAGTTATTAACAAAGACACTTAGAGGGAAAACCTTGTAGGGGCCAGAATTTTTTAAAAACTCAACTAAAAACTCACTCAAAATGCCCAGTTTATTAACTTTTTTATTTATTTTACACACAATGCTAGATACTTAGATGTAACCAACTAATCTAAAAAAACAATGTCAAACCCTATTCACGAAGGGAATTTCTAAGTGCTAATTAACAAAAAAACGTTCAGGAAATATGATAAATGCACAAAATATAAAGAGAATAACAACATTGAAAATTCTTCTACTCATGTCTACATAATGCATGTCTTTCTCGTGGCACTGGCCTATCTGCACAGGGACTCCAGCTCCTACAGACAACACGAACCAGCGTCAGACACAACCTAGTGTCATCTTTTGCCATCTCTGATCTGTTTCTATTCTGGGCTTTCAGACCTTCGCCACTTTTTCCATCCTCTGTTTGCAGGTACAAAGTGACATCTTTGCGGCACTCACGCCTTCCCAGGTCAGACACATCATTCAGCAACCCGTTGTTTCCCTCCTCCGTTTCAAAGGAGTGTAATTTGTTCAGGTGCTCACTTGCTGCTCCCTTATTCTTTCACTCTCTCCGCTTTTTCAGCCACATTGTTTTTCAAATGATTTTCCTCTCATCTTCAGAGGACTTGTCGCTGTCGGAGTGGTGTGCATCCTGAACTTTCTTTGACCTTTCAATTGCTCTGCGGGACAGAAATTCAGTTAGTTACTCAATATATTATAAAATCCAGTTGTTTTTTTGTTTTTTTTTTACATTTTCTTTGAAAAACTCACCTCGAGTTGCTGACTATGTCAGGCTGATGGCTCTCTGCAGATTTTATATCAGAGCTGCAAGCAAAGATATAGTAATGTTAGCAAATATTACAGAAAAATATTAGTCATAGCAACGTCCCAGTTTATCATTTAAAAATGGTTTATTTAATCTGCATTTAAACGTTCCATGGTATATTATCTCTGTGACCTGCAAGAAGATCTTATCTTTACAGGCTCACTAAATGTTTTATGCTACAACAAAACATTAAACCACGCAGGAATCGCCTCTTCTGCAGAGGTTTTTAAATGTCTCTGTTTGAACATGCCTCTCCTGTCTGTCATGTCTCCAGTGTTACTCATTGTCTCTGTTTCTAGGAGGTGACAGTACATATTTGACAGTAATTTGTGGAGAATGCGAATTCCTAACTAAACGCCTCCACCAGCCTCCTACACACCTCAGTCCTTAGAACAAATTGAAAACAACCTGTGTGGACTTTGTGCACTGAAATTGCCCCGCTCCCTTCGGGCTTAGTTGGATTGTTTTGACAATCACACCCTTGGACAAGTAGGACTCATGGGGCACATTTACTCTAATAATAGTATGAACTGTTCCCTCACACCCCACCACTCCCTGTCATCCTCAAAGGGGAATAACACCTGCATGTACAAACAGAAACTTTTAGCTCACGAAGGTCATCACCTGATGTTTGGTAGTGTGGCTTTGGGTAGGTAGGAGATGCTGGGATCCCAACTTACTTGAAACTGCAGAAGTTAGTGCAGGTCTGATCTTTGAGGTTGGCACATCTGCAGCGACCAGCGGAACGTCTGCGACGCAACAAGTCACCGCCCAGACCGTAAACTATTGTCTTACTGCAGGTTGGAAAAAGAAAAACTCAGTTTTTAGTGCCTTGGTGGTGACATAAACACACTGCAGACTTTGCTCTTTGGTACTTAGTAGCGGCCCATTTAATGATACAGCAATAATGATAGCAAGGTTATTCAACTAGATCTTGGCTCAAAGTGAGAAGCTCTAAACAAGTTCAGGTAAGTTTGATGGAGCACAATCTGTTGTACTTGTTTTTACAGAGGAGTAAAGGGTGTCCCAGCATGGTTGTGTCTCTGTGTGCTGTCCTCTCATACTCACCCGGGTGTGTTGACCCAGATTATATCCAGATGGCAGAAGTAGTGGCACTCGGAGTCCAGCACATTACTGCAGGCACAGCGCTTGGTCCTCACATGGTGTGCTGCGTCCGCGTCTCCTGCCTCCACCACTGCCTGCGTCATGACTGGAAGACCCAAACCTGCAGTATTGATAGACAAACAATGAGTAAACACAGCATCAACACCAGCTACGTGAAACCATCTCTCACTAATCCCATGCCTATTTTCCCCACACTTGTTTTTTTTTTTTAATAATAACCATGCATCATAAGTTCTGCCTCACAACTTCAATTTCTTTCTTTCTTTCTGCAAAATTTGCCTTCAGATTTTACTGTAAACAAACAAACATGTCTGGATAGCAACGCATTAGTCACTCAGGTATGACATGAAAAGGGAAAATGAAAATAAAAGCTTAAGGTTTTAAAAACAAAAGGTGTGTAGCAAGGACAAAACAGATAGACTCCTTTTAGTTTCAGTAACTTAAAGTAACATTTCTGTGCTTATGGTGTGACTGAGATGAATGCAAATGCAAATTTTACGCTTCTGCCTCAGTTGAACAAAAAGTGTCTCTTAAAAAGAATTAAATTATATATATATATATATATATATATATATATATATATATATATATATATATATATATATAGTATTTAACATTAAAAATAAGCTCTAAAAATGTACTTACCATCCTGAACTGAAGCCCACAGAGTGACGAGGAGAAGAAGGCTGCCGTGGTTAGACATAGTTGATATCTGGTGGATGCAGCTCTGCATAGATCTGCTATCTGCACAGCTGTGGCTGTTAATGTGGTGCTGCTGCTGTTGCTGTGGTTTTTTTTTCCTGAAGGTGTCCGAACTTTATGCCTCTCCTCTTCTATGATGTCATGGCAGAAGCTCCCCCCACTCCTGTCGGTGCTGAAGACACAGGGTACGACCCCAGGGTGTTCAAAGCAGTGGCAAATTCCCAAAATAGCTGCTGCCTATTGGTTTCCCTGTGACAGAGACAAATGACAGATGAATGACATTTATATCTGTGGTTTTGCATCTGAATGAGGAATTTTCTGGCTATGAGGAAGATGTGAGGACTGATGATGGGTTTCATGCACTGTTGTATGCCAAGCTGCTCTGACATGGGAGGACTATGACAAAAGATCCCAGTGAGCACTGGAAACACATGAGGGAAAACATTAGTGGGAGGATGCAGCTCTGATATGCTGCGATAAGAGACGGAGAGGTTTTCAATTAGGCTTCCTGGCACTCAAAAGGGCACTAATATCCAAATTCAAGTAACTTTTACTTAATTGTTTCCATTTTTATCATTTTTACCAAGTACATGTCATAGGAAAATACTGTATTTTTAGTCCTAATGTTTTGTACCAAATATATTCCCAAAACCAATGATTCTGAAGCTGAATGTGTCTGATAAACTGAAAGATTTGGAGAAGAGAACACTTCTCATGTCCTTTTACAGTATTATAAAAACTGTTAAAGAAGCTGGAAAATACAAAGTTACAGAAAAGAAAACAAGAATGTTTGTCTGAGCTTGAGTTATGTTAATTTTACTTAACAAACACAATGATAGAGGAGTAAACACAATATGTATTGGGAAAATACCGACATAACACCTAAACTAACACATCAGGTTTTGAACTTGGACTTCTACTGACAGTGGAGTCATTTTCAAAGTGGGATATTAGTGCTTTAACTGTAGAAAAAGACTTAGAAACATCTTTTACAACACTAAAAAAAGCACATTCCTTAAGTATAACAATCACATACCTAAATAATGTTTAACTAAAAGCTAAATGCTGACTCACTGCCGTTAAGAAAGAGTCATGTGAATGATGTCGTTTGTCCACACACATGAATTGGTCATCACTTCATACTTGAACTCATTTGGGGTGAAAGACTTTAGTAAAATAAAGCTGCATTTGCTCAGCAGCTCTGTTAGAGGTGTATCTTGCAAAACCTTTGTGAATTATACTGCTGGAAATGTAGCTGTCGTGTCAACAGTGGTGTTGAACACAGTGAGGTTCATTTCAAATAAGCATTAATCGAATGACAACACAAAAGAGCTCACTTTGAGTCCTGAGATTCTTCCTCTAATTTGTCTGTCTGAATGTCAGTGTTACATAGATTTATGTCACATTTGACTAAAGGGGTGTCTCCATCCATGTCAGCCCGTGACAGATAATGTGGCTAATCCCTGCCTACAGGCATTAGGGGTCCCGGTCATGTTACACCCACATGTCCTGCCGAGGCAGGTCAGCCATGGCAGAGACATGCAGATAACCAAATGTTCGCCTTCACACATGTTCAGATGTGCAGTGCAGATATGTCTACACTGCTGTCATTTTCCAGTGGACGAAAGATAATCAGCATTTTGGGGAAAATAACCGGCTGACAGATGGATAGGTAAGCACTTAGCAGATTGTTTACTGTAGAGGCTGAAAAAACTTTCCATGAGACCTGACATCTGCTGCACGTATCCTACAAGCGGGAAGCACATAGTCCTTTTTCCTGCATGTTGAGGCCTCACAAAACTGCCAGTAATTAACATACTGCAATTTTTTTTTTCTACGATTACTGACTTGCAGTTAGTACGGTTGAGTAGCCTTTTCAGAAGCATTTTTCCTTGACTTTGTTGGAAAACATGAGCTTCAGGAAAAAAGATGGTAGGAGAATTCAAAAGGATTTGGGAAAAGGTGATCACACTTCAGTGAGAATGTGATTGTAATTACCAGATGAAGGAAGTCAAATATAACAGAATTCAAAGTATTATGTGTTGAAATTTATTACCAAAGCTGGTAATTAAATTAAAAAAAAAAAAAAAAAAAGAAATTCATTCTCTGTATGAAAATGATGCAACCATTAGGAATTGTGAAATTAAGTCGTTTTCCTTTTCTTTCTTAAAAAATGCTGCATATTTTTTCTTATTCTGATTGAAATGAATAAAGTAATCAATTAACCCCCTTTCATTAACATTTCGGAGAACTGGACTTGCTCTAATCATTGATCCTCCAGGTAATTTCGCTCAGTTAGGAAACTTCCTGAGCAAAAGAACTGAACTTTTGAACTGTGTCTCACATATAATGTGCCAGACCTGCTGTAGGAGAAAAGGGCATGACACGATTCTCACATATGACTGCCGTGAACGAGTCCTGAAGACTTTTCACATTTCTTCACCACAGGTGATAAATACAGTCTCCAGAGCAACACGGAAGACGGAAATAACAGAGAAAACGCAATCGTCTCCATCTCACTGAATCCCAATGCAAAAGAAAAGTGTTTATTTTTAATTGACTGCAGTGGACTCTGATCATCTTGAGATAGCCAGAGTACTTGTAACATTTCAGAAAACCTACCGTGAGAAAATGTGATGCAGACCAGTCTCCTTTTTAAAAGCAAAAACTATACATCTCTACTGTCTGTATCTCAGCAGGCTGCTGTTTTGCATCAGGCCTGAGAGAAGGAAAACAAAAACACAGAGTGGGACCGAGTAGCAGCAATCTTTTTATGTGAATATTGCTCTATGTAATGATAATCTTTTATACTGCCTGACATGCTCCTCTTGCAGGTGCCTATCACGACAAGGATGCAATACACAAGAGGAGTGGCAGCGCTGATCTTTTCAGACTCAAAGAAATCCTGTGAGGAGTATCTCTCATTAGTGTTTTTTTGACAATTATTTACAGAGGTGACCATCAGTCGACCCACATAGACATGCTTTTTTCCAGGAACTTTATAACATGCTATTTAACTTTGTGTGGAGTCAGAGTTGATAAGATGGATTTCTTTTGAAAGGTTTGTCTCAACGGTTTATCTAAAACAGAGCTGAAACTACAACAGCAATAATCAGTAAAGTAAATAAATGAATCCAGAGTTTCTGTAGTTGCGTCACGTGTCTAACATACAGTATCAACTGTATCGGCTGTCCGTCTTTTGTTGGACATCCGAGTATGGTGACATCTAGTGGTGGTCGTGAGGTGATACGGCTGCATCGCTTAACGTTTTACAGGCGGTCACCAAATCTAAATCCTCAAAGTCAATACATAAATAAACACAACAAAAAAATAAATAAATAAAAGAAATCGAAGCTTAATCTACCTTCATGCTCAAAATTAACCAAAGTGCAGCTTTACTGGAAGGAATCAGCTTGTTTTAAGTGCACAAAGGAAAACAATAAGTAAAAACACTACTTACGTTCAAACACGGTGGAGTTTCTTTCATGCTGTGGAGCTGCTCTGGTCTGGAGGCACTCAGTGTATCAGTGGAAGATCAGCAAAGCATTCATGAGCACCATACAACTACATCTGGGATGAACGCATCACAAGTTTCAGCAAAATAACCTGGAGCAAACACACACAATATATATTTCATTCTACAATTTTTGGTCCTTATCAGCTTTCATAAATAGATCAATAGAGACTCTGGATCACAGCAACATGACATATTACACTATGTTATTATTTTTTAAACATAAATATTAAGCCAAAATGCAGAAGTAGTGTCTGAAGAAGTAAGAACACTACGATTCTGCAGCTTATAGAACTAAAACTTGCAACTGTTCTCTAAAAAGTATGTTATCAGTTTCTTATGTAATTCTGGAAGACTTTTGGCTGCTCTTCTTTACATCATCATTTCAGTTTGTTGTTTGAGTTATTTGTTTATGTACAGATAGACCCCAACCCTAACCCTTTTCTAAAATTAAAAGTTATAAACATGAAACAGCCTCAGCAGCTGTCTCTGATGTTTTCCACTTGTAAATAATCTTTTACATATTAGAATGATTCAGGGTTGTCTAAAGTGAAATCACATGGATCCAACAGCTCATCAGGTTCTGTCCAATGATGCATTAGTATGAATCAGGTATGCAGGAAAACATCTAAAACCTGCAGGACACTGGCACTTTAGGACTGGACCTGGACATCCCTGGAATGATTTAAACAATTTGGGTAGAAATTGTTTGGAAAAGAGCCTTATAACCCTTCCAATACTGATGGGCAGCAACAATTGCTTCTCTTAAATCACGGCTGATCTCGTTCCTCCCTGACATTGTGTTAACGCTCCAGAGCAGCAAATTGTAAAAGTTCCCTTTTGGAGGGGTGGATTTGATTGGTGGCACCTGGCTAATACTTTCCTCTTTAATTCCAGTGAAGGTAAGACTGCCAACTAACACATGCATTTTACTTAGTTTTTGTTAAAATAATAACAACAATAGCAACAACAACAGTAACAATGATGATAATAATGACACCTTGTAAAACATCATGTTCTGTTGTTGCATCTGAGAGTTATGTTTACCTTCATCCTGACTTGTATGATACCTTAGAAATGAATTTCCACATGACAGTCCAAAGAAAACTGACCACTTTACCCTCATCAGGGACGTTTAAGACATTACTTTTTATTGTTCAAAATCCTGGTGGCCTACTACCACAAACTGGAAGAAAGGTGTGACCTCAAGAAAGTCTGGTGCGTTCTTTTTTTTATTATTATTTTTTTTTTTTTTCCAAGGACTAGAAATGTTGCTGTGTGAAACCTGCAGGGCACTTTTTCTCTGGTAACAGCCAAACTCAACCTCTCATCTCTGTGACCAGTTCAAGTTACAAGAACATCATAAAAAAGACACACAGAAGTAACAAAAATGTTTTTCCCAATAACAAAAAAAAAAAAAAAAAATGAAAGAGGAACAATCAATCTTGAAATAATGTTCATTGTCATCAAATAACAATAAATAAGGAGCGCTCTTCCCTGTACAAACATATATTCTTATCTAAAGTCTTTTGTAATAAAAATAGAACTTCAGTGCATTTCTTCCGACACATTTCTGTTGCTCCATCTGTTTCTGCGCAATGCAACTCTCAGTTACCTTCATGACAAAGCAATGGCCTTTTCAAACAGAAAATATATTTAAAAAAAAAAAATGTAACCCCCCTGAAGAACATAAAAAAAGTGTGTATAAAATGAACAGGCTTCTCTTTGTCTGACTGTACATCTGAGAAACACAAACCTGGACAGAAAAAGGCACAAGTAACTACAAACATAAATGGAATCATTTTTTTGATTAAAGATTTTGGTCATTTACAATTTTATTCATATTCCTTTCACATAATATTTAAACAAACATTAAGTTTATACTTCATTTGTATTATATATATATATATATATATATATATATATATATATATATATATATATATATATATATATATATGGAAATTTACAGAAACATTATTCATTATATTCACACAGAAAAAGTGCATTTTTATAACAAACCTGAATATTGCCAAAGAACAAGCATTTAAGTTAACAATAGTATTGAAAATTGTATAAAAAAACAAAGCAATAAAAAAAACAAGACTAGTGTAGCAACCAGTAAAGCAGAACGGGATGCAGGATGCATCGACGTGTCGACTCGACTGTTAAGCGCTCTGGTCTGATCTGGCCGAGTCTCCTTTAGCTTCTCCCTCCACCACATTACTACCTGACGGTAGCTCCTCCCTCTCTGACTCCTGTTCAATGGCACGCAAAGCTACAGGGTCTGCTATGCTGAGGCTGGGGGCTCTTGTACCACTGTCTCTGGCGCCGTGTTTGGTGGTTTCACTCGCAGACCTGTGGGTGTGGATGGAGCTATGTGAGCTGCCATATTGCTTTGAGTCTGCGGTCTCCAAACCTGCTTTGGAAAGTGTTACTGCTGTAGTAAGACTGTGCTGCACTGACCGGCTGGTTCCTGCTGCCTGGTACTCTAACCAGTTGTCTCCAGGAGTCCTAAGCCCTTGAGTCCTGGGGGTCCCGCCCCACTGTGATTCATGCCGGGCCAAAGATGGCCCCTCAAGTGGTGGAGATGTTGGAGATGAGGGTGTAGTCGGGTGGGACCTTGGTCTGGCCTGTACAATTTGAATCCCACCAATTGGTATCATTAGATAGGGGACCTTAGCTTGTTGGGAGTGCATGGGAAGATGGCTGAAGATGTTCTCTGTTGTTTGAAGGCCAGGATAAGCCTCACTGGTGGAAAGACGAAAAGCAGCTGGAAACAAGCTGCTTTCTTCTCCTGCTGTACCACTTTTCTCCTGTAGGGGGAGAAAACGTTTGTTCAAAATTATGATTTTACTCTGTAAGTATATTAAGTACTGCACAGTGAAATATTCCCAGAAAGAAAGCTCAGAGAAAATATATAGTTTGATTATGAAACAGTATATCACAGATGAATACGTGATATGCTATTAAATAGACCGACCAGTTTGACGTGACCTCCTTTAGTGCCAGGACTCTCCCAAGGTAAGTATCCAGTGGTTCTGTGATGCAATCTCAGCGGTGACGGAGGGGTTCGAACTTGAGATGGTCGGTAGCAGCTGGGTGAAATGGGACAAAGAGGAGAAAGAGGTCTGATGGGAGACGGTCCTCTCTCAGGAGAGGGCGACACGTGTCGGGAGGGAGTAGAGAGCTCGGTCCTTGGGGAGAGACTGTGGATTGGGGAGGACAGCTCCAGACGAGGGGAGAGGCTGCGGCTGGGGGAGCAGCTCTCACTGCTGGGGGAGAACGCTCTTGGTGACGCATTCCAACCTCGCCGAGAGAACAGTGCTCTCCTGCTACCAGGTGATGCCGCTCGCCTGCTGGGCCAGACCCCCCTCGGAGAGAGCTCCTGATCACGGCTGGCACTGGGCTCGGGATCAGGAGTGCCCTGTAGTGAGCAGCGACTTCCGCTGGACTGTCCCCCAGCTGATGGGTGGGTGTCCGATGAACAGGAAGACAGTGGGTCTTCATGGGATGCAGATTCCTCTTCTTCCTCATCATCACCATCGTCATTGTCATCTTCATTGTCAGACTCCTCAACATCAGAAAACTGATGCTCCTCCTGCTCGTCCGAGCCACACACGCGTTCTTCGCTTCCAGCTGTACGTGCAGACACAGAAAAACTATGCAGTAAAACTTCTGCCCTTAATTTAAAATGTTATGCCATTAACCCTCACATCAACACTCGTGCACACACACACACACACACACACACACACACACACACACACACACACACACACACACACAAACCTTTACAGAAAAATATTCTGGCACAAAGTTTGACGACAGCATGCCACACTCGCCATTCATCAAATACCCTTGTTAAATATAGACTGAGAATAAAAAAGCCAGGAATTTATTTGAATAGCACCATGCCTCTATTCACAAACTATCGCTCCAGCCTTGTGAATGGCCCTTCCTTGCCTGGGATGTGTGTGGTAAATCAGCGGGGAAGAGAAAACAAGGGCAGGCATAGCAGACAAAGGTAGAAAAGAAATCGTGAGGTGCTGGCTTTGAGGCTCTTTTGTGGCTTCATTGAGTGGGCAGACGAAGCGGTCAACTCTGTTTTGCTGCATGTCAGTGGAAAATCCTTGAGAACAAGAGAGAGCGGCTAGACTTTTTCAACTAAGTCAGGAGAATGTGGCTTTCTCTGTATTCTTCATTTATTTATCTTCTACTTTTTCTTATTCCTTATGCAAGGCCAGAGGGATGAGAATAGAACATGGTGTTGCATAAGCTGTCAGTGCTGAGCAGCTACTATTCTTCACAAGCAGAAGTTCATCCAGCTGTGTACCAATAGTGCAATACAGCTGAAAGGGAAATATGTGGGATGCATCCCCCGAAGTACCTGTTTCTTCGCTCTCTGGCTCGTCCAGTGATGACTCAGAGACTCCCATTGCCTGGCATTTTTTCCCATGAGCCTTTGACTTCATGTGTTTTGTAAGGTTTCCTGCAAAGAGCAAAAAAACATCACATAATCATCAAGGTAAAATTCATGTTTGAGGACAACTCCAGTTCCTAAATCATTAGGGTACTGGGTCAAATGTAAAAAAAAATAAATAAATAAAGTATAAAATACTGAAGGGGTAAAACATCTCACCATTTCATGAACATTTTAGCTCATTTTGAATTTGATGGCAGTAACATGCCTCAAAAAGACTGAGACATCTTGCAGCAAATTAAGTCAATTGGCAACAAGTCAGTGGCATAAGACACATATAAAAAGAGGACTGACAGAGGTTCACCAATCAGACAACTGTCCAATCTACAAATTATGAAACAACTTCAGAATAATGTTCCTCTGACTAAAGTTGCAGAGTTATTGAATATTCCATATTGATAGTACGTAATATCATCAAAAGATTCAGAAAATCTGGAGAAATCTCTGTGCAAAAAGGCGAAGACTTAAAAAAAAAAAATCAGTCTGGAGATCTCTGTCCCCTCAGGGAGCACTGTTTTAAAAACAGAAAGGACTGTACGATAGACCGCCACACACGTTTAAGCGGTGCCATCCACATGTGTGGCTTAAAGCAGGCAAAGAAATGTCCAAAATGTGAACGTGATCGAGAAGTAATGCCATCTTCTCTGGGCCAAGGCACATTTAAAATGGGAAAACACATCAAACACATCTGGAGAGGAAACACCAGCGCTGAAAGGTTTATGCAGGTTTTAGAGCAACATATACTGCAGATCAGACAAGGTCTTTTTCAGGGAACGTCTTACATCTTTCAGCAAAGAAGTGCTAAACCGTATACTGAATCCTTAAAGAAAAAGTGCAGTTGCTGAAGTGGCCTGGCGGCAGTCCAGTCCTTTCACCGTCTGAAAGTGCCAAAAATATGACAAAGATCCTTGAACAGTCTATATCAGACGAGGATGGGACAGCATTCGCCTCCCAAGGCTCCAGCTCTTGGTTCCCTCAGTTTCCAGACATTTGTGGACTGTTGCTAAAAGTGGAGGAGATGCTTCGCAGGGGCAAACGTTGCCCTGTCCCGAACTTTTGGAGACATTCTGCTGCCATCAAAATCCAAATTACTAAATGGTTTTCAGAAGATGATACATTTCCTCAGTTTAAACATTTGATATGTCTTTCTATGTTCTAGTACTTTTACACAACGTTCCAACATTATGCAAATGATCTATTTACCTTTGGTCTTGAAGGCAAAGTTGCAGTGTTTACAAATGTATGGACGGACGTCAGTGTGCGTTCTGATGTGCTTTTTCAGCATGCTGGGCTTCTTGCAGCGAATCCCACACTCTCCACATATATACTTGCCTCGCCCCCGACCTCTCACATAGACATACTCCTCATTGGACTTGTACCTAACGGGTAGAAAAGCGAATTAGACATTCAATATCCACAAAACCCTACACTATAATTACTTTTATGCAGACCTCGGAGAGGCAGAGTTTAGTAAGCGAATGCTGAAATTCCTACTTTCCTCACCGACAGGCTCAAATGTAGACGTTTATACATCTGACTAATGAAACTAAGTTTAAAGCTGCTGGGAATTAAGAAACTACTATATGTAAAAATATGAAGTAACTTAGATGTATTCATTTTATGGACATTTCTGATTATTTTTATGGAAATTCCAACTTTTTCAGGGGTTAAAGTTTTAATGGAATTTCAAATGTAGTCTTCAATTTTAAATATTACAGGGATATACTGTAGTCAGACTGAAACAAAGAGAATAAAGTCAACAACCGCTCACTTTCAGTCTCATTTACTGATGAAGACCAGCAGTGAATCATCTAGAGAAAGCTCCTTATTACAACACTTCTTTCTGAGGGGAAAAATGATCCCGCAAACCTCATTGTGAGCAACAGCGTAAACACATAAAACCAGCTGTTTAAAAGTAGTAACATTACGCCAAACTTTTACCATGCAGTTGCTTGCATCAAAGTATTAAAAAAAAAAAAAAAAAAAAAAGCTGATTTCAGATTTTTCTTCTTTATCATGTCCTAAGAAGATTTTGATAGTGCAACGTCATAACCTCCCCTACTGTAGAAGTGCACAAGGTAGGTAGCAATTAAAAAAAAAAAAAAAAAGATTAAAAACAGTGAGTGCAAATTAATAAAAGTGAAAGGTTTTATTGGCGTTGGATAGAGATGCTCTGACTGTGAAGAACAACCAGCATGGGAGGTTAAGTTGTTAGCTGTCGCACTGCAAAATAAACAGTTTTTACATCTGGAAAATGTACATTAACAGCCTAATGTGCCTTTCAACCACAGCACACATCTCGGAGCAGGATGTTGACATGCGCTTTCTGCGCACTTGTCTGTTTGTGAATTCAAGGTGTGACAGACATCATGTAGATATTTGGCTGCAGCAGGCTTTCTGGTATTTATCAGTATGAGCCAAGGACTGCGGATGGACCAGGATAACGTGTAGGCTTTATTATTGCCAGTGGTCAGGGCACAAGGTTACTGATTACAAGCATAATATTAGTGGAGCAGAGCTGACAGGTCAAATATTTCTCAAGCAATTTGCTCTCGCTGAAAGGACATGGCAAAAGATGTGCACTTAAACACGGCCTCTGCATATGCACGCTCTACAGCTGGCGGAGTCAACACATAATTCTGTCAGGTGTGTTATGAACGGCTAGTTTACATTAATAGGGACTGGCTGCCCAGATGTCTTTATCTGATGAATGGATGTTTTTCCTTAAAAGTATTTGTATCTTCAGCTAATAAATGCAACCATCCAGCTTCATTTAGAAACAGCGTTGACGACTTTGATCTTATAACAACAATATAATTAAAGTGGCTCTCTAGAGCTGAGGGTCACTGCAGCGCTGGCTGGTTATTCTCACTAACTACAAGTGACCCCCATGACACAGACATATGACCCTTTGTTCTAATGAAAATATTGATCAGAACACCTTTAATAACTATGATGAATGCACAACATGCACACAAGACAAGCCCGCCTGAGAAACGGGCAAACAAGGCTTTCTTTATGGAGGCGGGCTGGGGAAGCCCCACCAAACGCCCGGCTGCACTGAGGCCCTTGGCTGTACCCTCCACTGCACCCCGGGAGCACAAAGAATACCAGCTATTCTGCTGCGATCGGGTGGCCCTGCCAACAACAGCAACGGCTAAGGAGAGGGAAGGGAAGCCTTGCTGCAGCCAGCAACCTAAAATAGACACTAAATGTAAAAAAAATATCAAGCAACACATTTAGGCCTAGTCTATAAAAACATTGTTTATGCACAATCTTGATGTTTACCGACAGACTGTTTGTGGACACAGTGAACCACAGATGTTTTACATGTGAATGAACTGTCCTCTCTGAAAAACTGCTGCCCTCCTCCCGCCGCTGACGAAGAGACGTACAATCCATTCTGAGTTGTAAACATCCAACGTGTGCTGACTCATTTTAATTACAGCACATGAACCACATCCACAGTACTCCCTGTTGTATGACAAAACTACCAAGAGCAAATCATAACAAATTGTTGCGCAACGGAAAAAATAGTCTCAACAGTGACATTATGATGTATTCATGCAGGAGCCGGCTACTGTTTATCTTGCATTTATTTCTCATCTCTCCTAAAAATATCCACCCACATCTCAGGCAAAAGAAAAAAAATAGACCTAAGTTACACTTCTTATATCGCACTTACAATAAGCAGCAGATCCCTTGGTAGATTTGGCCGAAAAAAAAAAAAAAAAATCTTGTTTTGGCGTGTTATAAAAAGCCATGTTGTTTGGTGGAAATGATAATACTCTCGACCGGAAAGTAAACATTACTGAAAAATCCACAGAATTCAAACAAATACAGAACAATTATAAACAATATTAACATAGGCACTGAATTACACTTCAATAACACTTACGGGCCAAAAAGAATTTGACCAGCCGGTGCGGTTTGATCTAAAAAGGACAACGATTAGCTGTGTAAGACTATCAAGACTCAAGAGAGACCTGCGCTGACGAACGTCAGACGGATTTCTGAAATGGTATGGAAACGGGCAAGTCATGAAAACGCAAATGCCGACTCGTAGAAGAGTGCTCTCCAGAACAAAACAAGTTGCAGGGAGATGGGGGACAATGAGTCCTAACACAGTCGAGGAGCAAAACATTCTGCTGTGCTCTGACTGGCCGTGCTTTTTTTGTCGTTGAATACATTGAGAAAATACAGGAGGACGTGGAGGGGTGCAGTTGAAGGATGGGAGGGGATGCTGTTTAAATAAATAAATAAATGCTAACTGTAAAAAAAAAAAAAAAGTAAAAGCTGCAGAGTTGTTAAGCAGGCAAATGTGAGCAGAGAGAGAAGGGTGGTACAATAGGGGCAAACAACAGCAAGAAACAGGGAAGCTCTGGGCTGTTTATGGATGAAAATGCTCTTCCTAAATGTGTGTAATGTGTGGCTGCGAATGATAGAGACTGGTAATTAGTCCCTTATCTACTGTCAGGCAGACAACTGCTTCACTCTCAATCTGTTGTGCACATAAACACAAAACACAAGCCCTGATGTGGTCGCGTCGGCACAAACACGCACACACAAGCCAAACCCTTCCCAAAATCTCTGCTATTATTAACACCCTTATTGCCCAAATGAATATTGGAAGGTTCTAAAACTTTCCATCACAACACATTTTAACACTTCTCCACTATGCTGGAATGTCCAAATTTTCTTCCCCCTCTTTCAAGTGTTATTTCTACCATCACGTCAGAGGGAGCAGATCTGTACTATATATAATCAGCTGCTAAGGAAACTTTTAGCTCCAAACACTGTAAACCTGGGGAAGCAGACAGGCTGCACTGGGAAGGATCTCTCAGACATTTATGAAAAGCACAAATATATGAACATGGAAAAAACACAAACAGCCATGACTACATCTTGCTGTGCCTCTATATTTATAATAACTTACTGCAGCCATAAAAACACTTTATGAAAGTCTCACAAAGGCTAAAAACAACCTTTTCTCCTTTATGCACACACAGACATAATATATATATATATATATATATATTTATATAGACATGCACAAAAAGTTCTCTCTCTAAATTAACACGTCTCAAACACAGAAATTCCTGCCAGCAGTGAGAGGAAAAAGCTTGGCTACAGGTACAAATGAAGTCCCTTTGGGCCCCGCTGCCTCCCATCTGCTACTCTAATTATCTGTGCTGTCCTGTTAACTATCCATAGTTGTTGTTTTGCTGTCATCAGGCATAAGAAATTGTGTAATCAGGCACTTTCGTAAATTGAAAATACCGAATGAAAAGATGGAAAAGTTTCGGCCTTTGCAGCTCTTACCCGCCTTCAAAGATGCGAACGCGAGAAGGCTCGCCCGGTTTGGAGGTGGAAGGTCCTTCCTCTTCTCTCGTCTCTTTATTATCCTCCTTTTCATGCTTCTGCTGACTCTTCACTTCAGTGACGGTGCTGGGTGAGGTTGCATGTACCTACACTCAAGACAAATTTAAAACAACTTAAAATAAAATGTTATTAGCTCTGCTGTAAAGCATGCCCCACTGATCTAGTATTCTACTCCTGTGACATAGTCCATCTCAGTGCGATGTATAAAACTCCCTCCAAGTACAAAAATGTGGTTATTTGTCTTACAGGTTACAGGTTTATGATGTACTGTGTTTATATTTACCTCTGACACATGTGATGTCTTGTGGCTCGCAGGTGCCAGGTTTCCTTTGGTTTGTGTCGGGGCAGTCGCCATGGTGTATATCTCAGAGCTCTGCTTCTGTTTGGAGCACAGTAGGGAAAGGGACACTTTTGTGCTGAGGCCTGGCAAGTTGGGGTTGTGAGCGCTGATGCTCCATGTAGAATAAACTGAGGTACGAGGGTCTCTCTGCGTAGATGGGTTAGGTTTGACATACTTCAGATAGCACCAGTTGACTGAGGTGGAAGTGTGGAGGGTAGGGTAAGAAGGGGTACTTGGTCTCTCAACCCCCGCCTCTACAGTTGGCCCCTCTTCCTTTTTTTGACTTGTTTTCTGAGTTGACTCCCTCTGTCCCTCCTGTTTGTCCCTTTGGTTATTCCTTGTTACTTTGTCTTGTTCCTTTTCTAATTTCTCAGTTGTCACGTCTATCCTGTCTGGATGCTTCTTTTCCCCGTCATCCAGTTTTGCCCCTGTGACTTTACTCTCTTCTTCTTTACCTTCTTTCAGTTCTTCATCCTCCTCCTCCCTTGTATGATGTTGCCCCTCCTCCTCTTCCTCCTTCACCCTTTTCTGGTGACGATGAGCTTCTGTGCTGAGCTCAAGGCTGGCTGCAGGAGAAAGCATTCGTTTGCTTCCTCCAGCTCCCAGTGGACCGTATCCCTCCCCAGAAGCTGAGGCCAGCTCTGTTGGAAAAGACAGGGGAAGAAGGCTCTTATCTGGGGTGGGTACTTTAAGGTATGTCCTTTGCAGCGTGTTTTGATCAACCTGGCTCATGATGACCATAGCTGTGGAAGAAGTTGGCTCCTGCGAACGAGTGGAAGCCAAAATCTGGGACAGAGTAGTATACATGGCACTGGCAAAGGTAGGTCGATGAGTCTGGAGGCGCACTGGCACCACAAGGGACACTACTGGTGTAAGCTGTGCCAAACATGTGACAATGACTGGCCGTGGGTAGTGGTAAGAGATGGTTACAGCAGATTGCTGGGTGAGGTCAGAGGACATGGAAGAGGTGGAGGGTCTGCTCACTGTAGTGGATGGGGAAGGAACACGTGTGGCAAGTCTTGGAGGAACAGACAAATACAAAGTCTGGCCAGCTCTAGTCCTGGGGGAGAAGGGGATTGGAGCTAGATGAGGAAGCTGAGGCAGTGGTATTCTCTGTTCTGCCATGTGGATATGAGACGAGCAAATCTGTATAGGTGGAGATCCTGTCTGCGAATGCAGGACGGGCCTGTGGGGGACTTGGGTGGATAGTATTTCCGATATGGTTGTGGTAACAGGTAGTAGCTGTGACAGTGATCCTGGAGGGAATGCATGCTGGGCTCCAGGCTGCAAAGGGAGCAGATCCTGAGATGATGGGAAGATTTGTGATGGTAACAGTTGCAAGGCCTTTGCTGTTGCTTCAAGGTGAAATTGGGAGCTTAGATCAGTTGAGTAGAGAGGAGGATGGCTAGAGTGGGAAGGACCAGGTTTGGGACTTTCTGATCTGGACAACTGATTAATGTTGCTCCCCACCTCCTGCTCGGGTTCACCTAAGGTGGCATGTTTCACAAGAAGACACTTTCTCCTTTCTTTCCAGGAGGATGTGGGCTGCTGAGAGGAAAGGGATCCATAGTCAAAGGATTTACTTCTGGTCTCTGAGCTCTCTCTTGGTTGTTGTGCACTGGCTGGAGCCTGCTCTGAACATGAACGCCTCATCTCCTTGTGGCTTTGGTGGTGTTGGTGAGAAGCAGATGGCACCATCAACATCTGGGAGCTTTGGCTGCTGGAGGCCCAGATAGTTGGCTCTGAACGGGCTGTGTCCTCAAATGAAGCAGAATGACTTGAGATGTTGCTTTCGTGACTTGGACTACGAGGCAGAGATGGAGACTCAAAGCTAGACCCCCCGGAGGACTGTGCAGCTTCTGCCAGACGGAGCCTTTTCTTCTTTGGTGGCAGCTTCTCAGCAGGGAGCTGGGCCAGAGTCTGGCTACGCTGAGGCCACTGGAACTCCTCTACTCTCTCCGCCTCCTAAAGACGACAGTTTAAACATAGACTCTTAAGGGACAATAGACTCTGGATGATAGCTTGATGAAAATGATAGAGTTAGAGAAATTAAATTACAATATATTTTTGTAAAAAGTGAATAAATAAATGGTAATTTGAAGAATAACATACCTTGGAAGAGGATGCTGTTACCGGGGGTGACACAGATGGCATGTCAGCATCAAGCTCCACAGTAACAAGGATCTCCGGCACTTGAATGTTTGGCTGACGGATGAGGCGTGATGTGGACGGAGATGGTTTTGGCTCGGGTTCTTGTGTTTGCTGATTCTCTCTGAGGTCTGGTTCCTGGCTTTCCATAGATATACTCTCCTGTTTCTCAAAAGAGCTAGTGTGTTGGATGACAGAGACACCCTTCCTGTCCTGCTGCTGCTGCTGTTGATTTGGCTCAGTCTGTAAAATAACACCTAGAACGAGGAATAAAAAGAAATAGAAAAACAAATGAGCTTTTGTCATGCTATATCACTACGAGGGATTAGAATTACCATCAGGCTTTAAATTGGTGTTCTAAAATTTAGTGCTAATTTGCAATGTAGTTTTTATTTTTTGTTTTACTTTTAACCGCAGATAGCTCATATGTTCAGAAACCCAATGGTAAATGGCTCTCAAAGAACAACATGTAATAGAAAGTTTTGATACTACAGGGATATTTAAACAGACCTGAGAGGGCTTGGCTGTGCTCTGGTTTGCTTGGCACTGAAATGAGGCCTGCAGAGCTTCCTGACATGGGTACAGCTCCGGGGCTGGGAGGATCCTCCTCCAAACTCTCCTCTTTCCTCCTCTTCCTCACAGCCATGGCCAGTGCTCTGAACTTATAGTGCATCATCTGGGGCCGATCCTCCCTGCTTGTTTGACTCGCGTCCCCGCCCTCTTGTTCCTGCGCTGGGCAGATGCCTCTGTGAGCCTCATATCCTCCACTGTGTTGAAAGCGGGCCCCACATGTTCCACACTGAAATGCCCCGGGACACTTTTGCTGCTGTTGTAGCTGCGGCTGCTTGGCTGATTCAATAACTCTGGCTGAAGAGGATAAGGAGGTGTGCCGGGTCTCCTCCAATGTTAGCTCTGCTCCCTGGGGATCCTCTATTGCAGGCTGGCGTCTGAGTGTTCGCTGGGCACCCCTCATCTCTGCGACCACTGCTTGCTGCTCATCGAATGATTGGCAAAGGCGATAACCTCTAGGAGACATGGTGCCAGAAGCGAAGGGTTCTGCTTGGCTGGTAGGTGATGGCATTGAGTGGCTTCTAAGAAGAGGCACTGCTGACAGCTCCTGTGTATCTGCCTGTGAGTCTGCCGCAGGGCTTTGGAGATGCCTCAAACCACTGGGGCCTGCAGCTTCTCCTTTGGGATCAAATGTGTACGGATCTTTTGGGGCGATAAATTTGGGCGACTCCATGCTGCTCTTCCGGGACAGAGATGAGCGCCTGGGCTTAACACTATCAATTTCACTGGTGTCTACTACTGCCTCGTTAATAGTTATGAGCTTGGTAATGTGTTCTATGACTTGGGTTTTGGGCAGAGAGAAGGGAATGCTTTTCTCCTCAGTTCCTGAGGAAGAGGAATGTGAAGAATGAGGCTGTTGTTGGTGTGGACTGCGTTGCTGGCCTCCCAGTCTTCCATACTTCCCTAAAATAATTTCTGCGTAGGTTTTGCCACTGGAACTTGGTGGGCTAACTTGGGACAAGTCAGTACTTCCTGATCCAGAAAAATACCCAGACTCTGTGCTGCCCTTACTACCTGGTCCTATGGAAGAAGATGAGGTGGAATGAGAGGAAGGAGGGTCATCTGGAGATGCCATAGGACCTCGTTTCCTTTCACTAAGCCTCAAGGCCAGTCTTTGCTTTACAGCCTGGGAGTCTTCAGGCCTTTGGCTCTCCTCTGAGCCTCCCAGCTGCTCTCTGTCTCCTTTCTTCTGTCTGGACATCTCTTTAGAGGAGGATTTTCTATGCTGACCTGTCTCTTCCTCAGACTCAGTACTTTCTCCCTCTGTGTGTTCCTCAGGGTCTTCCACAACACCACTTGCTTCTGGTTCGTCACGACTAGAAGCCATATCTGCTCTAATGCGATGGGCATGGGACTTGCGGTGCTTGTACAGGTTGCTCTTGGTTTTGAAAGAAAATCCACAGGGAGTACAAGGGTAGGGTCTTTCTCCTGTATGGGAGCGTATGTGTTTTTGAAGAACACTTGGCTTGGCACATGGACGGCCACAGTACGTGCATACATATTTCCCTGTTTTCTGTGGTTTCTTTTCCCCCTTTCTGGGTGAACTAATACTTTCTTGACTCTCTTGGCTGAAGTGAGATGGCACCCCATGGCCATGCTCAGCCTGGGTGGAGGAAGTAGAAGGGAGGGATGAGGGAGCTGTAGAGAAGAAGCTGCCCCCTGAGGGGCTTAGGGCATCCGAATGCTGCCATACTGCTGCTTGCTGTTGCTGTAATCGAAGCAGGTCAGTACGTCTAGGTTGGCGATGTTGTAGGCGGCCCAAGGCTCTGTGTACAGGACGAGGATTAGGAGGCTGCTGGGGCTGCTCAGGTGGACAAGATTCAAATGAAGACTCAGCTGTCACATGCTGCTCTTGCCTTCCAGAGCGCTCCCCATCAGCCGGACGGCTGGGCTCAGCCTCCATAGAGTGGGGAGGAGACCTCACAGACCACTAATGAAGGGCTCTCTGAGCCTCATTGGTCCAACCACATGGCAGCAGCGAGGTCAGAGGGAGGGGAACATCGACAGACGGAATTGTAAATAAAAATGAAGGACCTTTTTCAGTGTAGGCCAAGAGTTATTCAAGAGGACCAAATGAGGCATCATTAAAAGGTGCCCTGAAGCTGCATGGATGCAGGTAAACATGGATGCTCCCTCCATGCACGGCAGCTTTGATTCTGTCTGACCTCGGCCATCCTAAAAGTCCTCCCAGGGTCTCCTCTGCATGTCGTTTCTTGGTTGTTAAGAGTGCTAGATGTTCAGCTCGCTGATGGCTCTGAAAGGAACAAGAGAAACGCACAAAACAAAAGCACTGAGTCACACACATAAAAGAAAAATATCAGTACTGTACATTAGATAGATGAACTAACAAAGCATTAATAGATGCAACATTGAGAAAAGTATTAACCTCCAGGGCCAAAGAACAACCTAGAGGTACGAATAAATGAAATAAAATAAAATACAAGAAAAAGAATAATGATAATAAAGAAAGCTCATTTCAAAATACAGAAAACACAGTTGACTCAATGAAAATTAAGGTTTGACGATTATAAAAAGGGCTTCCGAAAGGCTAAAAGAGTTATATATAGTACAAGGTCCAAATTATTATTGTCTTATGAATGCTAAAAACTGCCCAAATAAATCCTATTCTCTCAATGAGGGGTTGCATTAATTGTGTACTGAACACGGTCAGCATTGTAATAAAAGTATTTGCAAGGTGATTGCATCAGCAACACTTTCCTGCTCTCTTCTGTTCCTGCTTCAGCTCTTATGAGGACAACATGCAGTTCTACTTAACTTTGAAGGCCAATATTTTCCACTATTGTAACATTTGAAAAAAAAAACAAAAAAGATAAAATGGTCTGAGCTTGAAATAATGAATGTGCACATCCACATACCATGTTCAAATGTGTGAAACTATTTTAAAGTTTGGACAATTTCGACATTTACTTCAAAATCGAGGGTCAGTCGTACTTAAAACAGATGTATCAGAATCACGCGAGACAAATGACTGGCTTACTCAGCAGGAGTCAGAGCAGATCAGTGCCAGTCAGGCAGCGTCCGCAGCACAGGGACCAACAGACAAGATCCCTGTGTCAGGGCAAGAAGTCAAAGCAAATGTTGGAAATACAGCCCAGGCTTATCAGATCTGGCAGTGACACTTAGGGGAGCAAATGGTGAGGGCTGTTCTCTAGTATCACAGCCTACACCCCTCATACTATGCTGCCACAAGGGTGTAAGGTTTATGACGGGCCAAGACAAGACTCAGAGTCTCTCGTGTTAGGATCCCGTGAAGCCTTTTATCAAGATGAATCTATTGTAATATTTCTCACTTACACACAACCAGAAAGATGCGTTTATGAAGAACTAAGAATAGCTGATCATGAAGACTTAAGAGATGAGGCTACGGTGAAACATCATCCGTTATCAAGATGTATGTTCTGTAATATTTCCCACTTATTACAAAGCCTGCACTCAGTCTCAACTCAAGACATCAGATTCTTGTACCGCAGCCAATCAAAGCACATTCTGGGAAAGGAAAGAGCCAATCATAACATTTTCAGTGAGCAGCCATGCCTGACTGTTGGCAGTCCCGGCACAGGCTCATCCAGAGTATCATTCACTATCTAAGACAATGATACCATTTGCAATTCCCCAACGGTGTCAGACTCCAGAGAGCCGTGCTCAGTGAAGGAGGTCCCCATGTGCGTTCCCTTCACAGCTGTAGATCTCTGCAGTAGTGTCGGAGAGCTCCAGAGCAAATGCAGACAAAAAGGTAGGCCTGCAGATGTCCTATAGTATAAGAAGGGTGAGAAAACGTGCAGAGGAAAGAAATCCCTAAACCTGTGACTGTAAAAAAAAAAAAAAAAAAAAAAAGAAAAAAGGTACAGCCAGCTGTAATTAGAGCCAGTTTACACTGGAATAAAATGGAAAAGAATCACCTTTCTTCTTGGAAACTACTTGACAGATTCTCGGCTCAGTTTCCACATTTCCCCACATCTGCTGAGGGCCAATCATCTGTCCAGTGTGTGTTTCTTCAAGCAGATCGGCGCTTTGATTACAGCAGACTTTCACCACCAACACTCAGCAATTATGCATGATAACAAACCCAAACAGCACAATTAAAATCCACTTCTCCGTTTTTATTTTCCTGTCTTCTATGTTTTGGTAGCCGATGTAGCCTTTTCTGTCCTAAGATGTTTAAGCCAGAGACAAACTGTTCTCCATAGCTACTTATGTTAGATCTTGCAAAACAGTCACACATCATATCCTGACCAAAGTCTTTTTTTTGTTGTTGTTTTTGTTTTTAAACCACACACAAATTGAGAAGAAGAAGAAGAAGAAAAAAAAACAGCAGAAAAAAATGGTTATCAGAGGAATGAAGGAAAGAAAATAAGACAAGACAAAGCACTATTAAGTGGAGGAAAGAAGGACACAAAATATAAAGAGAGGGATAAAAAACAAAAAAAAACAACAACAAATAGTTAAACAAATGTGCTCCTGTACACCCCTGAAATTAATATCTCTGATTACGTAGCTGGTTATCAGAGCTTTGGTTTAGTGAGCTCCAACATAGCTCTTGATGCTTCCTTTAAACAAGACAATTAGAAGGTTTTTGAGCTTGGGAAGAGCGCTGCTTACATTATTCATTCAAGTCTAGACTGCCAGGACTGAGCAAGGAAACACACAGTAAGGGCTGTGCCAGAAAGATGAGCGAAAGGAATGCCAGAGTCTATCCTACATTATGCCAAAGCACGCACACCCTAAAGCACATGTACTGCACACAGTTCTGGTCTCTCCAGAACATAACACGCAGGAACCAGATCTCCAGATCTCCAGTGAAGGATGTGACCGGCCAGACGGCTATAGCGCCCTGAGGTGATCGAACCCCGGTTTCACTCACGGGTTTTCCTTACTTATACTAAGATGACATATTAACAACTCTCCAATGTGCTACGTATACTTGAATTGCTTGTGGGTGTAAAAAAAAAAAAAAAAATATATATATATATATATATATATATATATATATATATATATATATATATATTCAAGATCTTTGATGAAACAGCCCTGTTGGGTAAATGTGCCTACTGGTCTTGGTGAGGGTGGGGCCGAGGTGTTTGTGTTTTGTTTTATTTTTCCATTTCCAGGCTGAGGTGAGAGCATGTACACACTGATTCTGCTGCTCTAAAGCTTTAAATCCTGATGATTAATGATGTCAGATCAAAACAAAAAAGCTAATATTAGCACCGTACTCGTGATGATTTTAATGTTTTGGGTGTTCTGGACCATTTGATGTTCACAGAAGAGTTTACAGAGTATTTAGTGATTTGTTGTGGAGCCCAGTGTCCGGGTGTCTATTTAAAATGTGATTAATGACTCGTCCACAGAGATGAGAAGGCAGAATGAGTGAGGAGCGGGTGCAGAGCGGGTGCAGAGCGGGGGCTTTGTCAGCAGAATCGGGCTCTGATGTAGGCACCCAAGGGAGCCCCGACACACGGAAGAGCTCACACTATCTCCTTCACGCACGCAAGCCGTCACACGCCGTCACACGCCGTCACACACCGTCACACACCGTCTCTTCCCACCACCTTTGCTCTGTCTGCAGCGCAGTGCTTCTAAAACTGTGAGGCCCATAAAACATTTATCTCGACCCCTCTGCTCAATAAATAGTGCCTGAGCTTTGCAGCCGCTTAACAGTTAAAACTTTGTATTTGTCCACAGGAAAGAACAACCAAAAGAGGTCCAAACTCATTTCCTGATCAAAACTCAGACATATTCATCCAGCTGGTAGATGACAGAGAAAATAATGGGATCAAAATTAAATCACCTTGCAGTCGGAGAACAGATAAACCTTCTTAAGTCCCAATAAACACGCACACACAAACACACACACACACACACACACACATCTCTTCCACATTCTCTCTTACTGGCGGTAGCCTGGTGCATGTTCCCATGGAAACCATCCTACTCTGAGCAACGGCAGATGGAGAGGGAGCTGGAGGTCTAAATTTATCTCCCAGCATCCTCTCTGACTATAAACGCACACTGGCAACAGGAAGAAAGAAGTGGAACCACTTGGCCTCTGAATGCATCGACGAGCTGGCATGACCTTTGACATCAAACTCCCTTAGCGCTACGACGGGGCCGATGCCAAAGCAAACCATCGATGGAAAAAGAGTCAGCATCTGATATTGCACAGACGGCTCTGCAGCATTCCAAAACTGTAAAGGAAATGGAAAGTTAAATCACAATCCGTCTCCTGCCACCACCACCACCACCAAGAACAGAGCTGTCAGTCAAACGCAGACCCCAAATCCTAAACAGTAACACTAACCCATCACACAGGCGTTGGAAGAAAGAAAACCAGACACCAGATGGAGCAGAAAACCTCAAAGCCTGAGACTCACACTCACCCAGGGATATTACTGCTGTCAGTGTGCGCTATGAAGGACGGCGTCTGATAAAACCCCACATACCAGAGCTCTCACTCATGCCCTCTTGGCTCTGCGCGGGATGCACTAGGCTCACCTTACCCTCGAGGCACGAGGGGGTAGAGAGGGGTTTCACAAGCTCCTGATAAGACCGGCACATTATAACCATCACAGCATTCACTTTGATTAAACACGAGCCGCAGTTCAATATAAGCCTTTGAACCGACCAGGAGGAGACACACATCTCTCCTGACAAAGTGACTTAATCTTGGACTAAACTGGAAGTTGTTGAGTTTTCCTTCCTCGTTAGGTGGAAATAATCAATGATTTGTTTGTTGTCACTTAGTTTTCCAGTTTGAATGGCAGCCCAGAAGGGAGTAAAGACAAGCTCTAATTCCAATTATGTTTCAAAACACTGACAAAAGAAAATCAGGCCAGATATGCAGCGTTACATAGCATTGGAACAGACATTTATACATGCAAATCCTTCAATCCAAAAATATACTCTACTGGCTGGTAAAATACAAGATGATAAGACACAAAAACTTTCAATAAATAAATGTTTACTCAATTCCTAACAGTTGCAGCAGTTGCGTTTGGAAGACGGATGATTTAAAACGAGAGAGGGAAGACAGACGGAGTAAGACAGAGTGAGTGGGGAGCAGAGGGAAACAGAGTTTAGATTACCTGACAGAGCAGTCTGGTCTTCCCCCTTAGAGACGTTTCACAGGCACTGCGAGACAAGCAGGGAGAGCCAGAGAGTGAGAGCGGATATGACTGTTTGAGTGGGTGTGTAGCTCAGAGAGAGGGGAGAGAAAAGCAAAAAAAAAAAAAAAAAAAAAAAAAAAAAAAAAGAAGTGATGGAGGAAGAGGGAGAGAGGAAGACATTGAATGAATGTTTCCACTGTACAAATGTGAGGGGAGGAGGAAGGAGATGGTGTAGCAAGAAGCAGCCACACGCGAGTCAGAGACCAATAGGACAGATTTAAGGGAAATCGCCGTATTTCTTAAACCACAGCGATATTGTCATTTGTCATACATGTTCACTGAGGACGGGATCGTCTCCTGCTGCTTCTTTAACGGGAGAGCATATAAGTCACCCAGCCCACAGACAAGATTACAAACAGGTCCTACATGGGGCTTTCCTCTGCAACACAACTCCCTTGAGGCAATTCCTGCAATGTTCACCTCCTTATCAGCAAAGTTATCTCGCTGTGTGGGTATATGAAGGGGAAAATCTTAGCAGCCCTTATTCCAAGTGATAAAAATCTTTGCCAAAGTAAACACGCCTGGTGTACGTGAATCTTCCAGTTCCAGCCGGAGTGCCACTGTGCTGCATCTGTAAATGAATTCCTGAGTGGCTCCCATTCAAGCAAGCCCCCGCATTACGCAGAGCCAGGGCCGGGCCTATCAGCAGCACCACGCAACGGAGGGGGAGAGAAACAGAAAGAGAAAGAGAGAAATGAGAATGAGCGGGGGTCCTGCTGTTCCACAGAGCTTTTCCTCACTGGCAGAGCGCAGGAAGTGTGAGTCACACGCTTTAAAATAAACACGCTCACACAGCGACGAGCCGGCACTCAGAATGAGCGGATGGCTGGGCTGCTGATCAGAAGGCAGGCAGAAGGAACGTGGATCCATGCAGGCCAGCAACACGTGGTGGCCTGGTGGGGCATGCAGCCAGCAGATGGGATGAGTCAGAGGGAAAAGATGATGATTCTCTCCTGCTCAAATCATGCCGCTTATTTATTTATTTTTTCCCATCATAGTCTACTTTCTTGTTTGCATTCTCTTTTAAACGTCACACTTTTCTTTCCTTCACCTCTTTCTCATGTGCCCTTCCTGGAATATCCACATGTCCCCTATTCTTTCTCCTCTTCTTTGTGTTTGCTCTTGTTTTATTTGGTCCCACTCAATAGGAGTGTTGTTCAGGACTTGGTGATTACCCCTCGCTCAGCACAGTTGATGGCCGGCTGCTGTAGGGGGGACTGTTCTGGCCTGATGTTGGGCTACTCTCACAGGCTGCTGGCTTTGCTGGCCAAGGCTCGGCATTGTGCCCTCCTGAATGTCCTCATTGTCGCCCTTTACAGCACACACCTTCTATACTGTACTTCCCTGTCAGGGACCTTCATCCATCCGTCATCCCTTTGTCCTCTGTTCCTCAGACTGTGATGGGAAGGTGTGCGTGTGCGTGTGTGTGTGTGTGTGTGTGTGTGTGTGTGTGTGTGTGTGTGTGTGTGTGTGTGTGTGTGTTGGGGAGAGCTCAGATGGCAGAGGCCCCCGAACAAAACCGCCACTGTGGCGATGATTGACAGGAAAGTTGCTCGGCACAGACTTAACGATGAGCGAGGCCAAGGACCAGGCAGCAGATAAACAGGCCGGTTGAAAGCTAGAGAAAGAGATAGAGGATGCATCAAGTTCAACACCCCTGCAAGAAACAACGGAGAAATGATTATTTTGAAGACTGGGATCAAAATGGGAAGTGCAACAATTGTGAAGGTGTGAAAGACGGCTTTCATTATACTATAATTAAAGATAAGCATATGCTACCCAGTGGCCCTTACAGCCTTACAGTATACGCAAAGCTGCTCTCATTTACAGTAAATGGAAATAAGGGCTCCCCTGTGGTAGGGTCATGTGAGGCAATTTCACGTGTAATGCACACACCCTTCATGTTGTAATGCACAGACAAGCAACACCTAAAGTGCAACCATCATGCTTTATAAGAAAGTCCATGCTGTTTTGGAGCAGCCACATACTATAATTTAGACCAAATGAGTGGTTTGTGCATTTACAGACAACCATACAGATGACATATTTTTGGACTTTCACTCTATAAAGTGCAGACACAGGCAGTAAAGTGGGCAAATATGGGAGTATTCAGAAAGAGTTCTCTCTGTTCCGAGGGCGGATTATTTCAGACGTGTGGTCTTCCAGTAAACTGACCCGTTCTGTTCGTATTACTCATATTTCTGTGGTATTATTATAGAAACAAGAGCCATTTAAAGAGGGAGCCTACCTAGTGTATATGAACAAGAGTGGGTCGAAAATACTTTTCCTGTTTGTATTTGTCTGCAGGGAAAAAGTGGTCTGTTGTGAATTTCTTTGGGAACAGGAAGTCAAACCCTACAGTAAATTTGGTGACTGCTTAAGTAAATGTACTGCATTGTAACTGTATCATTGCTTTGGTCTCGTCCTCCTCCTTAGAATAGGACTTTGGGGTTTCTTAATAAACTAATAGCTGATTTCGCTATAAAAGAACAGTAAAGAACATCATTGCACAGGTTATTGCACAGATTAACAAAATGGACTAATGCTCACAGGCCAAAAGATAATGGACATTAGACTCTTGGGTGTACAGAGGAATTCCTAATCAGCTGCCCAGGTCCTGGCACTGCAAAACAAGCCCAAATCATTACACCTCCACCACTGTGTTTGACACTTGAAATGTGGTGTTTTTGCTGAGATGCTGTCTTTGGTTTTTACCAAATATGATGCACACAAATATGATAGTCAAGCACGTCCGTTCTTATCTCATCTGTCCAATGAACCTTCCTCCAGAGGTCTTATGGTTTGCTCAGATGCAACTTTGCAAATCTAAGCAATGCTCTCTTTGCAACGCCTGCAAACAGGACACACCTGTGCACTCTTTATCTAATCGTGCTGTAGTTCTAATGAACTTTGCCATTTTAACATGCTGACTGAGGCCTGTAAAGTCTGAGCTCTGGATACTCTTATTTTTTTTGTACCAAGCCTGTCGCTGTCTGACCTTGGAGTGAACTTTTTCACACACTGCTTCTGCACTTTTGCTTAGTTGTTGTTAAACAGATAATGACACTGTATAATATGTTGTGTTCTGTTGTTCAGCTGAGGTTGGGTTTACCTAAGTGTAAAGACGGGTGATTTCTTGGATTCCAGGAAGCTTTACAACGTCACTATTTGTTGGACTAAAACCTGTTTTCCTCAAAAACAACACACTGAAACAGCATGTTATGACTCATCAAAGTGTAAAGGTTTGTAATCCTCTCTTATAGGGGTACAAGTATCTAGCTTGCTCTGGTCGACTAGCAGGATGGCAGGTCTTTGCCTGCACCAGTCAGTCTCTTTAACTCCCGTGCCTTTGTTTGAAAGGCGTGTGTTCTGTCACCCTGGCTTAACCCTAAACGTTCAGATGGTGAATGGATGTAGTGAGACAGGCTTCAGGGGTAGATCCCTGACCGTCAGCTGAAGATTGGTTCTGCAGCACACCTGAAGCTCGCCTGTGCAGATCCTGCCTCTACGACATCCAGCCAGAATGATGGAGTGCCCCTAACCCAGAACAATCTATCAATAAGGAAACCCAGATTGATAAACCAAAATACCAAATATTTATTTGGAACCAGGGAGCAATTTAAGTTATAAATGGTATTCTTTTTATAACAAAACGATTGCGCTTCACCTCGAAGTCCGACGAGAACAAATTAAAACATATGAAATAAAGTAAGTTGCTTTCCAACCCGATGTGAACAAGAAACAAAACTTAAGTGTCAATAAACCAACAAAAAAATAAATAAATAACAACAAAGGATATATTTATCAACCCCCTCTATATAAGATGTTAATAGGTCTTTCTAAGGAAAATGAAGAAAATAAAAACAGGCTTTTAGTTATAGTCCAATATGAAATGAAAATGAAACAAATGACAGTTAAGACTCAATAATTCAAAACGACAGAGTCCTTGGTCTCCTCAGACCAACTGACATCAGAACAAAAGAACATCAGAATCAAACAAAATGCCCGAACGCGATGAGAGTCAGTTCCGTGGAGTTCTTTCCTGCTGACGGACAGACTAATCGTTCCTGTTCCAGACTGGTCCGCCAGGCAAAATAAAGGTTCAAGAATAGTGACGCCAGTCTCTGGGGCCTCTTGTCACTTTCAGGCTTGAGCAGGTGCTCCAGCTCACAAAATAAGAAAAACGGAAACAGTACCTCCTTTCCAAAAGAGTGACGTACAGCCGGTGAAATACCAGGACAAATCACTGGGATGCTAGCTGCATGGCAGGGAAATCCTCCTTCCGTTACCTCCCGACCCGCTGCTCTGCTCTCCCAGAACCTGGCTCTCTCCACCACCGCTAGCTGTAGCTGCTTCGCGCCTCTGGGAAAATCCCACGACCCGCTCGCCTCCTCCGCACGCGTTGGCAATCTTGTCTTGCTCTAACCACGTAGCGGGGCCGGGACTCAGCCGCTCCAAAAATCAAAAACTACCACCAACGTCGGTCTTCTCCGCTCTCCCTCTCCCGCGTCTTTTCGTCGTTCCCCACCGCCTGACGTCATATCCGGGTCGCATCTAACGTCCTCTGTTACACTCCCCCCTGCTAAACCCTGCCATGCTAGCAGCAGTTCCAGTGAGGCACCCTTACAGGCAGGACACCCCTGTTTTGTCGGCGGGGGTTTCTATGTCGGAGAAATTCCACACTGCTCTGACTCATGTCCCCACTTTCTTCCCCTGAGGTTTCTGCACCATCTGACAGTACATCTGCATCACTACCCACATGAGCTGATCCCTGGACCTCAGTCGGCGCTTCTGTAGTCATAGGGTTCTCTACATCCATAGTGTGATCATCCCCCTGTCTGTCAGAATGTGTACAACCCAACATAGGGAAACTAACTGGGGTAATGTCGCTGTCTGACTCTGTTCCTTCTTGGGGTGGAGAAATATTCCCTTGGTTCCTGGTTGGTGCCTGAAAAGTGCACAACCTGAGCTGATCTCTATGAACCACCTTGTGTGGGCCACCTTTCTCTGGATGGATAGTGAACACAGGAATATCGGGGTGGTTCTGTTTGAGTATGATATATGGCTGTGACTCCCATTTGTCCTGGATTTTGTTCCGACCCCTATGCTTGTGATTACGGATCAGCACTCTGTCACCTGACCTAAGCAAGGCACCAGATGACCTACGATCATATATTCGCTTTTGTCTTTGAGAAGCTCCCTGTGTTGACAGCCCTGCAACCTCCACTGCTGTCTTCAGTCTCTCATGGTGCTCTTTGACCCAGTCATCCAAGTTGTCAGCGTCAGCTTCCGCCATGTCTTTCCCCCCAAGTATATCAAGAGGCATTCTTGCGTCTCTCCCAAACATGAGATAAAAGGGTGGGTATCCCGTTGAGGAATGCACCCGGTTATTGTAAGCCATGGCAAGTTCTGGCAGGTACGCCTTCCAGTCTCTTTTCTTTTCAGGGGGCAAAGTCCTTAGCATATCGTGCATCGTTCTATTGAACCGTTCGCATTGAGCGTTACCCTGAGGGTGATACGGGCTAGTGCGACTTTTGGCTATCCCATAAATCTTGCACAGTGCTTTTATTACGCTAGCCTCAAAACTTCGCCCTTGATCCGAGTGAAGTCGAGCTGGGCACCCATAATAAGCAAACCAGTGTTTCACCAGAGCTTTGGCAGTGGTGTCAGCCGTCTGATTTTTTGTGGGAACAGCCACCGTGAATCTGGTGAACATGTCTGTAAGAACAAGAACGTTTTCATAACCCCCGACAGACCGCTCCAGCACTGTGTAGTCCATTGCCAGGACCTCCAAAGGTGCTGTAACATTGCTGCAGGTCATAGGGGCCCTAGTCTTCGGAAAAACATCCTTGGCCAGAGTACATCGTTTGCACTGCTGAACCCAACTCTGAACATCTTGACCCATAGTAGGCCAATAATAGCTCCTTCTCAGGAGACTTAGAGTACTTCTACCCCCAAAGTGCCCGCCATGTTCGTGTACACTTAAAAAAACTTTAAACTGCAGAGACTCTGGAACGACGAGTTGCCTTATCTCTTCACCATCACGTGGATCTAGGACCTGTCGATAGAGAACACCTCTACAAAGCTTGAGTCGATGAAGCTGTCGATAGAGCTTTTTAACAACAGGCGATCCCGTGCGTAAGTCAGCATAGCTCATTTTAGCCTTCCCCTGCACAACTTGATAAATTGGCCCCAATGCCAAGTCCCTCTTTTGTGCCTGTTCAATCTCATCCCAGCTCTGGCCGCTAATCACTTTTCCAGTAACGGACTGTATGTTGACCTGAGAGGTCACCGGATCTGACTTGTTCTGTTCAGTCGACCACAAGCATGCATGAACCTCATCAGAATTTATTCTAATGAAATCCTTGCCCCCATCCTCTCTCTCAGGGTCCTCTTCCATAGGAATTCTAGACAGGACATCAGCATTAACGTTCTGACGTCCTGGCTTGTAGCAAACCTCAAAGTTATATTCAGCCAATTGAGCCACCCATCGCTGTTCTACCGCCCCCAAATTTGCCGTCCCTATATAACGCAACGGGTTGTGGTCTGTAACCACTGTGAACTTGGAGAACATCAGGTAGTCCCTGAACTTCTCTGTGATAGCCCATTTAAGGGCCAAAAGCTCCAACTTAAAAGCACTATAGTGTTTGTCATTCTTCTCTGAACCACGAAGCCCGCGGGATGCATAAGCTATTACCCTTTCAACCCCCCCTTGCTTTTGGCTAAGTACTGCCCCAAGTCCCTGCAAACTTCCATCAGTAGTCAGAATGAAAGGGGTACGAAAATCAGGATATGCCAGCACTGGCGGGGACGTGAGACATTGTTTGAGCTCATCCAGTGCAGTTTGGCAGTCGGCTGTCCAAACAAAAGGCTGATTCCCATTAACTTTGGCCCTTTTCCCCAGTAGAGCATGTAGAGGTTTTGCCATGTGGGCAAAGTTTGGCACAAATCGTCTGTAGTAGCTCATGAATCCTAGCACCTGCCTAACTTCTTTGACACTCCTAGGAGCGGGCCAAGAAGTTAGGGCACTGACCTTTTCCCCGTCAACTTGAATGCCCTTGGCGGAGATCACATGGCCCAAGAATTTGACCTCGGGGCGCAAAAGAAAGCATTTGGACGGCTTCAATTTCAGCCCGTGCTGTCGGAGTCGCTGAAACACCAGTTCTAACCTCTCACAATGGGACTCAAAATCCCGGGAGTAGACGAGGATATCATCTAGATAAACCAACAGGATGTCAAAGCTCAGGTCCCCTAGGACAAGCCCCATTAGCCTCTGAAACGTGGCTGGAGCATTGCATAAGCCAAATGGCATCCTCGTCCACTCGAACAGACCAAAGGGAGTTGTAACTGCCGTTTTCCCTTGGTCTTCTGTACTCATTGCCACTTGGAAGTAGCCAGCTGTCAGATCTAGGCTCGAGAATAATTGTGCATCCCCAAGTGCATCCAAGGATTCCTCGACCCGTGGGAGTGGGTAAGCATCTTTACATGTTACTTGGTTCAGCCGCCTGTAATCACAGCAAAACCGAACACTCCCATCTTTCTTTATGACTATTACCGCCGGTGATGCCCAGGGGCTAGTGCTCTCTTTAAGGATGCCCTGGCTAACAAGCTCATGCACATGTTTTTTGAATTCCTGGAAGACCTGCGGGGGAACTCTGCGGTGCCTTTGCTTGATGGGAGGGGCATCCCCGGTGGGGATACAATGGGTTACGGATGTAGTGTACCCATAGTCATTCTCATTTTGAGAGAAAATGTCTTGGTGAGTGGCTAGTAAATTAACAAGTTGGTGGTACTGGGATTCACTCAGGTCCTCAGTATTAGCTTGGACCGGAACAGGTAGCCGCCCAGCCCCAATCTCCAACCGCGTAACCTCTGCACCATCTAAGTGTTTGACAACTAGGCCTCCCTCCTTTTCTTCCACCTGCACCACTTCTTTCAGAAGTACCTCCTGTGGTCTGCTCACAGTTGCTACCCTAGCCCGTGGCATAAGTTTTATGACTTTCTCGCTTGTGTTCATGACCCTTACTGGAACCTTTCCACTAGTAGCTCTAGCCAGAATATTGGCCACTAAAAGCCCCTTCGGCAGGCCGGACCTTTGTGCTGTTTCTACCAGCACCTGGCAGTCTACTTTGAGTGTACCTCCGCAATGGCCCTCTACCACCATCTCACTCATCGGGGGTATCATGACCGGTTCCCGGCCCGCCACTTTCACAAATCCCATCCTACCATCCGGAGTTATGTGTTGAGATTCCTTCCTCACTTTAGCAATCAACCTACGAATGTTGGCCTCACCCTCCTTAAGATTATCCATTTTCACGTGGCCCCCGTTATCTGCAAAAATAGCCTCAAGGTCTTCTATGACATTCATTCCCACAATTCCAGTGAGCCCGTTTGACTTTTCTACATGAGGATGGGTGTCAGTTAGTACAAAGATGCACTTTCTGCCCACTGTCCTGCCTACACACTCCACCTCGGCCTCGAGGCACCCCAATACGGGAATATCAAGCCCATTCGCGGCAGTGAGTTCAATCCAGTTGGCAGACAACATCTCCCGTCCCCCGAAATGCTTGCGAAAGTGGGATTCAGTGATAGCAGTGACGTTAGAGCCTGTATCCCAAAGGCAGGTTGTCTCTACTCCTCCAATCTTCAGACCGACAGTTCGACACCTCCCAAAAGCACGTCTCTGGAGATCATTATCTACCTCCGCAAGAATGCACTCAGCCATCTGAGTCCCAATCACAGAAGTACTAGTGTTCCCCTTAGTCCCACTTTGGTTACTGGGCCTTCCATCTGGATTTGGGACCTCAAGCGGGGCTTGACTTGTCTCTTTGCTTGCTTTTCTCAAGCAGTGTTTACTAACATGGCCAGGCTCTCCACAGTTATAACAGATATACCTCCCCTCGCTATCTCTTAAGGCTACCCTCCGGGGACCAGCAGCTCGCTGTCCTACCTCATCTCCTTTACCCTGCAAGGCATGGTACAACTCTTCCTGACGAGCAGATATTCGTTTTATTTCCTCATGTAACATCTCCATTGTCAGAGGTGAGGGTTTCTCTTCCACCGCCACCGCAGCATTTACGGCCCCTCTTATTTTGGATCTGTTCTGAGTAGCTGTGTCTGATGGCATTTCTTCCTCTTCTGACCAAGTAATTGCAGCCTGTAACAACTCGACAAAAGTAAGACTCCTCATTTCGTGAACCTTCCTCTTCCACTCCCTCCTCAAAAAGTCATCCTTTAGCCCTAAGACCAACTGTTCTTTTAACACAACGTCAGGGTCTGGGACACGCTTTGGTTCCCTTCTGATCACGTGTCCTAGCCTATCCTGTAGATCATAAGCGTAAGACCGAATGGTTTCCCCCGGCATCTGTTTTCTTTCATAAAATTCCTTTAACCTCGTGCCAATTGGAATCTTATCTCCATAGGTCTGGAGTAGAATGTCAAATACATCCTTGACATTGTCTATCGGCTCTTTCAACATAAATTTTACTGTCGCCCTTCAGGTGTTGTTTAACCAACTCGACCCTATCATCATGAGGTGTTTTCATCACCTGAAAAGCTGACTTCATTTCAGCAATCCATTCTTCAACGGACTCACCCCCACTTCTCGCTGATCCACCCCCAAAGTCTGGTAATTTACGATCCCTATGGATGATAACTGCAGCCGGGGTTCTTAATGCTGTAGCCTGCTGATCAATAACTGCCTTCGCCAGGGAAAGAGCTTCTCTTTGTTCAGTCCTAGCCTGTTCCAAGGCTCCTGCTTGCTCTGCAAGCCTCCTTTGTAGCTCAGCAAAATCCCTCTTTAAATCCTCTAATTCTGACATGTTGAAACTATGGTTGTAAGGGTCAACGGTCCCGCGTTAAGTCTTGGTTTCCAATGTAAAGTAGATCCTGTTCGTGACGCCAAATGTAAAGGTTTGTAATCCTCTCTTATAGGGGTACAAGTATCTAGCTTGCTCTGGTCGACTAGCAGGATGGCAGGTCTTTGCCTGCACCAGTCAGTCTCTTTAACTCCCGTGCCTTTGTTTGAAAGGCGTGTGTTCTGTCACCCTGGCTTAACCCTAAACGTTCAGATGGTGAATGGATGTAGTGAGACAGGCTTCAGGGGTAGATCCCTGACCGTCAGCTGAAGATTGGTTCTGCAGCACACCTGAAGCTCGCCTGTGCAGATCCTGCCTCTACGACATCCAGCCAGAATGATGGAGTGCCCCTAACCCAGAACAATCTATCAATAAGGAAACCCAGATTGATAAACCAAAATACCAAATATTTATTTGGAACCAGGGAGCAATTTAAGTTATAAATGGTATTCTTTTTATAACAAAACGATTGCGCTTCACCTCGAAGTCCGACGAGAACAAATTAAAACATATGAAATAAAGTAAGTTGCTTTCCAACCCGATGTGAACAAGAAACAAAACTTAAGTGTCAATAAACCAACAAAAAAATAAATAAATAACAACAAAGGATATATTTATCAACCCCCTCTATATAAGATGTTAATAGGTCTTTCTAAGGAAAATGAAGAAAATAAAAACAGGCTTTTAGTTATAGTCCAATATGAAATGAAAATGAAACAAATGACAGTTAAGACTCAATAATTCAAAACGACAGAGTCCTTGGTCTCCTCAGACCAACTGACATCAGAACAAAAGAACATCAGAATCAAACAAAATGCCCGAACGCGATGAGAGTCAGTTCCGTGGAGTTCTTTCCTGCTGACGGACAGACTAATCGTTCCTGTTCCAGACTGGTCCGCCAGGCAAAATAAAGGTTCAAGAATAGTGACGCCAGTCTCTGGGGCCTCTTGTCACTTTCAGGCTTGAGCAGGTGCTCCAGCTCACAAAATAAGAAAAACGGAAACAGTACCTCCTTTCCAAAAGAGTGACGTACAGCCGGTGAAATACCAGGACAAATCACTGGGATGCTAGCTGCATGGCAGGGAAATCCTCCTTCCGTTACCTCCCGACCCGCTGCTCTGCTCTCCCAGAACCTGGCTCTCTCCACCACCGCTAGCTGTAGCTGCTTCGCGCCTCTGGGAAAATCCCACGACCCGCTCGCCTCCTCCGCACGCGTTGGCAATCTTGTCTTGCTCTAACCACGTAGCGGGGCCGGGACTCAGCCGCTCCAAAAATCAAAAACTACCACCAACGTCGGTCTTCTCCGCTCTCCCTCTCCCGCGTCTTTTCGTCGTTCCCCACCGCCTGACGTCATATCCGGGTCGCATCTAACGTCCTCTGTTACAAAAGCTCATGAGTAGGATTCAATTCTTCTGCCTCAACAAGATGCATTTATTCTGGGTCAGAAGTCGACTATTGCAGTTTCTCTTTGTGTTGTCATTCGACTTTCATTGGCGGTCATAAGGAAAACGTCTCTGAGCCAGTGAAGGTGAAGGTAGCTACAACGGCAAAGGTGCATGTGTAAGAGTGAAGCAACGTTGCAGTCACTCCTCTGACTCCAGTATCCTATTGGAAAGCACTCGCTGATAACTTTGCTATGCTGGTGTGTTCAGCCAGTATGAACAAGCAACAGAGGTATGATGTGGGCAACTTTTTTTTCTTTTTTTTTTTTTTTGTTCGCCTCTACACTATGGTGCAATCTTTGTAGAAAATGACTTCACTGCTGCAGCTGTGCACACAAAAAAGAAACCTCCAGACAAGACAAAACTTTATGTTTTGGGTCTTTTTTCCATTGCTTTGCAGGTATGCAAAAGGTTGTTGAGAGCAGCAAGCACCCAGCTGGCTTGTTGAAGCAAATCAATATGTACCATCAGCAGATGTGACATCTGGTCTTTCTTCAAAGCCCACAAAAATACAGAAGCCCCTCTTCAGGGCACTCCCTAGCCATCACGTTCTCAGTTCTAGCCACACAACACACACATTATCTTTTCCTTTACCACATTGCTGAAGTATTAATGAGCTCCACTGTCTATGCAAAGGGTGAAATGAACTTAATACTACTAAGAAAGTTACCAGGAAATAATGTCTCTGGGGTTGCTGTGGGTAGCGATTATAGAAAGCACCCTGGCCCTCGGTAGGTGATATCATTCAATTGTAATGCTAGATTCAGGACTCGGGTATTACAGCTTAATGTTGGTGCAGCAAAGAAAGTCTTCAGAAATGGACTTAAATTAACTGGTAAAATGATCATCTGAAGTGAGAGTGCTTTCATTAGGGGCATCAGAGAAGAGCGCTCAGGAAAAACAACGTAAAACAGATGTGTGTTAGACCTCATCTGCCTTTGAAGAGCTGAAAACGGAGTGTGACTAGTGTGCAAGTGAAATGAAAGAGTGACAAAGCAAAGGTTGAGGAGGGGCGGGTGGAGTAAATATAGAAAGAGGAACTGACATTTTCAAAAGCTGTCCTCCCGGTGCCCATAAGTTTCACTGATGCGTGGAAGTGCACGCATTACAGTGCACACTCCCACGCAGCGTACTGTGCCCACTGCTTTATATTTGTTCTGTCAGTCGTGGCGCCAAAAGAATGAGCTTGCTGTGATGAGATGACTGCGTTCAGCTAATTGAATGAACAAAGGACACGTGTACGCAGGTCTGTCTGTAGAAATGCATGATGGAAATGCTGAGAGTCACTGCTTTTCCCTTAGTAAATGAAAGATATTCATCTTTATTTCTTGGTAGGTTATTTGTTATGCACTCTTAAAACCTTTTGACATTTATGCAATCTCAAAAAACATGCTAGTTTTTCTATTTTTCTATGAAGTCACCCATGTGGATTACTCCCTAGTGACTGGAAAGTTCTTCTTTTTGCAGCTGTTGCGCTACATCCTGTGTGAAGCTGCAGCAGGTACACCCGAACACTCGAGCTCTGTGCGTGGCCCGGCGTCATGCCTTATCTGCACATCTTAGTAACCTGCTACGATGTTAATTTGACCTGTTGAGCTGGAGCTGGCGGTGCTTTTACTGCTGCCTGCACAAACACAGACACCAGGGCAGAGTCAACAGGTGGAAGCTTAGCCTGAGTGTGTTCAAACAGGAGGACCGGGCCGCAGAACGTATCAACATGGCCTCCTCCCGGCTTGGCAGAGGGGTATCGTTCTGATCAGGGAGTTTACTCAAAGCCAGGCTAGTTCGAGTAATTGCTACCCGCAGTGACAAGCAACTCCATTCAGTCTAAGCGTCCGTTTACAGTTTACTCTCCCTCCTCCACCTAGTCCCTGCTGCCCGTTCTGCTTGGTGCTACGCTGCTTTAGTGGACTGTCAACAGAAACACTCCCAACGCATCAATGCCTCGTATGCAGCCCAAATCATTTACTCAAAATCCATCTATTATAACCCTACTATTTACGAGTGTGTTTCTTTGAAAATGTAGGTGTGTGAATACTTATGTTAAAAAGTAAGAAAGGGGGCAAAAAAAAATTAAAGAGGACAGTCAGTGTGAAAATGTGTAGAGGAAAGGCAGAGACAAGACTGAAAGGTACTCAACACATGCATATTCTGCAGGTTTTTATATTTTTCAGAAATCAATCTAAAACAAATGTAAGTAGATCCAAGTATCCAAGTGTCAAATCTAAGTAGTAAGTAGTAGTAATCTGGTTGCTGCAGTTTTATAACTGAAAGTACTCTGCATCACAGCCCACGTTTTCTTCCTTCCCGCTGGTATCGTCAGGTGTTTGCTTTAGTTTTTTTTTTTTTTCTACATTTTTCTCACTAGACTGATGCAAATATTCTAAACTTTGATCCAAACGGGCTTCAAGAAACAACAGAGGTAAATGGGATGCCCATGAAAAACTTTTACTTTAAATATTCAGCATCAGCATCTATGATATGAATTATTCAGAGCAGTGAGTCACTGTTGCAGGAGGACACATTTTTCTCCTTTTTTTAATCTGGTTTAATAGAACCACGGATAAGTTTGGGTTTTTTTTAGTTATTTGAATAAAATAAGCGAAATGGACTCACTGGAGACTTGCTTGGGAGCGCACCCCCACCCCCCTCAGCAGAGAGAAGGTGCTCCTGCAGCCCAGTCTCGCGTGGCAAAAAACTGATTGATGGAGGAGTAAACCAAACTTATTTACTTACAATTTACAGCCATACTCTGTTTGACACTGAAATTATACATTTTCTGTTGATTATCTATCTTTAAAAAAATTCCTTGTCTGGAAGACTTTGGGTTTTCAGAACACTTTGACATCTTAATCTGTTTAATTCAGCAATGTGTGCATCTAGTTCAAAATTGATGAAAAATAGATCTGTTGAGGGCTCATGGAGGAGAGTTTCTCAACAGTGTCGTGTTTCAGAAACAAACGCCTTGATTAACCATCACTGCATTGTCATAAATGAAGATTCACATATGAGTGTCAATACTTGCATGCTGCATAATAACACAATATTAGTGACAATAAAACAAGATATCGTGTTAATTAAAAAAAAAAAATCCAAACTAAAGTTTGATGCTAAATACCACAGGACTGCAGAGTTACTATAAGTGGACAATGTTTACTACTACATAAGCATTTCTAATATCAAAATTATGGAAAACCCTTATGAGCCCTTTTCTGTAAATAAAATATGGCCCAATTTAGTGAAAACCAACTGACCCACTTTGCATTAGCAGACAGGAAAGAAATGTGTCAGCGACTGCTCTCATTATTACTAGGAAGTGCTGTCTAATCCGACCCTCTGGGAAGTCCACCCTCAACTGCGCTGGCCGATTCCAGGATGTGGTACCAAACCTGCACCATTTCAAACACAAACTGCAATAAAAACATTGTTTATATGTATAGCACACTCATCTATGGATTAGTATTTTTTTTTTGTTTTGCTTTTATCTCCACTGACCACCCAAACCGGTCGTTCATATTGCAGCTGAGGGTAATCAAGCCCAGAGGCCACGTGATCCGTGTTAAGGGAATTAGGGGTGCATTCCTCCATCTGGTTTAGGAGAAATCTGACTCCCAAAAGCCAATGGGCCACTTCTCCTTTACTACCATTCCACTCGTCCTTAGAGCTGCATCCTTCAGTGAGACTGCTTGTTTGGAAACAAAGCTGAGAAACAAAGATTTCCTTAAAATAGACACGCTGTCTGAAAATTACACAGCAGAGCCAGGGCCAGAAGACGGAGAAAAAAAAAGAGAGGAAAAAATTAGAAGAACAGAAAGACAGCAAGACAAGCAGGCTCACGGAGGGCAATTGAAACACTATATTGATCTAGTATAGGTGGCTGGATCTATTGATTTCCTGCTAGTTCTTGCCTGGTTAATGTGCGGCTGATTTGTCATCCGATACAGGTTGAGCCACTATCTCAGAACATGCCCAAAGCCAGGATTTGCTGTCTTCCATGTATCAGTATACACAAATGATCGTTATGGGTTAGCTCTGGAAATGTTTCCCCATTGGACCTGTCTACAGGAAGAGCTTTTTGTCCTGCCAGGTTTTTAGATAATACAACAATCTCACTATAACCGCTGATCTGATTTGTGCATTCAGGACTATAAAATGGGCTTAAAGATGTCATATAACCGGCATGTTTGGTGTGTAATGCAGCCAAATGCAAGGGATCCAGGGTGGGAGGAAAGATTATTATATCCCCACCCCACCCTTTTTTTAAATACAAAATAAACATTGAACAAGACAGGAATCTTTCTGTGTGAAGTTTGCATGTTCTCCTCAAGCTTGCATGGATTTTCTCCGGGTTCCTCCCACAGTCCAAAAACATGTATCTTAGGTTGACTCGTGGTTCTAAATTGGCCATAGGAGCAAATGTGAGTGGTTGTCCGTCTATATATGTGGCCCTGCAATAGACTGGTGACCAAGGTATACTGACAGTCAGGTATACCCCTGCCTTTCATCCATAGCGCGCGAGGATACGCTCCAGCAGAGCCATAGTAACCCTGTATTGGATTAAACAAGTATAAAAAAATGGATGGATGGATGGATGGATGGATGGATGGATGGATGGATGGATGGATGGATGGATGGATGGATGGATGGATGGATGGATGGAAATTGTCACACAGCAGGAATTCCAAAAACAAGGAGCATGCTTGAGAAAGAAGATGACAACTGTGAAGTACTACAAACAGACTGACAAGGGGAGTGTGAAAACACAGGACCCCAACAGTACCAACGCGTCCCACTAAATATAGATTATTAGCAGAATGAACTTCTGCACACTAATAAAGTGATGTGTGCACTGTTCATATTGTCATTGCTGTGACACGGGGAAAACATAACCAGATTACTAATGAGATGACAGCTAGATTTAGTGTACATTATACACACTTACACATGACCTAAGACAGGTGGAGACAAATGAGTCAGAGCAGGCAGACCAACAAAGAAAGTGACAAACTAGTGAAAAAAAACAACAAAAAAAACACTTAAAGAACAGAAAAACAAGCTGAACACAACACATAGTGTGTGTAGGCAAAAGTATGCCAGTGTTCAATAGATCATTTAGTTATCTTTCCACTTTTGATTCAGTTTCATGCTTTTTTTTTTGTTTGCTTGTTTGTTCAGTGTTAGTGTTAACAAGTCGTCACATCTTCCCTAACTCATGCTTAGTGTGCAATTAACTTGCCAAAAGGCACCAAAAAAAGATATAGATATTAAAGATGAAATGATTGCAAATTTTACCTACATATGATAACATTTAGAAACTAATGCCATCACAACTTCAAAGTAAACCATATTTAGTATCACAGCAAACATTAATTCTAGTCAATTGGTTAAAACTAGGGCACACTTTGTCAAATGTTTGTTAACCTGATATGATTCTCAAAGAGCATCAAGTTAAAGATTTTTTTAAATGTTATTTTTAATGTAACCAGCAAAAAGTATTGCAAAGTCTTTGCAATGTCTTACATGTCATTTGACATGTCTTATATGTTCTGCTCTTTGGGGTGGTTTTCATTCATGTTCAGGGTGGGGGACTCTGTTGCAAGATGTCATATTATTTCTGGAGTTTATTAAAGATGCTTTCAAGGATTAGTAGATATTTAAGGGAATCTACTCATGCACACTTTCTTCGATTAAATATATTTGAGCAGGTGTTATTGCAGAGAATAGCAGTGTACTTAACATTTTAGAGTCTGTTAAAGTTTTCTGAAGGTATTTAGAAAGTCAGTGAAGAGTTTGAAATGTATTTATTCACCCTTCTGCAGGGCTGGACTGCCCTTACCCCCTCTGGAGGTAGTTCACCAAGTCCTGTGCAGTTTTTATTTGTTGACTGATGTATCAAGATTATGAGACAGAATATTTGTTTAGCACAGATTTTTCTTTATCATCTGGCCTCTCATAAAATATTTTTATGAGTGTATAACAATGACTTACAGTTTTGAGGATTTTTCTATATCTAATTTCAAGATTTTTAACACTTATTTTCTTGTGTAATTACTTAATTTAACAATTAAAAAAAATTTGAATACAGGTACTGTAACTTTTTCATGCCACTTTCCTCTAAGCTGACTGTCAACCAGTCCTCTGCTTTTCAGGAAAACAAACAAACAAACAAACAAACAAAAAACATTGCGAGGAAAAGGTTTTATGGGGTTTTCCGTGTGCTTCTGAGATTGTCACAGCTCTTTACCATTATTTTGGAAATCAATGGACCACCTCACGCAGTAATTTGTACTTGCTTGAGTAGAGAAAAAGTGAAAGGTGCAACACAAAGCTCGGCCACTTACATCTAATGGTTTAACTGCAGTTAGTCACAGTATGCGCCATCATAATGAGAACTGTGAAGCTGTGAAGTTGTCAAGCTGTGAAGCTGTGAAAGGGCACAGTAAAGGAAATTCAGGGACTTGCATGGAGGCAACTGCTTCTTTAAACATGTAATGGAATTGAGAACTATGCAGGACTGAAAAGTGGCGTTAAAATGTTAAAGAGTTTGGGGGTTTTTTTTGCATTCAAGTTTCTGCTGGTAGATTTAAAACACAGTCAAGTATGTTCTAAAGAAGATTTTAAAGCAAGTGAAAGCTCTTCATATCCCTAACTAGTGTTATAAATAGGTCTACTATGATGCATCACCCTCAAATTAGCCTTCTAGTGTAGCTGACAATCAGCAAGCCAAGTGCTCTACCTTCATTCTGGATGCCAGCATTTACCAATTTACAATGCCTGCTTAAATTTCACTTCATTAAACTAGATTAGTATTGTGAAGGGTAAAGTTAAAACGCAGAACCGGAGATGATGGAGGGCTGCACACCATCGTGAGAGTCTGATTTACGACGGACAACTTGACGGGCCAAGTGAATTACGTCGCACCGTCGTTGTTGTGTGTGTGTGTGTGTCACATAAACCCTGCTTCTTATCTAACATGTGACAGAAAACTGGCATTTGCCCAGTAAAATATGTATTCAGGTAGGATAGCATGGGAATAAGTGAAACACACTTCTAGTGTCATTTCTTGAAGTTTCCAAACGCTGTACACTCGTTTCACAATCAAACACAGTCTATGCACTCACTTGACATAGTAAGAAATGAGCTTAAGTTCGTCCATTGTCTAGAACGCTGGAAAGTGAACCCTGAAGACGAGTGTGGTTAGAAAGCTTTTCATCTGAGACTACTGTGGTCAAGCAAGGGTCAGCAACTTATGATTTGGCTTTCTTTAGTTAACCAGTTTTTTCTTGATGGGAGAACATAGCAGTTTCCAGGATTGGCTTGAGAAAGTGAATCTATGGGACAAACAGCAAACAAAATGCTGCTGCAGATACAATTCAGCATAATAATGTATAGAATGAACTTCCTGCTAAAATATCTGCGGTACGCTCCTCACCTCTTGTCTGCTTGGCAGTAAAAATCCCTTTGCTATGGAAAACAACCTCTCAGCTTGCAGACAGGACACTGAAATGGTTTTTATGTTCTTATTATGCAATAAGAATAAGTTATCAAGGATACAAACTGTTGGCCTTTCTAGTTGCTTCTGTGGGTGGGTGTATTGATCTACAAGAATAATTACACAGCATTTTCTGTCTTGTGTTTTGTTACTGCATGCTGCACCCCCCAAAAAAAAGGTTCCACCAAGCACTATTTTTCCGGGGCACCATCATTACATCACATTCTCAATGGTTCCCAAAATGATTATAAAAAAAAAACAAAACATGCCAAAGACTTTCTTTTTCTATAGCAGAAAAGATAATTGCTGATAGCTATGCAAAATCACAAATGGAGAAGTGAAATAAAATGAAATAAAACTCCTATAGGAGGTCAGTTGCTTCGGCCAAACAAATAGACTGACAGCAGTATTTTTGTTTCTCTCTACAAAGATAGGAACTCATTTCCAGGCTGTAAAATAAATAAAAAACTATATATATATATATATATATATATATATATATATATATATATATATATATATATATATATATATATATATATATATATATATATATATATATATATATATATATAATCCTGAATCCACAAAATGTAAACAGATGGCAAGATGTGCCCTCCAATGAGCAGCTAAACTGAGAGTGAAAATCAAATCGAAAGATGGAGAAAATCTAATCTTGTGTCTCACGAGTAGGATAACTTTCATTACCGACACCAAAAACTGACTACAATACACGAACTGTGCACATCATCAAAGTTTAACCGGATCTGAGCAAATTGAGAAAAATGAAGCTAATGGGCAAGAACCCCATCAAGAACACTATGAAGATTATAGTCCCACGCACGCACACGCTGTATATGCAGTAATGCCGTTTAAACACACAGAGATACTAACAACATACACTGACTCATTTACAAGCAAGATTACAACACTTGGGCCTCAGCAAATATTGTCTCATACCAGTTTTTATTTTGCATTATTTGTCTGGTCGGCCTCGCAAGGTGTTTAGTTGAAAAATCAGGTCAACATGTCACAGTTTCCCACAAACATCAGCACAAACTTCTCATCTGTTTAAGGAATTGAAAGCTCCCTAACAAAATAGCTTATAATAAAGACAAGTTTTTGGCAAACAAACATACACGGTACGCTGCCCGGACAAACAAAAAGTCACACACTGAGGGCATTTTTGAAACCCCATTGACAGAGCACATGTTTATTACAGCTTTTCTCTGACTTAAACACACTCTACGCAAAAAACAAAGACTTCCACCTCTTACTATAGCACAAGCTGATAAGACAACAAATTTGTCATTTGTTAGGCCACAAAAGGTCTTTGCAACCATCCACTGCCTTGCATGACTACGATAGACGCACGTAGACACATCACTTAATGTCACCCTGAACTAAAGGCAGATAGGCCTTCTAAAAGACAACATCTTGGGGCAGATTTTACTGATGACAACCAGCAAAAATGTCAAAGACTTGGAAAATGAAAGACAGCGTAAAATGTTACATTCATTTCGTCATGTAAAACTGCACTGAGGCTTTGCTGATAAACTGCAGTTACCTAGAAAAGCAATAAACAGTGCATTACATGGACTGATGGTACAGTATGATACTCTTCACTAAGCACACTGCAGCTTCTGAGATGTGAAACCACATTTCTTTAGCAACCAAAGATGATAGCATTTGAATAAAAAAAGCCAAAAAAAAAACAACCCCCCAATGAGCCATCTCTGACTTGATACCGATGTGACACTGAAAGCAACATGAACAAGCAAAGACGCACAAGCATGATCAATAAAAAGGAATACTGGTGCTGGCTTGGAAACAGGGAACACAAAAGGCTGACAAAATCATGTTATACTTTTACACTGACATAAACTCAAGCAGGGACTTTAGCTCAAGAACTCGGCTCAAGACGTACAGTCTTCTTATAGTGCCGTTTAAAAACGCCCCTGCAACGACGCCTTTGTGAGCCTCACGGTCTTTCACCCGGAGACAAATTGATTTCTCCGTGTTACACCCTCCACCACAGCTCACACCGGGGGATTTCTCCTCATCTCCCTCCGTTGTATAATTTGGGCACTCCCACTTTAAAGGACATCCTACTCAAGGGCAGCAAGCGGGAATCTCAGCGCTTGTTGTCCCAGTGGTGTCAGTGTGAAATATGGCATCTTGGCCTGAGCCAGAGTGAGCACTATGTGTCCTCCCTCCTTCACCGCTTCCCTGGCCCAGCAGCCTGTCAATCAGCTGACACTGGGGCAAGGGAATGGCCCTCGGAGGACGAAGACAGTGCCATTAAGCATATTAGAGATGCAGATTGTTGATGAAAAATCAAAGTCGGCAGTGACTAAGCTGAGGTTGCTCCCTCGCACTGTGCTGACGGTGCAAAGTAGGGAAAGGGGAGGCGGTGGTCGACTGCCTCGATGCAAACACAGCGACTGCTGACGGAGGCGGTGAGGACAGCAGGATTACATAATTAAAACCACTGTGACTCCTCAGACTGAGGAAGAGTTTCCTACGCATATGGTCCTGTTATAGTGGCAGATCCCAAATTATGTGTAGTGTAAGTGTAGGATTTTTTAAAGTGAGCCTGAACTATTAACCTTCATTCCCCCTTTTCTCCCCTCATTCAAAACCACCTGACCTCATCATGCTTTTGCTCCTCAAAAGGTGATGAAAACCTCAGCTTCTACTTCCAGGAGCAGAGGGAAAACATGTAGTCCCCTCAATCATATGTTTATTTTCCCATTTACGCTGGCTGAGTCTGTGTCAGCAGGTCTGGGGTGTGCTCAAGAGGCAGGAGGCAAAGAAGGGAGCATGTGTGCGTTTGAGAGAGGGATCACTGTGTTAAGAGACATTTTGGAGATACAGTATGAAAGAACATCTAAACTTAATTTCCTCTACAATCCAACCATGTTTCCAACCCAACAAAAGGAGCTCCCGCTGAGCAGCTGTATCACCTGACCAGTCGACTTTGATTGTTAATCAACCTTGACAGTGACGGTGTCACAAATTTGACATGAGATTGCTTGAGGCTGCAGTCCATTGTGGAGACGGTGCTCCCACTGACACGCCTTCTGTTTGTCTCTAAAGGCGGTAAATGAACTTTTTTTTTTTCCCATTGAGGATTATGAGGCCTTTCACACAAAACACCTAGAAAAGAAGATGTGGTTTTGTCTTTGAACAAAGACTCAGGAAAATATATAGCCAGATAAGACTGAAACTAGCAGGGCAGTAAGAGTGCAACCAGTTTTGTTTGTTTTGTTTTTTTATGTTGCAGACCACAGTTTCAAGTGTTGTACAAACATAAGCACTGCAGCGCTCTACCACTAAAAACAAGTCCAACAAAACAGGATGAGCAGTGTAATCCTGTCTACATTGGATTTTACCATTTCACTTTTCTTTTTTTTCTTTTTTTTTTTTAGCCCTCAGACAATCTTCAATATCTCTTAGAGAGACACAGAATGTGTCTAGTGATGTTGGTGCAGTGAAGCATTAGTACCCAGACTGTCCTGTATGCACATCAACCAGCAAGAACATGTTATTTCTGTTGTACCAATGTGAATGACTAGATTATAACATGATACTCATGACGAAGACTTCCACAGCCCAAGAATGCTTCAACCCTGTAATGACGAATCATATCGTACAAAACTGATGGAAATTACAGTATGCCATTAGTAGCCAACATATGCGCACAGCTCTGCAGCACAGACATGTAGTTTTCAAAAGGTTTTGGTTGATGCATGATCCAAGTGAGACAGGAATTACTAGAATAGTTGCCAGTTATTGTTTTCTATCTAATAATGATGTCCTTTTAATTAACTTAATTTATTACGTGGAAATTGGCGCAACTGTTCCTGAGCAGCACTGAAACAGGAACTAGATGTGATGTGAAAAAGTTTACAAAGTTCTAAGATAACCTAAACAAACCTAACAAAATCAGATAACTTGGAAGTCTCCAAGCCACCTTTCTCTTCCTATGGCACAGTCCATAAGTACTGTAGTAAGACTTGTGAGGTAAAGTTAGATTATAATCTGACAGGAGCTCTGATTTTATCAAAGTACAGTAGCAACCAGTCTTCTGTGCAGACTGAGCCTCTGCAGGAAGGCTGTCGGTAGGAATGCTCATGCAAATATTGACCTTCAATTAGGTGAAACAGACACCCTCGCTGAGGGGCTGCCGATACGGCGGCATCAGCAAAAAGACTGAAGACTTAAACATTCGTACAATATAGTACATAAACGTGCAGAGTGTAAACAAACACATCGCGTATAAATACACCTTCCTCCCACAGCAAACTTACATCAAGTAAAAAAAAAAAAAATTTAAAAAAAAACCTCAAGCATTTAAAAGGTAGTTCCCCCCCCTCAAACAGGATGTCAGCACAGCATCAGTATCAAAGCAAAGCCACAACAAAAATGAATATTTCTGTGCTAAGACAAAACTCACGGACCAATTTCTGTTGACTTTAACCTTCCCAACTGAAGCCAGTCAACCACACTTTTGCATAATTAACCGAGGTGTTCTTGTATGACCTTACCTGACAACATTAGGGTGCAGTTTGCCTACAGAGACAGTGTGATAAATAACAAACAGGCATGCATATGTGCAGCCCACAGCCAGTGCATAAACCTTTCCTTCTAGATATGCCACAGCATTCGATGACAGAAAGGCTTTTTGGGATTCACACTCCAGTATATAACCCCAAACATAAGAAGAAGCGCGCCCCAGAGCTCGCCTCAAGCCAGCACGCTTTCGTAGCACGAACGCACGGCAGGTAAGACAGGGTTCCTCAAGGCGGAACATAGCACACGGATCTGGATTCTACTGAAGACTGCTTCACAGATTTCTCAGGGTTTTTTTTAAGAGTACAGCTAATGAAGGTGGTCTGCGGGTGAGTTCAGCCTCTCTGCTTCAGTGACAGCAGCAAGGCTGGGGAGGATTGTGCTGGAGCATCGCCTGTTTGCTTGATTTGCTCAGCAAATCAACCGCAGGGTTGGGAGGAACCAACCCCCCCCCCACCCGGAAAGGCCCTCTTACCCTCCACAGAGCAGAAATCCCCTCCAATCCTCACTTGCAGTTGATGTAGGGACATCTTACACACCGTGACAAATGACTCACCAAGAGAAGAAGACAAGAATTGATTTTTAAAAAGAGGGAGGAAAAACTATAAAAAAAGGAGTATGTGTGTGTTTAATGATAAACATTATATATATATTATGCACTATAAATGGATACATAAAAAGAGAATGTTCTTCCTCTCGTTCCTCAGAGGACACACACACCGTATACATACACGTCAACATGTGACTGCCACAAGACAAAACAGATGGTCTTCATGGATGACAGAGCTAAAGGATTTAAATCAGAGGTAAACAGCGGTAATCTTTGCAGGTGTTTGGTAAATGAACACAGATCAGAGTGTTGAAGAGGCATCTGCACATTGCAATCTCTGCTGCAGATGCAGCATGTGTGTTGGGGGGTGTGGTCGGAGGGGTGTCTTGAGATCCAGAAAGCAAATACGAGGGACTTAAAGGAGGTAGCGATATCTGGTTCTGGGGGAAAAAAAATGCACCCACTGAATCACAGATCGATACAAACACCAGCCTCACATCTACTAATGTTTCCAAACGACAAACAGCCTTGATGAAATGCAATGTAGCTGACCTCCCTAGCTTGAGATCAGATTCTTTCATTTCAATCTGAATACTGAAACTCTCCAACTCTGTGCGTCTTGTGACAGTTTCCAGGTTGTCACCAGCTTCTCCCCTCTGTTACACAAATCTCCCCAGCGATATCGTGGCCCAGCCCTTTCCAGACATACCTGCGGTGTGCAGCACAGAAGCTCAGAGCCACACTACAACAATAACTGTTGCACAATGCTGCCCAGTGTGGAAAGTGATTGCATACCAAAATAATGCCCTCGGTGTTGATATAAGGAGAAAACAGAGACGATATAAGATATACAGACGGAAACACACAATATAAATCACGTAAGAATAGCCTAATGTATTGCCTGGTTCAACGTTGGCATTGCTGTGATGTAATAAACCTGAGGGCTATTTTGAGGGAGGATTGCCATCACAAACTGCAAAGCCACTAACATTCCACTTGGCTACCAGCTGTGCAGGAATGGCCAATGATTAACTCTTACAAAGGGAGTGTTGGAGTGAGTAACCCCCTTTTGTGTGTTCTCTTCCTGCAGGACCGGTGCTGCCTGCCCCACTGTACAAATACATCATCACCTGCATTCATCATCATACGATGTGGGTGAATATGCACGGGAGACTGACACACAGACAGACTCTGGTCCCTGGCAAACGGATGGTAATTTTAGCTCCATTCGAAGGGCCAGCCAACACACTGGCCTGAACAAGAGGCCGAGCGGTGGCCAGAGAATGACAGAAAGCTGAACCGCCCCAACGAAAACACACACATGCACATATCCTGACCCAGTTGATACAAAAGCAGACCAGGAAAGGCCGCAAGACTAAATAACAGAGGACATGTCTTCATAGGAGATCTATTCAGTGTGTATACCACGATTAAAATTATTAGGCTAGTGGGCCATTTGTGAAGGTGCCAGAATCCTGACATCAGCTTGCATTGAGTGTTTGTTTAATTCTGTATTCAAGGTCTTGTTCTTGGTCGAGCCTGCTCTCCCTGCATCGCTCTACTCTTGATGAATCAAAGCAGGGACATGAAGGGCTGGGTCCAACACCTACCAGAACCTTACAGCTTGGTTGTTTGTCACTGATTTCTTTTTTTTTTTAATTCAAATAAGTGTGCCATATATCTGCACTTTAATACTTTTGTACTCTGTCGAACCAACAGCTGGGCATGAGGCATGACCAAGGTGCTTCATCTGCCCGACTACTCTGATGTGAACAAGCGCCAACCATCAACCAACTTCTGGACCGAGTCTCGTGCAGAACTAAGTTTAGTTGCAGTTTCTCGACTGACCGAGAGAGGAAGGCTGCAAAAGCCAGTAGATCTCCGCTGACTCTCACGCTGAAATGTCCAACTTTTGACCATGTTAAAATGTCTAACATTGTAGCACAAATAAACATATTTATAGCCTGGTTCAAAAAGCAGTTGTGGTCTCCATAGCTAGACTTTACATGCATGACAACTGTATGGGAGGTAAAATGACATAAAGCAACAAACACGTGCTAGTATTTTGGACTGACTAACTTTCCCCAGGCTTTGCCCAGGTCAGTATGAGCTAAACCGAGCTAAAAAAGCCAACTTGCAGTAATTGAACTAAGGTGGCTGTGGTCCAGCCTGCGTCCAGGCCTGCTCCTTTTAGGCTGTATCAGTCTGCCCATTTGTACCATGGTGTGCAATTTTGACTTCTGGGCGATGTCACTGAGAGTTTGTCTAGTTTTTCTTATACAGTCTATAAAACACAGCAGAACCCTCACTAGAATTAATTTTTTAAGCATGTCCCAGTATCCATTTAGGAACTAAAAATGTAACTCCATGGCTTCAGACTAAACTGACACTGTGGTTAAAGGAAACTGCACATGGTCTGCTGTTCTTTGACTCCAGCGTTCCCGTGTTTATTAAACCTTGTTATCTTTGGTAGTTTTGTCTGAAGGTCTGACCAGCTCCACGTGGCCCTCTTGCTGCCGACTCTTTTTCTTTCCATCTAAAATCAACAAGTTCCCAGGACCAGAACCAACTCCAAGTGTTGGGAAAGCTCACAAAGATATTCCACGTGAGCTTGTGTGTATATAAAAGCAGTGATGCAGCATATAAGGTGATGAGCGGTTCTGTGATTATTGGTAAAAAGGCCTGTTTCCATGTGGGAGTGCCATACACAACGTTACACAAGCATGTCTGGCGCAGTGGCGATGCGCTTTCAGTAATTAGTGTTAGTGGTTAAACACTAAAGTTTTAATTATAATCTACCTGAACAAAGTCATTGTGCAAGTCTACAGCAACAATACCACATGCAAAAGCTTTTTGTAATGAATTGGCACTGCTAAACTGTTGACTGGTATAAAAACAGGCTTTATATGGATAATGGCACATTGACTTCCAGCTTTAAAACTTAGCAATTATTCTTAATAAGCAGCCCTCTATCATCTCAGCCAAGTTACAATGGTATAAACACATCAAAGCAAGAAATGAAGCTGTTATTCTCGTCCACTAAAAATGGCAGCAACCACCGTGTGCAGGTATCTTTTCAGAGATCAAATTCTCCACAGAGTTGGACAATCTTGGATATTTCCAAGGAAATGGTGATGTGTTCTCCTTGGGTGCCTGCTGAGCAAGTGCCTTTTGTCAGCCAGCATTACTCGTGGTCCTGATCCAGGCCAGAGAGCAGCGCTGAAATGCTGCCTCTCTGCTGATTCAATAAGAAATAATTGCTTGTTGGCTTCTCTCCACGTATCCCCCGTCACTACTATAGTTGGTAATTTTGTGCTGTAAGTTACAGTATGGACCTAAAAGTAAGAAAAACACTGCAGCTTTTTTATTGCTAATGCTTTTTTGTTTTTTTAAAGACCCATGCATGGGGCGTTTCATTGTTCAGTTACTTAATTTCCTTCATTATAAAACCTGGATTCAGTAATTCACTATGCTCATGAAATAAAGTAGCAATGTATGATGCAAAAAACATATCAAAAGCTTGCCAAGTGTCTAATTTAAGATTAATAATCTAACATTTCCATTATTAAAAGGTCATTGCGTTTGCTTGGCTATTCCATGTAAGTACATTTTTTCGTCTTTGACGATTTTTTGCAGCAAAACGTGTACTGAGAGTTGTTCTATGCTCCATTTTCCCTAGAAATTTGGTCAACAGATGTTTGTCCCAACATATTCCTTTAAAATCCACAGACAAAAATTCAGAATTCATGATGTCATCAAAAATTGTTTCACACGGACAGAGCCAAACTGTCTTGAAAATTTCCATGTAAAACTGTCCCATATCATGATATTACCACCACAATCTTCCACGTGTTGAATGTGGTTCTAATCAAGAAAAGCAGCATTTCTGTTTTCTAGACGTTCCACTGAAACACACTAAGCTCTGTTTTGGTCTAATTCTGTCCCTTTTTCCATCTTGTCAGTCCAAACTCATGATAGATGGTCGTATTATCTTCTTGAGGCTAATCAGCGTCAACAACTCACTTACAGAGTCTTAAAACGTCACTTTTGTTAGTGCCAAGATAAACTATTTGTAGTAAAGCTCAGACTTTGTTAATGTCCCGGTTCTACAATAAAACAGCCACTCACACCTGAATGTCTTCCCATTGATTGAAAACATCTGATTCTAATTTCATCTTCTAATTATCTAGTAAATCACATAAACTGTCAAATAAGTGGACAGACGATCCGTGACATCACCCATAGGTTTCCTGAGGTTTTCAAGCCCTCTTTTCCTCGCACTGCGTGGCACCGTGATGCAAATGGGGCGAAACAACACTAGAAGCTGACTGAAACACGCCCACCTCACGAAAATCAAAGCTGGCCTGCCTTCCATCCTCTTCGGGAGATCCACACCAGAGGAGCTGTGGACCCGCTTGCGAATGTTTGCAGAGAAATAATCCATTTCAGATGTAATTTCAGCGGCGAAATCTGAAATGACTGTTGCGTTTAGCGAACACCGGGCAGTACCTCCTGCTTCACAGCATGACCATAAGTGATGAGGAAATGATACCTGTGGGCTAAGATGACTGACAATCAAAAGGCCACACCCCATAATATAAATAAATGTGTTGCTTTTTACTGTACTGTAATGTTACAGAAAAATATACACGTATTCCTTGTGAAGAAACTGAGACTGAGATTTAAACATTAAAGGCAGCATAGTGGCTTACTACAGCAGTAACGACAGCTAGAAGTTCAAACTTTGGTTAGGACCCCTCTGTGTGGAAAATCATCCTCTCCTCATGATTACACTGGTTTTCTCCAGATACTCCAGTTTCCTTCCACAGTTCAAAAACTTTTATGTTAGGTCATAACTAATGATTCTTAGTTGCCCAAAGGAGTTAGTGTGCTTGGTTGTTTTTTATGTGGCTCTGTGATCGGGAGTGTATATATATATATATATATATATATATATATATATATATATATATATATATATATATATATATATATATATATATATATATATATATATATATATATATATATATATATATATATATAAGGGATGAATGGATCTGAACACGAAAACTCCTTAGTGTCACTGTAATGTGGGAATGTTTTCCTCTGTATGTAAATGCTCACATACTGTACAATGCTTTGTTTCATTTGGTCTCTGCATTTGACATTTTGCCAATTTGATGATGTTTCAGGGCACAATTACGCAGAAATCTTGAAAATGTGACATTCTTTCAAGCTACATTGTGATTGATGGTGTGAGTAGCTTAAGTGTGAATTAAATAAAAGGTGAAAAACTTGCCTAATACCCTGGAGAACAGTAACTTCCTGTGTCAACTGCACGATACCAAAGTCAGACAACAGTCACACAGGGTGTAAGTAGTCGACCATGTATAAAGACAGAATTTACCTCAGGTATTCATCCGAGTCCTGAGTGAGGAAACCTAGCAGTAAAAATAACTTTAAATTGAAAGGACTGGAAGAGAAGAAGAATGGATTTATATGATCATCTCAACCCATCTATCATATCACAGCAGAGTACAAAAGCATGATGTCATCCTCTAAAAATCTGGCAAGTGAAGGTGCAGCCCACTTCCACAACAACTTCACAGACTGGGTCGTGAATCTTTCTGCTTGCCTGTCACTCTCCCTCAGTGGACCTAAGGTCCACGGTGGGGCACATGCTGTCAGCTGCAGGAGCAGCTCCCACGCCGCTGCACCTCCCGCAGCCAGAGCCCCAAATCCCTGTTGAAGTGGCTGCTGCTGTGGCACGCAACACATATTTAATCACTTATCAACACAACACGTCGGCGGTTCCAGGCAACTCCACAGACACGGGCGTGATGACAGCACGGGTGGGATCTGCTCTCAACTTCACGCCGCCGCCGCCGCAGCACCACCACCACTCCTCTCTCTCTCTCTCTCTCTCTCTCTCTCTCTGACACCCGAAACCAAAGCCACGAAGCAGCCAGCGAGATTAAGGTTAATATTTACCAGCCCGCCACAGTGTGAGCGCCGCAGCCACTTATCCCGTACAGAAAGGGCCAGAAGTCCGCATTTCCTGGATCGAGATGCGCCGGATCCAGCGGCTCCACGTCCGCGTTTCTGTGGAAAGGGAGCCGCGGGGTTCGTGCTGCTTCCCGCTGCTGTGTCAGACCGGACAGCGATGCCACATTCAGCTGATCGCCACAACAAAACAACATCTCGTCCTACGCAGAACGCACTCCGCGTCCCCGCACCGCCCCGCACGGCAGGTCCGGTGGGCGCCGCCTTCGCGTCGGCCTCCACCAGTGGGCTGGCGCGCCTCGTGAATAATCATGAGCCCCCAGAGGAAGCCATTGGCTGAAGGAAGCAGTTCCTGGTTGATGCTTGCTCGCTGCAATTAGGTGGACAAACTCAAACAGTGAGAGCACGAGTTGAGGAGACTGATTGCACTTGTCGAGGTCTCTTCACGTTTCTTTTTTTTATTATTACGATTAATGGCCTCTTTTATATGCGTCGGTCATTTCCCTTGCTACCGACTTACTAAGCCAATTAATGCAAGTCAGACTTTGAGGCTAAAGATAAATTATGGGTGATTTTGTGAAGAACAAAAACGACTATTTACACATCAGGGAGCTCTTGAGTGCGGCTGAACTGGTATTTCTGACCTCTTTGCACCCGAGGGACCATGAGTGGAGTGATGAGGGTCAGGTACAGTGAAGGTCACTGACAGATGAAGTCCTGGCCACCCTGGAGATCAAGTGGAGTAATGAAGGCCAGCAGTCATCAGAGAGCATAAGTAATGAAGCGAGCTGCAGCCCACCCCGGCTTTTCACCAGAATAGTCATCCAAAAACAATTCATCACATTATAACGTATAGGAAAGGGACATATGATGGGAAAATAAGTTAAATGCATGGACAATTTACATTAGTCCTCCTCTTTTGTCTCCAAACATTTCCCAAGCCGTCTCTGCATCTACATCTGCATCTACAGCACTTAAACTATTTGTTCTGGGCGTTGAGAGCAGTGCTGCAGCGAAGAGGAAAGGGAAGGAGAGAAAAGGAAAAGTGGGAGGAGCGGGGAGAGGTGTGGAAAGAAAGAGGAGAGGGTAGAAGAGCAAAGAAAGACAGTGGGAGGAAGTGAGAGACGGAGCAGGAGACGGTGAAAGGAGCACAGGGACTCGCTGTGGTGCGAGCGCTCCCTTGCTACAATATGACTCTGACAGGCTTATGTAAGCAGACTGGCCTGGCATTTGGCTCACAGCAGACGCCGGCTGCACTGACTGTTATATAACTGCATTAGCTGCTCCTGTGAGCCGAGGGAGAGCATGCGCACTGGACGCCTCTACACGCACAACACACACAAACACTCAGACTTTCAGACTTTTACACCTCCAATTTCAGACAGACCGGCTGCTTTGTACTGCAGCCATGATACACTGAGTGTGCAATAAAAAAAAAAAAAAAGGAAGAGCAAATTCATGATTTTATTTGAAAAAGAGTTGTTGGTGTCCATATTCTTGCAACTAGAAAGTGTTCAGTGTGTCGGGCTTCAGCGTCTTTACTTCCCATCATCCAGCAACAAGCTTCCCATCACAAAAAGCCTAATTAGGACTTAATGTTTGGTAAATGTTTTCAGTGCACATGCAGCAAGCCAGCAAGGCTCAAACTCAATTAACTCCCCTGCATGCCAAATGTAATTTCATGGGCATGGATTCAACTCTTAAAACCCAATTACACCTCAGACAGGCATTTCCAGTCATCATCCCAGCCAGGAGGAGGTCAGAGGGATACAACCCTTCAGCAAAACAATGAGCTTAAGCAGCACTTGTACTTGTTGCATTTTTTTTATTGTAATAATAACACCAGAAACAAAGCTGAAATTCACAAAAGATCTTACTCTGGACAAGTGTTTTGAAAATGCAGATTGAGATGACCTTTCAAAACTAATAAGGGAAAATTAAAGTTGAGATTAGGGTCACAGCCAACACTGCAAGTGACAGTAATTGTCCCAGTCAATTGGCAATTAAAAATCCTGAGATGCCTAACCAAGCGTGGCTACTCTGCTACACTAAGTGGCTCATATTCAACATATTAGTGCCTCTGATGTCTTATTACTCTGACAAATTGCATCTGATCATTACAAAGGAAATGAAGGTGGAATTTATGGCACAGGGATCGATGGCCAAACATGGAGAGTGTCTTAAATCTATCCTGGGAGAAGTAAAAAAAGGAGTTCACATTTGTGCACCTGATAACAACAGTGACAAATGAAGGTGAGACTTATTTGCTACTCTGCTCTCAGATGCTGGTGGTTGTGTTCACAGGATGTTACATTTCTGATGGGAGTTGGTCTCATTTACAGTCCGGCACTTTCACACTATAAATGCTTATCTCAATAAAAGAACATCGGAGGATTAACTTCATTTACAGGAGTTTTTTGTTGTAAACAGTTAAGATCCAGACAGATCAAATGTCAATCTGTTACATCATACATAGCACCGGGAGTTTACGTTAAAGACCTGCACAGGACTCAACCGTCACCAGATTTATGAAGAGGAGTCATTTCCCAGGCTGGTGAAGAGGGTATTCCTGTAAAAGACTCAGAAAACAAAAACAAACAAAAAAAACAGAAAATGCTGCTTTTTTCTTTTTTTTTTTTTTTTTTTTGCTTTACAATTATGCAAACTTGAAGTTTTTTTAAAGATTTTCAGCATTTCCGTTCTGACATACATGTCTGCTCCCATAAGCAAAACGAGAGCAGAGGAGCATTTCTTTGCAGCCCTTTTGAACCTCTAAACCTGCTCAGTAATTGTAGGTGCCGTTCTGACCCAGCCTCCCTAAAAGCAGCTGCAGCTGGTAGAGCAGCACAGACGTCCCACCTGTACATTTGCAAGGTGAGAGAACAGCTGTTTAATTCTCATGTGTGGGTGAACTTTGAAATAAGAACTAGTTTATTCAAAATTATATGTCTCCCCCTACACTCTGTAGGACTGCATTACCTGCAAAATCCGCACCACTTCTGTGGTTAATCAAATTTCATAATGATGCTAACAATCAAAGGACAAAGTGCAAAAAAAAAAAAATAATTACTGGCTCATTTTTGGCTGAATTAAACATGACAAAATAGTCTAACGTGTCACTGTTCATATGACAGGCTGCTTAGAAGGAAAGCAGAGGTTTAAAAAAAAAAAAAAAAAAAAAAAAAAAAAAAAAAATCAGACCTTTGCATCCACTTTTCACGTTGGATGGTTTGTTTCACAGAAACATCGTGTGAACTTCACAAGAATCCAGCTGATTCATGAGGTTAAAGAAACTGTCCCACGTGGAAGTTAAGAACCTATTCAAAAATAACTTTTAAAATCAACTTAAAACAGGCGAGCTGACACGGGATACTGCTATAATATTACATGCAGTTTCTAACACTACTTAACTGTAACAGAACACATCAGCTCAGGATTGTAATGGATAGGCTGAGCTGGGGGTGGTGCTGTGGGAGGGCGCAAGTCCACAGGAGGTGGCGTGTCCTAAGCATTTCCACATAGTGTCAACTGGACTGAGCGACTGTAGCCAAAACCAACATGTCCCATCTTCCAGCCGTGGCAAGAGGGAAATAACACAGCAGAGCCTGCAAGTGCTGGCAAACGCAGCCGGGACTCTGTGCCAGCGGAGAAGACGGGTCACACGCTTTTGCTGCTTTCATCTGCACTCAGGGAAAAGGTGTTAAACACACTCGACTTTGAAGTCATGCTCTTTCAGTTCAGCTTTGGACATGTCCCACAGAAAGACATCTAATAAACACTAATCAGAAGGCGTGTGACTGTCAACGCGCCAGCTCGTCTTCGAGTTGCCGTTTTAAATGTACTTGATGGAGGCGATGCTTTCCCCGGAGTACAGGACACGTGGTTCCTGACGGTGGTGCATCACAGCAGGCCTCTATAGGTGAGGTAAAGAGAAGGAAACACAGCCGCACCACCAGGACTGAGCTGACCAAGTGCACACATGGATGTGTTATGCACAAAGAAGCACAGCTACTGAACTAAATCCCCTAAAAATGACAACATTGCATCTTATCTGTATCCGAGTAAGTGTGGAGAGTAAACTCATCTCATGTTCAGGGTTACGATTCACTGAAAAGGAAGGACTCTGCAACATCCCATCGAGACACTACGAGAGAATGTTTGCAACTTTATTAAAAGTCTACTATACATTAATTGCAATCTTAATTTAGTTTAAAGAACAAAGCATTATGGCATGCAATGACAGAATTACCATCATGTAAGGCAAGATGCATCAGCAAATCAATGTTTGTGATACATTTCTTCTGAAATGCACAACAACAAAACAGGCACTTAATAGTGTAAATATGATGTTATGATATCACAACGCAAATTCTGAATAAACCCACAGAGGGATCAAATGTACAATAGTGAAGGGAAAAAAAATGACGTTTTAAATTATTGCAACATGAAATCCTCTCGACTAGAATTTTAGATTCACGAGGGTGCCAGTAGAAATTTTAAAAGGAAAACTAAATAAAATGGATTGCACAAAAAACGTTTCTAGATGTGTGAAACAAATACTTTTCTGATCTTCTTTTTCAAATATAATAAAACTGAGGTAACAACTATATAATGTTTTAGTAGGGTACCACCATCACATCTCTCAAATTACTATCAAAGTCAATACCATGTAACACCAATTTATCATTTTAATTTACTGAGTTTATTTAAAAATCCCTTTTCTCCTTAAGTCACACTGCAAAGAAGTTGCGTCATTTATAAAAACACAGGTATACGTGGCGTTCATGGCATCACCTGGGGAACACGACTGCGCACGGCACGAAGCTGATCTGCACATCAAACTGCTACACGGGTGATTTCTGTTGCCCGTGGCTGCCCGAATCTGAGCACATGGAAAAGCTTAGCACCGGGTGTAAACCGTCTTAAATTAGAGCAGACCAGGAAGAGCTAAGATTAGACCAGCTTTCTGTTAGGAATCTCTGGCTCATGATGCAATGACGTGGTTATGCATACAGTCCAGCAGCACCAGGGAAGCCCTGTTATGATCCTTAGGGCGTGCCCTTATTGGTCTTATCTCGCCACAACACTCATCACTCTGGGGCTCCTGAGCAGGGCTACCCTCAATGCCCCCTGCAGTTAGGAAGTCCAGCTTATCAGGGATAATCCAGACCTGACCAATCAGAGGTCACATGAGAAAGCCCTTTAAAGGGGAATCTGTTAATGAAACTTCTGAGGTACTGAGATGCTCTCATTAGTGAATCGTCATGAGAGCCCAGTAAATAAAACTCAACGTTAAATAAAAGGAGCTTGTAGAATAAAGCAGTAAAAGATAGTAAGGTAGCCTGTAAGTGTGAGTCAGTGGCAAATAAATCTTTATGGCTCAAGCCATGCTCATACAGGCTAAAAGAATCACCAAAAACCCTCAGAGTACCGTAATCATGTTTACAGGCAGTAAACCAGCTAAGTGCAGTAAAACACCACCAAAACAAACAAAACAACAAAGGTCAGGCAATAATCAAAAAGGGAATAAAAAGAAATGCAAGTCTTGGTGATAACCTTTCCAGATGAGACTGTACCGTCCTTCAAATACAAAAGGCAATTAAAAACAAAAACACAATTAAATACAACCAGAAGACATGGAGCGCTCAGTTGAAATCCCTGTCAGGGAATATGAGAGGAGCGATGAGGGTCCAGAGGTAGAGCCCCAGACCCAGCCAGCTGGAGCTCATCTTCACCCACACTGCCGGCATACTGCTCTGCATGGCCTGCGTGGTGGTGTCTGGTCTGATGGGAGACACAGAGGGAAGTGGAAAATTCAGTTAACAGGAACTCAGCTGGAAACATGCACTGACATTCATGAAAACTAAGCCACGTGAACTGGTTAGAACCAAGAATTTAACTAGAAATTCAATCTGTGCTCTGAGAATGAAGACATTTCCGGTGAAGCAGTGTGCCCTCTGGTGGCTGTGCTGGATACTGTGCAACCACCACTAAAAAACTGCAGGTCTCTGATCTTCGGAGCGGAACATATGCATGAGTCAGGCATGATTCCTCTTTATTTACATCACCAGTAAAAAGGTTGTTTTAGATATATAAAAGTCTCACACACTGGATGAGTATTTACAGTAATTAGTAAATGCTGAAATTGCCACACAAGCACCGTTTGTGAGTTGGTCACTGAGGAACTCCGCTGCAGCTGTGCCTCGCTCACAGGCAGCTGAATGGGGGTAATTCACATGAGGCAAAGCCTTAACTTTCACTTCCCCATCAGGATCCCCCCCCCCCCCATCTGTCACAAGTCTAATTGTTTGAAACATGAAGACACGTCTGAATATTCAAAATACTTACTGGTACCAGTTGGTGAGGGTCATCATGATGTATAGGGAGGCCAGGCAGAGGTGGAAGTGGAAAAAAGAGTAGTTGTAAGTGACCCCCTCCTCCTCGTTGTCAACGGCCCTGCGTATGCCATCCTCTCCCACCACACCCTCTCCTCCTGAGCCCCGGCCCTCCTCTGTCTGCATCAGCTTGTTCACCTGGGCGTTGCTAGATGAACGAATACTGGGAGACAAATACAAAAAAGTCAGTTACGGCTAGATAAGACCGGAAAAAAACTATAAGAATTCCTAAGCAGATTTCACTAACCTGGCATAGAGAGTGCAGAAGAGGAAGATGATCAAACCAACGATACCCTGAGCATCCCACCACTGCACCTGTTCTGGGACGCCGTCACTAGACGGCTGGGCAGTGCTGATGTTTGAGACCAGGCCTAACAGGCTGGGATTACACTTCCGATCTAGAAGATGAAGATGCAGACCTGTAGCATAAGCCCTTTTACACAGGACATCATTTTTTTCCTCCCTTTTCTAAGCAGTAAACGACATCAGCAGAATCAGATTCAACCTCATTTTCGAGTTACACAATTAAGACGAAGCAACAGGGAGTGACAGACAGGAGAGTAGACGACAGAGGAAGATCCGAGGGCTGTGAATATCGTTTCCGTTCAACACATCACACTCTGTGAGACTGGCCTTTCACCCGTTCCCTCTGAAAACATCTCAGATGGACATTAGCATGAATTGGGAATAGCAGTAACAAGCCTGCAGCCACATTTGAAAAGATATCAGTGCGAAACAGGCTCAATGCAGCAACTAATAATGACACTTTCTAAAACGTTGCTTACTGCCACATACCTGCAGCATTTTGTTGCACTTCTGTTGGAAGTTTTTCTTTCTCCCAAGGTGAGATGGCAGATAATCAATCTCTCATCCAGTCTCCCTCATTCTGAATTAATAGTTAAAATACTCTGGCCTTTTTTACAAAGCTAAGTTGGGTCCAAGTCATTTTTTTTTTAATTAGGCATCAAAACAGTTGGAACTTTAAAAACAAAAATTTTAAAGCAATACTTTTAATTGATCTTCTTTATACACTATATGGCCAAAAGTCTTTGCTCACCTGCATTGACTTGCATGTGAACTTAAGTGACCTCCCACTCCTGATCCATAGGGTTCAATATGACGTTGGTCCACCCTTTGCAGCTATAACAGCTTTAACTCTTCTCGGAAGGCTGTCCACAAGGTTTCGGAGGGCGTTTATGGGAATTTTTGACCATTTTCCAGAAGCACATTTGTGAGGTAGGTCACAGACTGATGTTGGAGGAGACGTCCTGGCTCCCAGTCTCCGCTCTACTTCATCCCAAAGGTGATCATTCAGGTTGAGGTCAGGACTCTGACCTCTCTGTCATCCCGGTCTTTATGGACCTGGTGCACAGTCATGTTGGAAGAGGAAGGGGGCAGCTCTAAACTGTTCCCACAAAGTTGGAGCATGGAATTGTCCTAAATGTATTGGTATGTTGAAGCATTCAGAGTTCCTTTCACTGGAACTAAGGGGCCAAGTCCAGCTCCTGAAAAACAACCCCACACCATAATCCCCCCTCCACCAAACTTTACACCTGGCACAATGCAGTCAGACAAGTACCGTTGTCATGGCAACCACCAAACCCAGACTTCTCCATCACATTGCTAGAATGAGAAGTGCCATTCATCACTCCAGAAAACACGTCTCCACTGCTCCAGAGTCCAGTAGAGTCCAGTGTTTTACATCACTGCATCCAACGCTTTGCATTGCAGTTGGTGATGTTTGGCTTGGATGCAGCTGCTCGGACATGGAAACCCATTCATGAAGCTCTCTGAGCACTGTTCTGGAGCTAATCTGAATCCCACATGAAGTTTGGAGGTCTGCAGCGATTGACTGAAAGTTGGAGACCTCTTCACACTATGCACCTCAGCATCCGCTGACCCACTCCGTTAGTTTACATGTCCTACCACTTCGTGGCTGAGTTGCTGTCATTCCAAAACACTTCCATGTTCTTATAATACAGCTGACAGTTGACTATGGAATATTTGGGAGCAGGGAAATTTCACCACTGGATCTGTTGCACAGGTGACATCCTGTCACAGTTCCACGCTGGAACTCACTGAGCTCCTGAGAGCGACCCATTCTTTCACAAATAGTTGAAAAAAACGAGGTGCTTGATTTTATACCCCTGTGGCCATGGAAGTGATGGGAACACCTGATTCCGATTATTTGGATGAGTGAGTGAATACTTTTGGCAATATAGTGTATATTGGTTCGTTTGTGATGTTTTAGGAAAATAGTAATTGACATTTCAGGGAACCGTTAAGTCTGAAATGTCTTCACATTCAGCCCTTAAGACCAGTTTTTAAAAAAAATTTAAAAAGTAAACAGTCTCTCTGCATGCATGTATAGTGTACGTAAAAAGTATGTCCGCCTTTATGAAATTGCAGGGTTTTTTTTAAATAATAATACAACTGTCTGACTTGTTATATATATATATATATATATATATATATATATATATATATATATATATATATATATATATATATATATATATATATATGATATTCCAACAATTAGAACCCAGAGAGAGAAAAAAGAAAAACTATTTATGTACTGTGAATATTTTAAAATTAAAGAAAACCTACAACAGCTTGATCGCACAAATCCAAACACTCTTCCCAACTAACAATTTGTTGAAGCACCTTTTGTCTTTATTGCAAGTCTCTGTGAAAAAGTCCCTGGAATCTTGTCCCACTCGTCTTTGCAAAATAGTTTCTTCCAATTAGGGGAGGATCTCCTGTGTGCAGCATTGTTTTAGCTTATTTCAGTGGTTTTTGATGGCATTTAGATTTGGTCGGACTGACTAGACCACTCCAACATGTCAGGTCTTGGTTGATTTTGATGCGTGTTTAGGGATCATTTTGATGTTGGAATGTGAAATTCCTCTTTATTTTCAGCTTTTAGAAAAAGAGCAGAAGGTTTTGTGCCAAAATATCTTGCAATTTTGGACTAATTATTGTCTCATATATCTTGACAAGTAATAACCTGTCTTAACTGTAATTTTCTGATCACATTTTGTCAGTATCCATTATCATTAGTATTTATTGCCTCTGGTTTTTGGATTTTATGTACCTTAATGTCCAGTGTGTGTGTGTGTGTATAACTGCAGCAGTGTTTAACACTTTTAAGCCCAAAACAAATTTCATTTGGGACAATAAAGTTTATCTCATCTTATCTTACCTATATATATATATATTATTTTCTCTTAATATTTGTTTGTGGGACTGTTCAAATTAAAGATGCATCAAGTCTGACATGTACGTTGTCGTTATTTCTATCTTTATAGATAAAAAGCCTGTAATTCTGTAAGGGTGTGTAGACTTTTCATTTTTACTGTATGTAGTTTATGGGTCTTGAAAGTAACAGTGTAGGCATAATGTCAGCCTAAAAAATGAGCCTGAAAGGGAGATAAATGTTCATCTGGGAGAGATGGATGTGAATGGGTCTAAAAAAACTAAGTCATCTATCATCATATTCTGTCATCTATTCAGGAAAGGTAGATCACAAGAAACACGTGCTAAAATGAGTATAACAAACTCTCTGTTCCTGCTCTACGTCTAATAAAACTCACCTTTATGTTTAAAAATCTGCAGCAGATAAACAGCAAATTCATATAATAAAAGAAAACAGTGTGTTTATTCGTAATTAATCTCGACACCAAAAATTAAAGAGGTATGGAATCAGAAATCAGGTGACTCACTTGGATTGTTGGTCATGGCAGACCATGTGACGTACATAGTGTAGAGGGAGATGAGTGAGGCCTGGAGGAGACCGGAGTGTGGCTGAGCTTCCTGCCATCAACAGGACAAAAACAGACTTAACTGGCCAAGGTACAACAGCACATGGTCTACTGGCTGCACTTAACTGATTTGGAAAGGATTTAATTGTGATTAAACTGAGTAAATTAAAAAAAAAAATTGGGATTTGAGTTATGAGAGAAATAAAAGTTTTGATAATCACACAAAATGTTTCTGATAATACAAACTTTGCTTAAAATAAGTTCAGATTGCCACCAACACATGTTGTTCCTCAGTTTTATAGCCAATATTGATTTTGTCTCAATACTGTACCTGTATCTTTGGTAAGATGGAGACCACAGAGATGATAATGCAGAAGATGAGGTTGAGGCTGATGAAGACTTTGTGCTCCGTGCAACCATCCAGCTGTGTGTAGTAAATGTAGAAAAGCACCACAGCAGTGAAAGCCAGTGCATAGTGGATGACTGTGAAACACAGCAGCCCTGAAATGTACAAGAACACGTGACAACGTTAGTGGCCTGTAATGCATGTAATCCAAGTAGAGAAAGATGTCAGAAGCTGATATGGGTGACAAAACACACACAGACTGCCACACGTCCAGAATGTTTGCAGATGGTTTTACCACAGAGTTCCACCATTCAGAAAATCAATTCAAAATTTAACATCTCCGCCCCCCCGACCCCGAGACAAGGTTATTCCACCAATCCATGTTATTTCACAGCATATAAAGTATTTACGGCATCCGTAGCTTTCATATCCAATCCATCATTGTTAAAACACTTTACCTGCATACCAGCATTTGTTGTCACCCTCTTCAGCGTTTCCTACCCACACCTTGTTCCAGGAGTAGGCAAAGTCGATGAGGAGAATAAGCTGGATTAAGATGAAAATAAAGGATCCCACCATTCCACAGTAAAACCAAACTGTCAAAGGCAAATAAACAAGTCAGAAGAGTGTGTGTGGGTGTGTGTGTGCACATACAAATATAACAGGATTTGTCAACACCAAGAGCAATAACTATATGGTGGTTGGTTGGAAATATTATTTTAATTCCAGTAAATGAGAGGTCCAGCACCACAACTTTAACAACAATAGTGGCAAACAATATTTTCAGAGGGATTTTCAGCATGATTAAAACCCTGGCAGTTGTTCAAAATAAGTTGGAATCATGTCTATATTGAGCTTCACACAATGTTCTTGCCATCATTCAGATTATTCATAACAAAAACAGATAAAAGTAAAAAATAAAATTTAAAAAAAGTCATATACTAATACTGCGTTTGCCATTTCAGACTATTTTTTGTGGTCCATTTGATGGTGAAGGAAACAGATATTACTCTGTGGAAACCTGTGATAGACTATCATATTACCTGAGATACGCCTGAGTTACACAGTCAAGCAGCCCAACCCCTGTGGTGATCCCTCACGATTCGCTTATAAGTTCTCTATTGGTGTCGTCTTTGATGATTACCAGAACATCATCAAACTCTGAGGAAAATATACACACATTTCCCCTCGAAACATCATAACTCTTGTAGTAGTGGTAGATTTTGCCAACGATTAAGTCATTCTGTGTCTGGGTACTGCTGGACCTGCACTCATTATTGTTGTGGTTATTGTTCTTGGTGTGGTCTGCCCTTTGCTAATAAGACACGAGCTTAAAAAAATAAAATTAAAACTTGAAAATCAGCATTAAGATCTTGGCAATGTAACATTATACCACAGTACACAATGTGACTTGTGTAAGTGAACTGATGTGTTTGGCCACTACCCTTCAACATTTTTAATGTTAATGTGGACGTTGCTACAGACCATGAAACAGAGAGAAAATCCTCTCTGTGAGCTGTGCTGGCACCTGCGGGGCAGCCGCTATATAAAGCAGCTTTCGTTACTATGCAACATTACATCAGTTAACTGAATGACAATTCAGTGTTTGCTAATATCACAAAATCTGCCACGATACAATTTTCACTTCCATGACTTTGACCATCAATGGCTCGATGGGTCACTACACCCCTACAAGAGTTTCAGATTTGTCACCATTAAATTATCAATAATCGCAGACAACATTTTGCATCCAGTTGATGAACTTCCAGAAATATACGGACAGAATAAGAACAAGTTTAGGTTATTTTTTCTATCTTTTTTTTTTTTTTTTTACTGGGGCAATGATTTTTTCCTACGTAATTAACTACGACACACACACACACACACACACACACACACACACACACACACACACACACACACACACACACACACACACACACACACACACACACACACACACACACACACACACACACACACACACACACACACACACACACACACACACACACACACACACACACACACACACACACACACACACACAAAGAACCTGGGTGCTTATTTTTTTCTCATCACTGGGGAAAAAAAAAAAGATTCTAGGTCTCAGAAAAGAAAAAGCTACTCCAGGAGCATTCATCTTGGGCACAAAATATGTTTGCTATTCTATAATTTCAGAGTGCTCACGTTTGGAAGGAAAAGCCTATTTTTTTTTCCATCAGTTCTAACATCTATTATCACCTTTTTTTTTGTAAAAAGATTTACTCAAAATGTTCCTAAAAACTTTGAGTAAATTGTTTTTCCAAGGTTGGCCACAGCCCAACTTAAGGGCCATTTACTTTTGATTCTGATCCAGATCGAGCGTTAGATTCAATAATTTATTATTTTATTTGGCAGAGATATGAGGTTTTATGAGCAACAGAGCAGTATAGTTTCCCTGTCTGGAGGCAGAATTAAATGCTAAACCAATAAAAGAAAGAGAAAACAGATAACTTGCATATCAGCTGTAAAGGTTTTCTTGCAATCTAGGTTTTTCAAGTGTGTCCTGATGTTTTGAAGCAGGTGAGTGTAAATGCCAATAATCGTTCCAGCACTATCCTCATGTTAAAAATAACTTTAGCTGGCTTCAATGATGACAAACTTTTGACTTGGTCTGAAACTGTAGTGATACTTAGATCACTCGCAAGATGGGAAAATATCTGGAAACGTGAGTACAAGGAGGGCATGTTTGACAAATGTATTCTTTTAAGCATCCACACGTCTGACTGTGTCCATTTTTTAAATACAGCCCTTCTTTGTATCCAGCAGTTTTATCTCTAAGTCTTATCTTCTCCTTCAATCAAAAATCGAAGCCTTGTGCAGCCTTGTTTTGGTTCATGGCTCAACATCACGGTGGCAGCGCCTCTTAAATAAGTGTGCTATGATGTGAATTGCCAAGATCTGCAGCAGCCTTATCTATTTACGTACACTATCTAACAGTGTTGTTAGTACCAGTATGAAATGTTCCATCAGGGATGAAAAAAGCTCCCACTGTAATCCCAACCAGGATCAGAAATTTAAAGAACCAGAACCTGTAAATATGAACATTCACAAATGCACCATTAGTACAGAAGGCAGAAGTAGCACTTACAAACTAGCCACTATCCTTGATCCTCTATCTACAAAAAATAAAGAAAAAATTCCCGACGGAGCTCCTACCCGTTTTGAAGAGCTGCACGTGGATCTTTGCTGTTACGAACATTTATCATTATGGCAAAGAAGAGGAAGAAGAAGCAGGTCATGGCGAAGCTCATACGATATACAGACTTGTAGCCAACGATCACGTCACAGTTAACCTGGTTTTCAATACCAGGTATGGTGGATCCTCCCTGGCAAAACCCTGGGATCTGTCAATGAAATCAAAATCAGAGAAAACAAGCTTATTATCGAACTAATCAAAGCAATATGTACCATAACAAATGTGTAGTAATTCCTCAAAATGCAATTTCACAAAATACCTTTACTTTAAAAACCAAAGATTTAATAATCAAATAAAATGGATAAAGCACGTGGAAAAATATACCACATTCAACACATACTGCACTTGACGTTTTAGTACTCTTTTCAGTATACTATATTGTGATAGCACTGAGAAAAGGGATCTGACTTTGCGGAGCTGCGCCTCCATCCCAGGAAGGATCATGATGACAGACACCATTGTTCCCAGCAGCAGGAAGAAAGAGAAAACCAGCCGGGTGACGGTGGAGTTGTTGGAAGAGGGACAGCAGCCACACAGAAGACATGGAGCTGAGCCGCACAGACAGGAGGCCTGGGGAGGAGGGAGAGGGGTGAATTTAAAAATACATGATTGTATTTAGCAGGGAACTTAAATAAAATGCAGGTGATATACGAAACAGGACCACTTTCCCTGTTTGAACTGGCTAAACAAACGATGCCTTATTAGCAGTTTCTTCTGCTTCTGATGACCGATGACATCATTTTAACTTAATTGTAAAACCGCCTTTTTAAAACTATCAGAAACCAACACCGAGTAACAAGTGTCTCACGTTGTCCAGCTGACCTGCTGATTTCCGACGTTTCCTTAGTCATGACTAATCACCAGAGCTTCAACTTGACTAACGCACTTATAAACGCTTAAGTTGTGGTCTTAAGTTGGTAAACAGTTAGTTGTTAGGATGTTTTACGTGATTATCTTTAGCTGCCAGACGGTTAACGCACCAAAACAAATATTTATATAAATACATCATGCTAGTTCAACCTGACGGTGAGAAAACAGCGAATAAAGGCCTTCGTCCAGTAGATAAGATAAACCTGGTCATAACATGACATACTTACGCAGCTAGCCAAAGAGCACAAGGCCATACAAGCCCCCATTTTTTAAGTTAAAAAGCTGAAATGTGTGTTTTTGTCCCGACGCCCTGCTCGGAGCAACAACCGTAAACAGGTGCAGGGAGGAAGTTGCTCCACGGTTTTTCACAATAAAAGCAGCGGAGGTTGACGGAAGTTGAGCTAAAAGTTTCACATCTTTGTCTATGTGTTCCGCAAGTGAAGCCGGTGTGACTCGGTGACTGTGAGGGAAAATAACATGTTTTAACAAATAAAACTACCTGTGAGTGATCATGTTAGAATTTAAAGAGAGCAGAGCATATTTATGTGGCAGCCTTGGCAGTTTCTGCCAACCCAAAACGGTTTGTTGACACTGAACAGGAACTCTGAAATAATTAGACCTAATAATGAATTGTCTGAACATGGGTGGACTACCTAACCTGGATATTGGTCAGTTCAGTTCAGTTCAGTTCAACAATAATAAAGGTAAAGTAACTCTTTAGATTGTAAAGTTTATGGCTAAACAAAAATACACAAGACTTTTAACCAACTGATTCCTTCAGGACAATTCATGCAAACTCTGGGATGAGGTTCAGCAGACTCCTGTGGCTCTAAATAGGAAGCAGCTACGATGGAAGCCTGGAACATTGATCTACATCAACTTTTGAACTATTCTAAAAACTACAAATGTGGATATTAGTCTTATTAGCACTTTATATTCCTGAAAAGTTAACTCTCATATCCAACACTAGATTCTAGTGTCTAATCTGCCTTAAACATTTCTGTCATTGACTTTAAGGAGTTTATGACTCTTTCGTGCTTCAATAGACTATTTAAAAGTCACAATAAATTTAAAGAGGGATCATAAGACATTTTCTCTGCATAGTTAATATAAATCAACTAATTTTAGTTTTAACTACGAGCAATATTGCAAACCATTATGAAGAGTTTGTTTACTGAAACCATTGTGAAACAGAAGAACTGAGATTATGATAAGATAGTTTAGGAAAGGCAGAAGTAAAGTCTAAAATCTCAAAATGATCAGTGCAGTGAATGGCTACATAACAAATCCCATATTTGACAGAATTATGGGATTACCTCGTTACACCTGCACCAAAAAAGCTGTTTTATAGTTTGTAATCAAAACGTTATGCCTGCTGTCACTGTTGGCACATGCATGTGTAACACTAAATAACTGATGATTCTAGTTAGTACTTTGCTGTCTCAGGAAACAGTACCACTATCGTGAAAAAGCATCAAAACAAAACTCTCCTGGAGTGGTGTTTAAAGGAGATTCTCAACAAAAAGTAAACATTACACTGGATATTTTCTCCAAAGTGTTTACCATGCGGCTACAGTTTTGGCTTCAGGAGCCTAGTGAGTGCGTGAATATATATTTAAAAACACTTACTTTTTTTTTTTGTTTTTTTTTTTTAAATGCTGCACAATCAGCTCTTGGACAGCTCCTCTATTGGCTCCTTGACATCTTCACTCTTCGCTGAGCCTTCTTATATCACCTTTTTGTTCTGGCAGTGGTAGGCTCTTTTTGTTGGCAGCTGATATCTGCCCCCCTTTTTTAGTTTGTCATAGGATGCAGATGGGAGGATTACAGCTCTCTTTTCATCCTACACTCGCCTTTGATCACTTCTTCCAAAGAAAGTCTCGTAGTCCTCTCCTTAAGTAAGAGATCGAACAAAGGAAACATAGAAGACAGAAAAGTGCATTCTTGTTTCAGCTTTTTAAAGACTTTTGTTGGATGTTAAAACTGTGCTACTCCGAGGGATGAGGATGGATAAGGAAAAAAAAGAGGTAGGAAAACTTTAAAAAATATACAATTCCATATTAAGGTTGAAAAAGAAAAAAGAAAAAAAATTCAGTGGATTCAAATGGAATCAGCAGGTGGCTGTTGTGATGATTTGGTGCAAAGTTGTTTCCATAAAAAAAAAAAAAAAAAAAAAAGGTATTTGAAGAACAATGGTAAACTGTCAACAAATGTGTGGGAAAGTTATTGGCATTTTTAAAAAACAATATTCTTCAAAGATAATCTGAAAGTATGTGCATATTTTTCCTTCCACAGTTCTTAATATCATGCAACTATTCCAGGAATGTAGAGAAATTTTAGTGAATGAAAGACGTGGAAGTGTGGAAGCCTGAGCCGAACACCTGTGATCTGTGATCCCTCTCAAACATCACTGCACCAAGAACCCCGATGTAGAAGTAAGGGATATTGGCACATGGACAAGGAAACATAGTTCAGGAAACATTTGTCAAACACTATAATACTCACAAATATCACTTAAAACTTTACTTTGCAGTGGAAATGTGTCTTGTGTTCAGATGAATCTGTGTTGCAGATGTTTGTCGGAGGAAATAAGCTGCATGTGCTCAGCAGTCATTCCTGATTTACCATGAAACAATATCTGACCTGGGACATTCGACAGCACAGCTTCTCCACCGCGGATTGATGTCACCCATAATAAACATTTCAATTTTCAATTCAATTTTATTTATATTACAACACATGACCCCCAAGCAATTATCACATAAACAACGGCAGGTAAAAACTCCCCTAGTGGGAGAAAAACCTTAAGCCAAAGAGTGGCAAGAAAACTCCCCTTTAAGAGGGAAGAAACCTGGATCATAAGGGGGGACCCTCCTGCTGAAGGCCAGCCGGGTAGAGCAGGAAGCAAAGAGAGAAGAGAGACAAAGACACACTGTCAGAGGTACAAGACAGGATACAATATTATAATTATCCATTAGCAGCACAACTAAGACTTCTATGTATATATGGGTGAAATATGGATAGTTGATGATCCACATAGACTCCTTTAATTTGCAAAAAAAAAAAAAAAAAAACAGCAGCAAAAATATTTTGAACTTCAGTTGGGCTAGAGATGAAGAAACCATGAGGGTATAGAGACAATATCAACAAATGCAGTGTTATGATGCACTAACCAAGCTTAACTGAAACACATACCAACATAGTAGTACTGCTTGCGTTAGTTATAAATCTGTGCCTTGCAGCATGCACAGGTGCGTATATTTATCATAAACAACCGCTCTACGGTGCTTGATTTCTCTGACATTTGCAGCACTTTTGTCTGCAAGCAGCAGCCTCCTCCAGCTTCGTCCTGGCGCGCACACTTCCATCACCTGCTGTGATTGGTGGACTTGGACCAATCACAGCAAACATCACTGTTGACGTAGCGGGTCGGTGGGTTTGTGCGCGAAGGTGCAGATGTTGGCGGTTTGAAAGGAGAGAAGAAAGAGACGTAAAGAGGCTTAACTCTTCAAGGAAACGCGACTGTACGGTGAGAACTGCTCAAAACGTTGATTCAGACTACCAGGGGGAACTTTTATAGTGCTTTAGCGCTTTATAAACATTTTTTAGTGCGTGTAAGGTGCTGCTCACCGTCACCGAAAGAAGTTTTAGTGAATAACAGTTAATTATTATGGCCGCTGTCCAACAAAAACGTTTCATTTCTTCAAGAAAAAAAAAAGGCGTCAAATGTTTGATCGAAAAGTGATTCATTACGATATTATTATTATTATTTACATCAATCCCTGTACACGCCATTAGTTAATTTGCACCAAGTTTGGCCGACTGCTCTTTTGTTATTATGCAACATTAATCCGTGCATATCCACATGTAAATACATAATGTTTATTTGGTATATTATTTTGGTCTAGCCTAGCGGTTTTATAAGTCTTCTGTGGACTTTCAAATTCAAATACAAAACATATTTATATGTTCACATTAGGTTTGCAATATTATGCCTGAGACTGTTACAGCAGTTGCGCAGCCCCTCCCCCACCACTGGCTGGCAGAAATGCATGTGCAGCCTTCATCTGAGGGGCACCACAGTCATCAACTCCAGAAACTCACATTATGCTCGAGCAGCGGGGCCTTTCTTTGTGCAGCCATCACATGCAAACATGATCTTATAAGAGCGCATCAGAGAAGTGGGGAGCTTTTGTCTGACATGTGTCGCCAGGTTGTGACAGGTCACTTAGCAGGTTATATGACCTAAAACTATGTAGATTATACATTATAGTAATAATTTACATAGAAGGTCAATTATTTATATGAAAACATAGAACTGTCAAAAAAAAGAAGAAAATAATATGAATGTATAAAGAAATATGGCAAAATATAAAATACCAATTAAAAGCATTTTTATTGATTTTCACTTTTTTCACTGTACTTTGTATGTGTACAAATACTATATAGATAGTATATATTTACGGAGATTACTGTCATTAGACACCACGGGGTTGAGTTTATAGCCTCTGCTTGTAGCGCGTGTCTGTTTTGTCATTAATATAAAAGTACCAATCCAGTTCTATTGAAATGTAACATTTGGCTGTAGACTTGTATGGATCTGAAACAAGGTGCCAGCAATCAAATTTGCAGCGTCCTTTTTATACCAATTTTATACACGTAAAAACTTTACTTTACACTTAGGTGGAAAGTAAAGTCTGTACCATGCAATGATACATTTAGGTAAGTAAGTAATCAGTAATCACAATAAGTATCCAATTTTAGTTTATGGAAGATTGTGAAGTTATCAGCCAGTCGATGAGGGCTCAGTTTAAGCTTTGTTTTGACACAAACATAGGAAAACAATGTACGTTTGACAAACAATTAGCAAAACACAAGCTGTCTTTGCAACATGGAGCATACTTTCAAGTGAAATTCATATAAATTCTCGTTTCGTTTTTTTTCTTCTTTCCCAACAGGAGAAATACAAACAGCATCTACTACAATGACGACCTCTACTGGTCAGTGGAAACTGTGCAAATACATTAGTTACAGTCTGGTATGAATGAGCAGTGTCGTGTGTCCATCTGCGTGTATTTGTTGCACAGTTTAAATTTGCACATTTACAGAACATGCTGCACAATTTAGAAACTTACTGAAAGGATTTTACACAGATACTAAATTATAAATACATAAATAAGAGCACATATAGGCTTTTTTTTTCCTGACCCTGGCATTTAATCTGAAATATCTACCTCCTTGTTTTAACTGTTTTTGATCAACAGTCTCCTAACTGAACAGTTTTTTTTTATTATTATTATTAATTTTAAATATTAGTCTATTTCTTTACCTTTCAAATCACATCAACATCAGACATTATTTTACCAGTGATCACTAATGATTTTTGTCTTTTACAGACATTCAAGTGAAGGAGCTGAACAAGCGTGCCTCAGGTCAAGCGTTTGAGGTCATCCTCAGCCCCTCAACCCCAGACGCTAAGGTCGATTTCCTGTTGTCCCCCAACAAGAAGAAGGAGACATCACTGGATGAGATTAAGAAGAAACTGGAAGCTGCAGAGGAAAGACGCAGGGTATCTAGAGAAGTCACGTGACTTGCTGATAGTTGTTATGAAATTAATTTAGCACATGAGTTTAAAATCATGCGGTTACTTTTTTTTTTTTCTGTCTTTTTGCCAGAGCCATGAAGCTGAAGTGCTTAAAAATTTAGCAGAGAAACGAGAGCACGAGAAGGAGGTCATTCAGAAGGCCATTGAGGAAAACTGTAACTTCAGCAAGCTGGCAAAAGAAAAACTGAATCAGAAGATGGAGGTGAACAAAGAAAACCGCAGCGCTCGGATGGCAGCGCTCAATGAGAAGTTCAAGGAGAAGGTGAGATCCTAACACTGGATGATCGTACATTTGATGGTGGAAAAATGAAGGAAACTTAGTGTTGTGATCACTCTCCTCTTTTAACACTCATCAGGACAAGAAGCTCCAAGAAGTGAGGAAGAACAAGGAGACAATGAAAGAGCCTGAGATTTAATTTGTTCATCATCATGAAAGCAGCCTTTACAAGTCCAAAGATAAGCTTTATTATATCTGACATCCTCCTGAAATCTTTTGTATTAGTTGTCAGTTAGATGTAGTGTAGATGTAGTCTGACTTCTCTCTTCCTCTGGATTTCTCTTTGGCAGCTGGTTAGACTATCTCCCTATCAAGGCATTTGCTGTTAATAAATGAGTTAATGTACTTTTCCTTGTTAAAATACACGATGTACTGCTGAAAACTTGTTAATGCTGTAACTTTGAACTGACTTTGTGAAGATTTATCTGTTAGGTTAATCTCCACAGTTCAGAATGTTATTGCGTAGGGTTGTTGAACTCATCTATCACCGACAAATTTGAGTTAAAATGTTTTTGTGTCATTTAACTTTTAGAGTTATAATTGGAGCTGACTGCTGTACCATCTTCATGAGGCAATCTGTTCACTGTTGCTTGTTAATAAAACCTTTGACATTGCTGACACCTAGTGGCTGTTGTAATTACAGGAAGGGATACAAAAATAGAGGCAAAACTATTTCTTTCTAGCTGAAATTATTAATTGCTTATCTTTCAGTTTTTCTAACTGGATCGTGTGAGTGCATTAATGAATGGTAACCCTTTCTAGTTTGAATAAAAGTAGTCTACATATGACCACACCTAGCACAATATATGCATCCCTAGAAGGTATTGACTGTTTTCTTTGTCTATGGACAAGCTGTACACAACAGATGCTTCCTGATTCTCCTGTTGTGTTTGCGTAGACCACTGCTACAGATGGTGTGGAGCCTTCATTGACACAAGTGTTTACCAAAGACGTGGTGCAACATCTGTTTTTAAAAGAAAGAGCAGCCTACAGTCCAGATTAATCAGCAGTCTCCTTGAATCATCAACTTCAGTCATTAAAGCACAGGATTGTTTTTTCATTGGAAAAGAAGGCGGACACACTCATTAACACGTGATTTTTAACATCTGTGGAGGCTTTCTTATCATATACTGCCAATATAATAGTTAAAGCAAATGCAACATGTTAAATTAGTATTGCATTAACTCATTTTGTTTTACATGAGTCATGGAAGTCATGTAAAAAGCACAAAAGCGTTCTGAAAGAATCCCTGTATCTTATGTAAAATTGGAAACATTGGATTTTGACACATTCCTTTGACTTGCTTAGTTGGGATGTGTAAACATATCAAACCAAAGAATCTACTTTTATGGGGACATTTACATACGCGGATATTCAAAGTAGCGACACTGTGTTGCATCAGCAGCTCAGTGAATCCAGCTTTTGATGTTACAAGCTGCCCCGAGAAAGTGCACTGTGTCATTTCCTTATTGCAGCCATGGGTTCTGGTATTTTTCCTGCTGGTCTGTTACATTTCATATACACAGAAAGCACCCAGATGTTAAGAACTGATGTAATTCTGTAAAATACTGGGCACATTCTTTCCCAAACACTTCGTAGCTGTGCACCATGGTACTTTTCAGGCAGCTTTGAGGTAGTACCTGCATGCTGTATGATCTGCAGCAGCGTTATGTAAGTATACAGAACCCTTGTCAGTGCTCAGAGGTTTGTTCACCCTTGCTTGCAAGTACAGACTTGTACAGACTTGCAGTCAGCATCATGCCCGTCACCCAAGCTGGAAAAGTCACATGCATTTAAGAATGGTCTGTGTGTGGTCAAATGTTGTTTTTTTTGTTGTTGTTTGTTTGTTGCTGGACAAATTTCAAGTTTTATCTTGTGTATTTTTAACACTTTGCACTCACGGTGGGAATGTTTTGTAGAAGTTTGTGTATTTGAGGCCACATTGTTTCACTAACTGTCACAGCGCTGCACAGTGCCTCTTTGTCATGTGTCTGGAAGAAACTGCTGAACTCATCAGCCCAGAACGATTTCCCATGGTGCAGCGTTCCTTCCCTGTCTGACCACACAGGGGACAAAACCTGGCTCCATTTCAACAACCTTTTCTCAACCCGCTCTGAATGTTCGAAATGACCTTCCTTTATTACTCTAAAATGCACTGTACTGTCTGCAGCATCAATGTATAAGTCAAGTTCTCTGAAGTTGTCTTTTTATCCGAGTAAGTTGTAGATCAAAGACCCAGAAGACAAACACATATTCGTTGTTTTCATACACACCCCCTATATTAGTGTCTTTAAGGAATATACACTGAGTGGGAAGGTTTGAACCAAGAAACAAAGGAGATGTTTCAGAACAGCCAGACTAACAAAGGAACGTTGTTACTGAAGACAAAGAAAAGGGAAGATATAGGCCATAAAACTGATTTAACCAGACCAGTCGGGCAGGCAAGTGAAACACTCAGTGTTCTGGACATCAACAAATGTTTAATCTCAAGCTTCAAATTAGTTTTTTGTTACATGCACAAGGCAGATATTGGTTTGCACTCACAAACTTATGAAGTTATGAAGTTATGCCAGAGCTTTCCAGCAGATGCTTGGCTACTAGGCTGGAACGCCGTGGGATAGACTTTGGTAGAACTTGTGGCCTCTTCCACCGTCGCCAGGTCTGCGTCAGATTGTTAAAATATCTCAGACGGCCAAAAAAAGAAGCTGGAGGAGAATGACCCATGCTGCCACTGGAACACATGAAAACTCTCCACCTTGAGGTTTTTGCGTACAGCTTGGGCACGCACTAAGGTCTGATCATCCTCAGGGAATAGTGCAGAAAGGCTGAAACACCTAATGATGCAAGAGAACGCTACTGATGCCATGTTTTCCAGCAGTCCCGAAGACCTTACAAGAACAACAAAACTGCTACAGCCACCACTCAGATCATGGTAAAACTCACAGGGGCTGCTTACCATGCGTTTCGCCCTGTGTTGGTTGATTCTGCTTCTTTGTAACTTGTGACATCATTGTTCAAAACATTATCCAGATGATGGTCACAGACCAGTTTCCTCTCATTTCTTTTTTCTTTTTTTTTTTTGCATGCAACAGCCTAATAAAGCATTCATAGTGCATGCAGGTGAGATCATGAACACGTGCGAGCAGGAACAATGACACATGAAAAGGTCAATGTTACATAACCTCTCCAGTGATGGCATCATCAGTTCAACTAAAGCATAAATTCAACCTATCTGTCAAGCAGATTAAAGAATAGAGTGCTAAAATATATAATTGAATTTAATAACTATATTTTATGCCAGTATAACTGGTAAAGGACAGCTAAAGATGATGGTAAATGTCCTATTAAGACCTCATCTGACAGAGATGCTGCGTTAAGTGGCAGTGGAAGAATTTCTGTTGAGAGTGGGCGGGCTGATTGGCCGAGCGGTGGCTGTGATTGCTCGAAACAATAACGACGGCACCCAGGGGGAGGAGCTCCGTGCGTGCTGATTGGCCAGTACACACGTCCGTCAAACCGCCTGGTCTCCTAGCGGCTGCGCCGTAGGACCCGCCTGGCGCTGCCGCTGCTGCCGTCTCGGTCGTTTTCTCTCATTCCTGCCCATCAAATAATGTTATCCATGCTCTTTACGGCTCCGATTCATTCATCGACTTCTTTTTTATTCCAGACTCTGGACTGATTCCGCCATCGACAGGTAATGCCGTTTTCGTAAGTGTTAAAGCGTTCCTCTTCTAAATCAGCATTCATGGCATGTCGTTGCTGTAATGTAAAGATGGCACAAGTTCAGAAACGTCTCGAACGCGAATCCCTGTCAGGTTTTTATTAGTATGCAGCAGCGTGTCTTCGGCTCGTTCGAGCCCGGGAAATGCGGCTCGTGAGCGGGAACGGCTCGCGGAGCCCATCGGCAGCAACAAGCCGATGGTTCGCACGAGAGGCGAACGCGCATTTGTCTTGAAAATGTGGCATTATAACGGATCAGGTGCAGCCCAGCTTGTGACAAGCCGTAGCAACAGGCCCGTTTAGGCCCACGGCCGTTTTAATACGCATAAAAAGCCCTTCTCGGTTGGAGTCCAGCATTGTTCTCCATCTATAAATATTTTATAGGATATCGGCGCTCGTTGGAAGTCGAGGGTGTGGACATAGGATGGAGTTATGTTAGGTAATCCGCCATTCATCACTCACGCCTCTCCTCCTCATCCTCATTCTCATCCTCATCCTCATCCTCTGCACATGTTCATCCCACATTCGGATCCGTCCAGGCTGCTGCCTCAGCTCTCTGCCTTCAACACGCCCGCACGAGTCCAAGCCCAGCAGCTCAGAATCAGTTAACTAATGTTTCACTGCTTCTTTACTACTGTCTCCATTTGTGCAAAGGCAACTGGCAGAGTTCACCTAACGGCCAGATTAGGATGTTTTACAATCCCATTTCCTCCAATGTGATACATTTAAAATAGCAAATCCTGAGAATCATCACCACTGTCTCAGATAACGAATTTAAATCAGCAAAAATGAAATATTACTGGGGGGAAAAAAAGTACCTGTTTGAAATGAGGAAAAAATAAAGTGACTAGTCAGACCAAACTGCATTTGGATGCCACCAGTTACGTTGATGTTGATTCGCAAAGGACACTTCAACCCAGCCAGCATTCGTGCATTTCAAACCCAAGCCCTGTGAACCCAAGTATCCCATTTTTAATCCAGATGGGGTTCACGCGGACATATGCTGGTTGGGAAACTCTGCAGGGTCCCGTCTGCTCCAGAACCATCATCGTTTTACTCTCTTCCCTGACAATGCCAAAAAAAAACCCCAACTTATCCTATAGTGAAATACTAGGTCATTATTTTGGGAAAGTGTCTTATTATTTAGAGGTATGCCTTTATTTTGATATGCAAAAGTGCTTTAGGTGAGTAACAGGTCAGGATTATTTTTTCCCCCATTAAATTAGGAGAAGAAAGAGCTTTCACGTGCACCCTTCTAAATTGATGTGCAATTATTAGAGTTGCAACAATCATAAATCAAATACTATACACAGTGTAACATGTATAAATATACTAATTTGAGGGTAATCCGCAGTTTTGTCATTTTAAATTCATCGGAAATGGAAGAACTGAGTAAGTAGATGTGGAAAGCACATACTATTGTGATATTGTGGGCACTGACTGGTACTGGGTTTGCCAGCAGTCAGGCATGGTTTATACATTTTTATGTGATATGCATCCTTTAAACAGAGTCCGCTGCAAATGGGTTATACATTGACATCTGTTTTTATTGTATGACTCGTGCTAACTGCAGGTCCACTGCATTAAAAATCATTTTCAACACCAGATGCATGTCTTAATCAGAGATCTTGTAGGAAACCGTGGTTATGTGTAAAGGTCTGTTATCTTCAGTCACTAGTTTCCTTTTTGCTGTCAAGAATAAGGGTAACTTCTGTCTCGGTTCTGTTGCATTTGATCGTTCAGAGTATTCAGTAGTGCTTAATGACTCGAGAACGTGTTCACAGGCACCAGTCAAATGGTTTAAAAAGAAACCAGGATCATTTAGCACTCATTTGTAGTTTGTTTAAAAAAAAAAAAAAAAAAAGTCAGTATATTAGCTTGTGCAAAACATGACCGTGTTCACTCTGAACGCAGCTCTTTAGTGCAGTTAATTTCTCTGCTGAATTTTCCTACCAACCTGTTTGTAATGGCTACTGCAGGCAGATGTTTTAAACCGCGGTGTGACACCAGCACCAGCCCACGACCACCGAAAACCCACGTGCTGCTTCCTTTTGATAAGACATCAAAACGACTATATTATCTCAGTGTTGTCAAGAAAGAGCAAAAAAAAAGAAGGAAAAGAGTAAAGAAAAGTTATCAAAGCAAAAAAAAACAGACAGTTGTTGATTTTTTTTTTCAATGTTTATAATAATCAAAGGGCAGCACGGTGGCTTAGTGGGTGGCACTGGTGACTCACAGCAACAATGTTCCTGGTTCGATTCCCGGCCCGGTGGGTCGTTCTGTGTGGAGTTTGCATGTTCTCCCCGTGCTTGCGTGGGTTCCTTCCGGGTACTCCGGTTTGCGTACAACATGCATACTAGGTTGATTGAGCATTCGAAATTGCCCGTAGGTGTGAATGTGAGCGTGCATGTTTGTCCTGCGATGGACTGGCCACCTGTATAGATAATAGATGGACGGATATTAATCAAGTGCAAAAAAATTAAGGATATTCAGTTCAAACTCTCAAAAAAGTAGAAACCAACAAAGTCTGCAAGCAGAATATCTGATGTATATGTTATTAACTAACTATAATTAACTTTATTTTTTGATTCATTGACCAAATGAGTGCTAAAGACCTGCCCCGTTCTCCTATAAGAATGTATGAATACACACCAGCAGATCTGGAAATGGATGCAGCTCAAAGATATATTGACTGACTCTTCATTTATTCTTTCCACCCTCCTCTGTAGTTTCTAGTTTGCCATGGCAACAGTAGTGATGGAGCAGATTGGCCGGCTGTTTATTAACGCACAGCAGCTGCGGCAGATCCCTCAGCTGCTCGAGTCAGCCTTTCCCACACTGCCTTGCACTGTGAAGTTGTCCGACGTTCCCAGGGTGTTTCAAGAGCGCCACATCCTCACCGGCTACCGGCAGACGGACCAAAGCTGGCGCTACTACTTCCTCACCCTCTTCCAAAGGCACAACGAGACCGTCAACGTGTGGACCCATCTATTGGCCGCCCTCATCATCTTGGTGAAGTGGCAGGAGATCTCAGAGACGGTGGATTTTTTGCGCGACCCTCATGCCCAGCCCCTCTTCATTGTTCTCCTGGCAGCGTTCACCTACCTCTCCTTCAGCGCTCTCGCTCATCTGTTCTCTGCCAAGTCGGAGCTCTCCTACTACACCTTTTACTTCCTCGACTACGTGGGGGTTTCTGTCTACCAGTATGGGAGCGCCCTGGCCCACTACTACTATGCCATAGAGAAGGAGCTGCACACCTCGGTGCGAGGGTTCTTTTTACCCACAGCAGCGTTTCTGGCTTGGCTCACTTGCTTTGGGTGCTGCTATGGCAAGTATGCCAGACATGAGCTGCCCAAGTTCGCCCATAAGCTCTTCCAAGTGGTGCCCTCAGCCTTGGCTTACTGTTTAGACATAAGCCCCGTGGTTCATCGCATCTACAGCTGCTACCGGGAGGGTTGCTCTGACCCCATTGTGATGTACCATTTTTACCATGTGCTCTTTTTCCTAATCAGCGCCTATTTCTTCTGCTGCCCGCACCCAGAGAGTTTGTTCCCTGGGAGGTGTGACTTCATCGGGCAGGGCCATCAGATCTTTCACGTGTTTGTGGTGGTGTGCACCCTGATGCAGATCGAAGCACTGCGAACAGACTTCATGGAGCGCCGTCCCTTCTACGAGCGTCTCCACGGAGACCTCGCGCACGACGCCGTCGCGCTCTTCATCTTCACCACCTGCTGCAGTGCTCTCACTGCTTTCTATGTGCGCAAGCGCGTACGCGCCTCCCTCCACGAGAAGGAGGAGTGAGAATTTATTTAAAAAAGGAAAAAAAGAGGTTAATTTATTTTACTCTGTAGTGATGGGTTTTAAAATAATCAAAAATGTTTTGTCTATGAAAATATCAGTTTGTGACGGTGACTTCCGATCTCTTCTCTACATGATCTGCCAAACGACAGTGAAGTTAAGTGACTGAGGATGTGTTTTTGTGACTTACAGTGAGAAAAAGGAGTGGATCTTCTGACGTATCTGTAGCAATGCAGGTAGTACTAGAAAGCTGCAACAATTCCTCGTGTCTTTACTCATATTTATTTGCAAAGTTGCTTTCAGTCTTGGTCTGACGGAATGTTTCACTTCATGACGCAAATTGTTCTTTTTGTTCGGGCGAGCAAGCAAGTTCCTCAAAAGGCCTTTTCAAATATATTTCAACAATCCGCCTGTCTTAATCAAATTGTTACATTTCAAAATATGTATTTATATGATTTATTAATTTAGGCTTATTATTATAAATTATTAAATTATAATTCATTATTATACCTTTTCCTAGATTTGCCTCTGGCGTTATTAATTCATCAAGGCGCTGTCTCGGTGCCACCTTAATTTTCAATAACCATTGAGGAAAGTAAGTTAACCAAATATTGTTCATATACTCGAAAAAAAATTTAATATTCGGAAGAGTACATTCTTTTCAAAATGAGGCCGGCACTCTGTATGGGTTAAAAGATGAACGCAGCATCACTGATGTCTATAGTTAGTTTTCTTTTGTACTTTAAGGGCTGGAACTTCAGCTTTTGCCTTTCCACATCCCATGATGTCTCTGCTTCGCGTGCATGTTCTCATTGATGGCTGATCAGGGTCGAGTCACAAAAGCCGGGTCTGAGTGTTCTGCTTTTAGTGTGATTTGCTTTTGTACAATGAATATTTACGTGCCTCTACGCATGTCTTTTTGGTATATACTGTGGATATTAAGTGTGTGAATGTGAATGTCAATGAAACCTTAGCCTTGCACTTCTTTCTTACCCTGTAAATAAGCTGTATTACTTTTAAAAGGTTGCGTCTTGTTTTTTTTTTTTTTTTCTTCAACTCACAACATTCAGATCTGGTTTTGTTTTTCTTTACATTCCTGTTTTGGTGCGTCGTTTCTGAGCGTATGTTGGTGTCCTCCAGGCTATTAGCCTTCTAATGGCTATGAATACATCATCTCATACTGCTGCTGTCGCTCTGCAATGGCATTCATTTGTTTTCTGTCTTTGGATGATGACTTTTCTTATGACAATGTCACAGAAACATGGCTTTATTAAAAATGTTGCTTACATTTTTTTTTTATGTCACAAAGAAAAAGATGGATTTTCATTACCTCTCTCTGTTTATGATGGTGTTTAATGTGCCAATGAATCTGTTATTACTTCAGTGATGGTACTACTGAGGGATTCATTCAGTGAATGTCAGGGGTCCATTTGATTTTCTTATTTATTTATTTTTCTTCACCTCACTGACAAAGAAGTTACGAGTTAGATTTAACCAAAACGCTCCTAAACGTGACCCGTTGTAACGTTTTTGACGTCGTCTCATTACGCACTGCCCAAATCCACTCTGTAAATACTGTAGCTGACAGCAGGGGCTATGTTTGCATGTGTGCAAGCTGTTCATGTGGTTTTTCTGGTTTTTGCGTGAATCTTCTGAAATGTGGGAATGTAGAAAAACCCCTGGAAAAGCTGTATAGTGTTCCGGGGGGTCTCTTCCCGTTCTTGTGCGGGTGAGGACTGCAACACGACCGAGGCTGCTCAAATGAATTTTTCTCATGCAGTCTCACGCTTTGCTGAAAGGGGAACATTAAATGCAAATGATTTCCAGTTGGCAAATGTCTGTGAATCTAATCAGCACTACCTGCACAGTGACAGAAGGTTACTGTCCTGATCCTCGAAACGCCCAAACTAGTAACCACAGGAACGCTCGTTTGTGTTGGGAATACTGTTGGAAAACAGAAGAACCAGTTTCAAAGTGCCAGGTTGCAGTTTGAAAAAAAAGTATTTATTGAAAACTGGAGACTCTGTTAGAGGTTATCTACGTTAAATGCAGATGAAGCTGATTCAGAACTGGAACAATGCCTGGATTCTTTCTCCCTGACTGTGAATGTGTGTGAATGTGTGTGCGTGTGTGTGTGTGTGTGTGTGTGTGTGTGTGTGTGTAAACATAGCCTCTGATATCACCCAAGATTTCTCATCATGCCTTTCTGAAAAGTTGTTAGAAGACCAGAAAGTCTTCTGCCTCCTGTTACTGACTGTACTAATGTTCTGTGGTATTTAACGAAATAAAGTGTTACCTTAACTTCAAAAATGGTGTGCATTATTTTATAATTTATTTTTCTTTTTTGAACAAAGAAAGAAGGAATGATGCAGTAACTTGAAGCCGAGTAGCATCTGAACACTGACTGATATGTAACATAGATGACCTGACAGAAGTGAAATTCACCAGCAAAAACACTGAAACTGGTGTCATTTTCGTTTCTTCCTGAAAAATTGAACCTTTGGTGACGTTTCCTGTTATACAAGCTGCCACAAAGGAAGGTTTCAGTTCTTTTGGATGTTTTTTTATGCAGTATAATACCATAAAACTTCCCATTTGTTGAGATCAAACTGACGACTCGGCTAGAAAACAAGCCACGTCTCCATGGTTTCTGAGTAAAAGAAACTGGATGTCCCTTTGCATTCGAGTTATCTGTTCCTGCTTTGTACTCTTGATTCCATAATGGGAATAGTAGCAGGTGTGATCCAAATGCAGGACCGTCTCTGAGGTATTTTGAAAGCCATCTGCAGGAATTTGTTCCTGACCGAGCAGTAGAAATACCTGTTGTTGCTCCTCCCGTCAGTCCTTCTACACTCTCTCTCTCTCTCTCTCTCTCTCTCTCTCTCTATATATATATATATATATATATATATATATATATATATATATATATATAGTGGCGCTACTGCTTCATTTACAGATATCTAGATGCCTCAAACACTCAACACTGCCTTTGTGTTGGTTTCCAACGCAGCAGGCGTCTCTAGGAGACTCTTTGCTGCACTGACACACACGTGCACAGTGAAAACCATACCTGCTGCTGTTTCATGTCACTTTAATTTGATTTTGACATGATTTTTTTCTTCGTTTCAGTCCCCCTGGCTACACTCCGAGTTGTTTCCATCGTTTAAGAGAATGTTACACTGGCCTAATCACATTTACTTTTCAATCTGAACCTAATATTGGTCCTCTGTTGCAGTATGGTGTTTATAAGGAACTTTGATTTCGATTCCCAAAAGGAAGATGAGCTCCCAGAATGTTACAATATCAACAGACTCGGGTTGCTTATATATATTCATAGCACAGAGAATAATCAGTGTCATGGACATTCAAATCCCTCTCTCAGATGAGATAAATGAATTTTGACTGGAGTAAAACTCTTGTTTTCTGAATTTATTTGACCTGAGACCTTGTAAGGCCGAGTTCTGACACTAACAAAGCTCAATAATTTGGGGAAAAGTCTAAATTACTGATAGAGACAGTTATTTACACAGCTTGTGACATGGTCTTCAAGGTTACAAGCCCAAACAATACACAGGATGTGCCAGTGCAAGATAGAGAGGATGCCAACGTTTGCATAGCTCATCTCTTCCTAAAGAACAGTCCCAAATCAGAAAAAAACAACAAAAGTGGGACAATGTGGAAAATCCCTCCTACTTAGAGGGATGCATTACTGTGCATGAGTTACTATCTGAGGTTGTGTGTACGTGTAATTATTGTGAATCCACCTATAATAAAAATAAATATAATGTCACATTGCAGTTTATGAAGCCCAGTAAGTACCACTGCAGATCTTAATCCAGGTTTGCAAACATTTATGTCAACCTGCAGACTGAGTAGACCTAATAGTATAACTGTCCTTAAGTCAGATTGTTGTTGATACTTTTATATGATCAGAAGCGTTATATGATCGGTAGTTTATACAGGTAGTTAATTTTATTTCCAACCGGCAAACAGGCTTGTTTTGAGCTGGTCAATCTTTTTTTATATTTTATTTTGTTATCATTTTTAAAATGCCCACTAGAGGGCAGCATTGTTGTTTAGTTGACAGCCAGTTCCACCGCAAAGGAAAAGGATTGTCTAGGCATTTTACGATAAAACAAAATAACAAAACAATTATATTTTTAATGATTTTAAAATTGTTTCACCAAAACAAGCTTTAGTTATTAAAGACCTGCTGACCATCTCAACGTTTCAGATACAGACCGCTGCACATTTGCAAAGAAAAAACGCTACAAATGACTGTTAAGCTCAGCAACAAGGTGTTTGGTTATAACCATGGTTGGAAAATAACTAATTAATGATAAAAAAAAAAGTTTGTTTTCTACCAAGACTGTAATGAAGAAATCCATCATAACGCTGTGGATCACACAAGTAAATAGTCTCTGTTTTGTTGGTTCCGTTGTGCTAATTATTGTAAAAATGTGAAGCAGATGGTTTATATTATCTGTGCGGTGTGCCTCATGAGTAAATTATAGATAACTGCACAATTCCTTTCCTCTGGGGCAAAGAGCTCTAAGTGGTTGCTGGGAAAAGCAAAAGAAAACAAACTCCTCTGATTACACAAGCTCAATAACTTTCAAGTTATTTATTTCATTACACAATCTCGGGATTTGAAAAGAATTAATCTTTCTAATAGGGGGCCGCAAATGATGTGTCTATACTTAAAAATAGCGACTACTGATGTATCACACCACTTTATAAAGAATTTACACGTCAAGTTTTTCAAAACTAATTTCTCAATAATGGTGATTTCCTGCTATTGTTACTAATCAGAGTATTAATTGCAGGCCATCTGTAGCCTTAATTACTAAACAGCACACTCTTTCCCATCCTGTATGAAGTCAGCTTTGAGTGGAAATGAGGAAAATGGAATTATTGCTGCACACATTTGCATAATAGAGTAATAGTAATGACATGACGGAGTCCAATTTTTTCAATGCAAACACTCTTGGATGAATAGCCGAAGCAGCGCTGCAGTTTGTGGTTGACACATGTGGCGTAGTTATGATGCATTATCCATCTCAGACGTCCATGCCTGTTTTTTGTTTAAATATGTCTAATATCCCTTATTTCCCCCCCTGCGTTTTGTAAATTCGCTTGGGTTTACTGAACATTTTGTCGTCTGTTAATATATGTGAGGAACTTTGCATCCAGGTAAGTAAATCTCAGCCTTGTTATTAACATGCAAATAACTATTTTTAAACCTCCAGTGAGTGGGATTTCATATTCCGTGTTGATTAGAAAATATCCAAAGCACATGTCTCTTTGATGGAAAAGAATGATTGAAATTTAAGGCAGAGATGGGCTCTTGATATATCTACTTTGAATGTGATTCATTCAGTGTTACACACTTAGATGGCCCTAAATCAAATGGCAGACACGGTGATAATTGCCTTACAGCCTGCTTCCTGTCCTCTAACTATCAATTGCTTCCCCAGACTCCATCAATTTTCATATGCCTGCTTCAGGAGCAGCTACGCGTCCCTCTCCTCCCATTTCCACACGTCTCCTGTCCCCCTCCTCTCTTGGTCCTTCTGTCTGCGTTGCTCCACGCAGTCATTGCTCCTCTCCATTCCTTTTTAAGCACTTCATTTGGTTTGTAAGATTTGCATCAAGGTTAAGGAGACGGTAGTATTGGCTGGCCTTGCGCTCGTGTGTTTTGTAATTTCAGGTTCGACTTGCCAGAGAACAGCTTCCTGCAGTTATTAAACCACTCTATATTTTTGCCACCAGACATACAGCCAGTCAACGTTATTTCGATGTTTTTTTGTTTTTTTTTTTGTCTCCACTTTGTTTTGTTACTGTGGACTTTTCATAAGCGCTCTTGTTTTTGAGAAGAGAAGCTTCGGCAAAAATAACAGCAATAGGAGAAGTTCGACGATCCATTACCAGAGTTTAAAAAAAAAGAAGAAATGAATCAGTGTGGAAAAGGTCACACCTGCTTCAGTCCTTCTCGTGTATCCACAACTAATATTTTAGTAAAGTTTCAATGAACGTTGAAGTAGTCAAACAGCTCTGTCCCACGGTTCTTCATCGCCTAGAAGCGGTAGCTTTCACAGAACACCGAAGAACGGGTAATTTTCATTTTGAGTTTACAAGCAGTGAATTAGAGTGAAAAAGGAGCTGAGATTTTGTTTTTCTGTTGTTGGTACCCGTCAACGGTGTGCCCCTACCTCTCCCCGAAGGCTAGAGTTTAAAGGGCTGTCCACTCTGAGAACAATAACTGTGTTGATAATTAAAAAAGAAAAACTGGTTGTAATTATTTTTCTGATTCTCATGGATGGCGGAGTCCAGCATGGAGTCAAATATAACAACTGCTATAGCGGGAAATTATATTGTTTGGTTACGTTTTGGAGCAATTTGTTGAATGATTAAAAACAAAAGGACCAATCAATCCTCCCATTCTACCTCCATTTTTTGTAAGGTTATTGATGGAAATTGTTTCCTTGTTTCCTGAAAAAAATCTTAGCCACAAAATACTTACTGACCTGGCATAGGGCTGGAAATTATAAATAAAGAGGTAGGTTACACACGTCAATTGCCAGGATATCGTTAAACTGATCATGAAACCGATACCGAGTATAAGTGGAAAAAAATGCGTTGATTTGAAGAGACTGGCAGCAGTTCTTTTTTCAGGGCTTGTGCAGAGCTGCACCACAGCCTGCGTCACATCATTACTGTGTAGCTTCCAGACTGGAAACAGAAAAACAGGGACCGTGCTTCGTCTGACAGTTCAAACTTGACATCTCTGTGGGGTCACGCTGTCCAGGGTGTTCGGCGGCTCTGTCCCAGTGACAGGTGGAATGGCTGCTCAACCCCTTTGTCTGGCAGCTGGTGTTTGGGAGGAGTTGGAGCACACGGAGACCAGTATCCACTGAAGCACAGGAAGAGCATGCAAACTCCACACACAAAGACTCCTGCAGAGCTTTGAAGGAGAACCTCCTGGCTGTGAGGCAACAATCCTAACTGCTGGTATAACAGATTTCATTTTACGCTTTGAGAGTTGGAGAGTTGTGCTGACTGTTTTCCCTGATCCCAGACTTCAAATGTCTGCTGTCTGTTGACTGCAGCTTCACGTGATTTTCTCATATATTGCATTGCTAAGTGGAAAAATGTATTTCCAATAATATTGTTTGCCTTTATTTGATGGTGACAGTCCGGAAAATGACCTAAAGAGCAGATTTCAGGACACAAAACAAAACACGAATGCAACAAAGATGCCTTGACTGGGCGTCTGCCTGAACAGCAGCAGTTTTCCGGTGAAAATGACCATTGTTATTGCAGTTGGGACTTTTGCTTAGATGCCCACAAAGTCCTGAAACCGGGTTTCAGGAGGGTTGTCATTTGAACGTGCAACCCTCACCCTGGCCGTGTCCGCAGCTGACGCGTGAATGCTGTGAGAACAGTTACGTCACGCTCCGCTCATGCACTTTAAATGAAAAAGAGCTTTTTAAAATGTGTCAAACTCAAGGACTGCAGAATGAATGGACGTTCCCGCATCTCGAAATCAAAAAGTTTTTTTTTAAATATAATGTTTGAGACAACATCTTATAAGTGTTTTGTTTTTTTTTGTCTGACAGGCCTTCTTTATAAACTTTGTAATAGCAAACACCTCAAAAGTTCTACTCACCACCAGTCAAATTTGATATGTTGTGTTCACCCAAACATGGGGAAACTGCACAAAGGCAGAGCATCCAGATATGTTGTCAATATATCCACGAGCCAACAACAGCAACAGCGGCAGGCCGAAGAGTTGTGCGTACTGCTGATTATTCTGAGTTTATTAACACGTCGTGAGAAAAATAATGATTTTCCCTGCATGACTACTGTGATCAGTGAATATGCCTGTGCATGCCAGCACCTTCTCAAGACCTCCCTTATGCACAAGGTGGTTTCTTTTGGTTCGTCATCACCGTTTACTAACTGCCAACTACCAGCCGGGCGTGCACGCTACAGTGCTTTCAACCATCTTTATGGGTCCCTGTGTATGAGGGTCACTCTTATTCCATCTATGCATTTATGCAGAAACGTTTGAATACATAAAGGAAGTGCTTATGTATGTTTGACTGAACATGCGTTGTGGGCCTGAGAATATATATGCCTGACACTGCATGTTTGTGGCCAATGGATAACATACCAGTCAAACGTAGGGAGAGCGATTCTATTCTATTTAAAAAAAATATATACTTAGATCTATTTAATCGATTTTTAAATATGTTAAAGTATAAATCTTACATATATCAGCCTGAGCTTATTATTGTTATGTAGCTTTGTATCATCACATTGTGATTACAGCGAGACAAGAACCTGGCATCTTTATAATATTTATAAACCATTGAGTTTGACTTCAAATCTACCTCGTGACCTGCTAGTGTAGCTGTTACAGAGTGTAAAGTAATATTCAGCCAAGCGGACAAGAATTCGTTTCAACGATGGGCTGACAGAGTAAAGTCTGCACAATATCTGCATCAGCTGATCTGGACATTTGCATTCTTGCAAATGCTTTCTTTAATAACAGCTTTCTTTAATATTGCTTTCCACACTGAGCTGGTTTTTATTGTTTCAGGGAGTAATGTCGTGCAACTCTAACGGATATTGTACGCTACAGTGTTTGTTCTGATAGACATCCCTGCGCTGCCTCTCATCAGCCCTCATACTGTGTGTAGTGAAGCAGGCTGTAGTAGACAGAAGAAAATTAAAGGCATAAAATATAGATAAAAGGGTTGATGAAGCAACATTTGCGGGGCTGATGAGCCCCTCTAAAGTGAGTATGTGACTAGCTTAGAAAAAGACAATAATTATGCCAAGGATCGAGTGCTAATATCACTTCTAAAGTGGGCACAGCGTGGAAGAATTAGCCATGGTCCTCACAGTCGCACACGTGACTCTGTCCTTGGTAGAATTAATGTAAATTGTGGGGCTGCAACACTGTCAGAATTCACTAAGATCCTTGCAGAGTCAGTCTCGTCCAAAAGAAACACCTCCCTACCGCCTCTTCATCTTGGATGTTGCCGTGATGCTGCTGGCTTCACCGATCAGCTGGCTGCTGATCAGGCCTTTTCATCATAAGCTGGTTAAAGAGATACCAGGGGCTGGCAGAGGTGAGGAGGAAGCACCTGTGCCCTATCTGAAGGTCTTTCTATCCTGCCAAAGCAAAAAAAAAAAAAAAACCACCAAAAAAACGCGAGGGTAATGGATTCCTTGCTCCTTCCCCTTTAACCTCTCTGTTTAGACAGGTTACACACCTCCAACACATGATACTCGGATAACCAGAAAGTGGGGAAACGTTAAGATGTGGACTGTGTTTTCTTTTTTATCACAGCAGGACTGTGAACGTGCAGCTCAGGGGGAAGGTGTACTTTGTTTTTAAGGATCCTGTTGCTTGAATAACCTTGTGCTCTGAGTTGAGACGAGACATGATATCCATAATCCATGCTTTTGCAGCACAGATTCTTCTAAACTAAAGCTTTGGGTTTCGATGTCATCTGTGATGTTTGTTATACAGTTACGGTGTCCCGGTTATGTCCGCAAACCAAAACAAGTCGGAACATTGAAAATGCAAATAAAACTAAGATGAAATGGTTCTTACATTTCTTTAGTTTTTTTGTTAGTAAGTCAACTTTATTTAAGTTGATGTACTGTACATCTGTTTTTTTTTTTACATTTAAATAAGAGTTTGGGGAATTTAGTGATAAATTGCAGACAAAAAGATATTTCAAGCAGGTGATGTCAACAGTTGATTGTGTTGACAATTTGAGACAAAATATCCATGAAAGTCTTTGGCGTATTAGACCCGATGATCTCCGATACCTCAGATTGCCACTTAAAACTTTACTTTTGAAAAAAGAAGCCTTACATTAAATCTTGCCAAGATGTGGCCTCGGCATCTGTGGGCTCAGAGACATCTGGGATGAACTGTGACAGAGTGGGAATGTGGCGATATGCGTTATCAGGTGCAGAAAAGTACACAAAGATTTCAAAGCAATGTGCGCAGCCTTCAAGACCACGTCTTTTCCATGGCATCGCTTCGGTTTCAACAAAACAATGCAAAAGCACATCTTCTACAGGTTACAGAGGCATGGCTGATGGAAGAGGAGGGTGCACTGGCCTGTAGAAAGTTGACGTTAAAAATAAATTTAACAATGACAACTTTGCACACTTTGTTGGTATGAAGGACGTCTGTCTGCAAAGACATATGAATGAGAAAACTTCTTCATTCTCCATATAGTCTAAGCTTCTTCTGATTGGTGTTGTGTTTGTTTGTTTGTTTTGCTGTCAGAGTTTTGTTGTTGATTTCTTCTCTTTGCAGTGTTTCTGCTAAACTATCTGTGCATTTATATGGAACTGGGAAGGAAGCAAAGTTTGCATCATCTGTATGGCTCGTTTAAATGCTGAATGAAATATGCAGACGGTTATGTGCTTTTCAAAGTATCAAGTCCCTGCCCAACTTATAACTCTCCTTCCTATCCACAAATAGTCTATGTACTCCAGATCTGAAAATCCATCACCTCTTTCCCCTCCTTCAGCTCCTCCTTCGCCGCAGTTTTGTGAAAAGACTCCAGATGGCTCGGGCTGCTATTGTTGAGCCCTATCTGTATGCTCCTCCACCGATCCCTGTTCCTTGATACACACTATTTGATTACCCATGCACCTGCAGAGCCGGTTTCAAATTTCAGACGGAAGGGTTTGATCAAGCTTTTCACACTTTTTCTCATAGAAAATGAGAAGCCATTTAAGTCCCCTTTCAGTCACCACTGATAATATCATTTCAGTTTTCTATACAAGAAATCACTGCAAGTTGTTTTATGATAGACCAGTAAAATGATCTTCTTTTTCTTTTCTCAGTCACCGATGCGGGTTTTTGAGGAGGACAGAACAATGCTCGTGCAGTAGATTTTGAGATCTACCTGTTTTCGCTGTAATTCTGAATGTAAGTCTTGGATTATGCAACTGGATGGGCTCATTTATTGTTGTGACCTTTTAAAGGGATTACATCTACACTGAGGATTAGTAAAGAAAATGTGAAATTGAATTTTGGGGAGGTAGCGATATGATGAAAGAAAATATATGGTTTATTGCCTGAGCTTTGCTCAATAGATTTGCTCTTCCTTAAAGGGCAGAAAACACTGGAGTGGCCTGAAACAGCCAATGCTCTCTGATCCCCTTTTTTATGGCCTAAACCTCTTTATTCAGCAAAAGTTGAGCATCAGAAAATGAGTTTTTGTGACAGAATCTTTCTTCTTTTGTTCCTGGAATGTTGCGATAAATCTGTGTATGAACTTTTCAGTGATTGCATTGCTTGACTCTGAAACTGGTTTTGAAACTCATCAATAGTTTTATGTTCTAAATTTGATGATAGCAGTGCATCAAATGACTTAGCACCCAAACAGAATCCTTTCCTCTCAGTTCTGTGGAGTGTTTAAGAATATTTTATACCTTTCTCTTAACAACCATGTCGTTAAAGCAGGAACAAATATTCACCAAGGAAAGGTACATTCAAGTGAAACAGCTTCGCTACGTCCTTAAAAACTAAAAAATGTGATACTGTTGCAGAATACATGCAATACATTTTCAACAAGTTTGAGTTTCTGAATTTTTTTTGCTTTTTAATTTTTAAAAATGTCAGAATGATACCAGAGATATATCGTTGACTCTGGTCTGGCACAGCTTGCAGAATACTATGATGTCTTGGTACTGGAAACTTCTAACAGGGTAATTGACATTATCTTTATTGAAATGGCTTCACAGATTGCATCATTAAAGAAAAAAAAAAAAGTCAAAAGAAATCAGTCTGGTTCATCTTTGGATAGAAGTTCCAGCTGCCTGCAGGTCCCATGTTCGTCTTTTCAAACATTGATACTCAAGTATGGACTGCGTAGGAGCACAGAGGCATCACAAGAGCATGACTTCTGCATCCCAGAAATGGTCGTAAGTGGAACATGTGAAAATGAACTCTAGAACAAATACAAAATACATGATCTGAAAGGCTATGCGGCAAGAGAAAGCTATTGCTACAGAATCATAATAATAAAAAAAAAAGGCAAGATTACAGTTTGCACATGCATCTAGGGACAAATAACAAAAACCTTTAGAGGTGTGTCGTATAAACTCTTGTGTCTAAAATCAAAGTATTTTATCATAATGATCATAATGTCCAGAAAACAAATGTTTTAGCTTTTTTTTTCTGCATCAAGTATCGTAACACTTTTCTGTTGATATACTGGAGTAACATCTCAGGATACAGGCCAACAAGGTAAAGCTTTAAAGCTTGGATATGGAAGGCTCTTCCAAAGACCCGTTAATGACCCGCCAGGGAAACCTCCAAAATAGCTGCAGAGTGCCTTAAAGGCAACAAATTGACGGTGTTGGAGTGGCTATCATAAACCCCTGACCTCCATTTACAAACAGAAAACTGTCAAATGTCGCATTAATCTTTTTATGTTTTCATGAGGTGGTTTCTCAGATGTGCTGATAGTCCAGTTTAGTGCACAAGTGTGATGGAAACATGTTTTTTCATATTTACATGTCTCCAGCATTCCTGGAAGTGACATAGTCGGTCGTATGATAGGATCATATGACCAGAAAAAATAGGAAGATGGCTTGTTTTGTGCAGACAGAGGGGGAAATAAGGAATGATCTCCGCTGCCTTGTAGCATCTTCTGTTGACTGTTTTCCCAACAGTGGTAGCAACAGTCGCAATAATTTGTCCAAAACTAAAGATGTTTTTGTCTTCTGCGAAATCGAGATCTTCATCGTCTCTGTTTTGAAGTGAAGTTTTGCAGGAGGAGATTATAGGAGAGTTATGCTCACAAAACGAAGTCCCGAAGAACTGGAAGGACATTTTTACGAGAAATATGCAAAACACCCCTCAACGGAAACACGCTGCAGGGAGCGCTTTTTGTGAAAACGTGTAATGGAAGTCCTCCTGCGGCAGGAAAAGTTTCTTTATCTTGATTTTCTAGGAAAAAAAAGAGTTTTCTTCTTTGTCTTTTGTTATATTGATGCGAGAACCAAACATTTTAAAACAGCATCACAAAGTCAGAGCCTAAGAATTCAAGTATTTTGTACTGACCTTTTGTCCCTACCAGGATCGTTTAGGAAGGGATGACTCGGTATTTCCAGGTTTTGATTCAGCAGGAGAGTGTTGCAGGTAACTTGAAGATACTATTCTTATTAAATATCCATTATGCTGACATTAAAGATATAAAGTCATTGCAAAGTTACCTTAAAAGTTTGATGCCGCTTGTCACTCTGACTTCACATGCTGTATTGTTGTGAGAGAGGAAAATGCATACAAATATTTATAAGACAATCTGTTGGGAAGAAATGTTGAAGCAGCAGATTGTGTTGACCACAGATGCCATGTCTGGATTAGTTTCTTAATTCAAGTCTTGACAAAATCATGCCTTCATTTGGTGGCCCAAACACTGCACACTAGCTCTGCTATGTGGTCAGGAGGTGGGTTGGGAATATCAACAAAAGACCTGTGGAATTATAAACAGGGAGAGGACTTCCATCATGTCCATCATTCTAAAACAATACATAAGTGATGAGTGTATCTTGACAAAATCTAAATAGAAGTGTCTGGGAAAACAAGAACTAGTTGGAGGAAATCGCAGCGGTTGGATCTCGCAGCTCTGTGAATCGACACAGGCTGATAGATGGCACTCGGCCCGGCAGCACCGGCGCAGTGACTACATCAGAGGGAGTTGGGGCAGGGCTGATAAAAGCTCCCCAGAACTGTCACTCTGTTTCAGATTAAGGTTTTCCTCCTGCCTCTCCGCTGTGTGAGAGCAGTATTTTTACTCTAAGTTTGAGAGAGTTCTTTGAAATGAAGAGAAGAAGGTGAAGAACCTTCTCCCCGTTCTTGTTAACTATCGGCTTTGAGGGAGTGTACAGAGTGTGATGTGCACTGCTGTTTTCCACTGGAACCGTATTGCCGGCTTTGACTCTGTTGGTAGACAGTAGTGTGGTGGGGATGTGGTGGAGTTTGAATGTTCTCCACGTGCCTGTGCAGGCTGAATACTCTGGCTTCTTCCCACCGTCACAAAACATCCCTGGCTTATTCTGAATTGACCGTAGATGTGATTGTGAAGGATTGCTTTTTTTTTTTTTTTTTTTTCCACCACCGTGTAGTCCTGTGATAGTCTGGTGATCAGTCCCAGGTGTACTCTGCCTCTCGCCCAGGGAAGGTTGTTATCTAGCTCCTCCATTAGGTCTGGACAGGATGAAGTGAGCACAGAAAATACAAAGCTGGATAACACCCTCATTTCAGGAGTGCTTAAAAGATACTGCATGTCAAAAGTTGCATAATTCCTCGTATAAACAGATGAAAAGATTTGGCTGGACTTCATCAGCAATCAGTTTGAGGATTTGTTGTATTAGTCTGCCAACACTTTCAAGTCCAAATACATCAGCTGCCGATTTTCTGAAAGGTGAATGACTTGTCTGCTTCAAATAAATTCTTGCTCTAGAGATTAAAGAGATTCACATATGGATGAGGAATCAAAAGTCTTTTATATAAGTATGCCCTATAGAGGGAGCACAACATATTTGAAATTATATAAAGGACACTTTGTTGTCATAACAATGCACCATATGCACTTGTAGGATTAAGAAAATGTCATTAAAAATCCTGATTTAGTTTAGGGGCTTGTGTTATGTCTATTTACCCTGATTTCTGTATTTTAAGCATGCCCCAGAAATGTAGTTTACCTAGTAATCATTTGCTATTCTTGATCTAATGAAACATTAGACAAATAAGTTGGAAGGAGATTATTTGCTCATTTGTTTAAGTTAAGTGAACTGTATAACTGTTGGAATGAATTAGCTGTTAATGGCAAAGCAAAAAGCAAATTGCAAAAGACTTTCCACTTCCAAGGTACAGCAAGTGCAGCGTGACTGGATGATTTTACTCCAGAGTACTGTGACAGTCTCACGTTTTGGCTCCAGCAGACCCACCGGCCCCCTGCGGCCCCCCTGGACTGTGACGTGAGCATTTACCCAGCTTACTGCTTAATGCCCCCTTGGAGCAAAAATGTAAAGCGTAATAGGCTGAAAGTGTAGCGTCCAGTAACTTTTATTACCAAATGTAAAACCTCGTTGCCGGGGTTTCAGGGATGTAAGTGCAGATTCAAGCAGCCACATATTTACTCGGATATAAATACAACAGCACAGGTCACTCGAGACACATTTGGACCGAAATCCCCTAATACTTAAACATCCCAAGGCTTTTTTTGAGGAGCTTTTCCGCAAATTCCACAAACTGTTTCGATAATTATTTGACGAGAAAAAGTCTGCCAGAATCAAAATTCCTCGTCTGTTTGCACAAATCTTGGGAATAAAGTTTATCCTGATTTGTTGATGGAAGGAGGCTGCAAGCACACTGATAACAGCAGAGTGCCATTGTTGGGAATGGTGTTTGGGGTCAAGGTTGCCAGCTTTCACACAGTGAAAACTGGGAAAAGAAGGTGTAATCTAGAAAACCACGTTTTTTTGTTTTTTTTTGAGTCACAGTTCAAACTTGTTAAATTGCAGCACTTCATGAGATAAATACATTTCATTATATTATCATGGTTTGAAACAATCCCGCCCACATGTACGATTTTCATTGGCTAGCACAAGGTCTACAGTCACTATCTGATCAGCTTACTCTTCCGCTGAAGCGTGAAAAATTTAAAGTTCCCCAACTTTTGACAGAAGCATTGCTGCCACAGCAACGCAAGAAACACACAATTCAGACCAGTGATGCTTGACAGCACCCCATTCCCAGTGAATGGAGATATATTTGTGTGAGTGAGAGGTACATTTAGCAAGGACAAGCCACAGTGAGATATGTACGTCTTTCAACAAGCAAACTACGGTGCAATTCTCATGTGATTTTTAAATCCAACTGAGCAGGCAGCTCTTGTAGGTGCTTTGTTGGACTAGATGATGGAGAAAAACCCTGCTTAACCCAACCGTGGTGTGTCCATTAACTGACAGTGTGCTATTATTTAGATTTGTCCCACCAAACCTCCAGTATATGAAAACCACAGCCTTTGCAGATAATATAATATCATCTGAATGATGTAAAACATTTCTGATCGTGTAGAAGTTAAGAGTCCATCACAACACAGCCATTGTCTGAGAGTTTACATGTTAGTATACAAGCACAGATGGCAACGCAACTGGAACACATACAGCGAATAAATATAAACATATTAAACCAAGTGAAAGAGAGGAAAAGCAGATGCTGTATTAATTTACTTGCTGTTAATCCAATACAGAGCAGCCTACCACACATTCCTGTCTCCCAGCATGAATGCCTCCTGACACTGAATTGGTATTCTTCTGCAGGCACAACTTTGTGTTTTAAATATTTATAGAGGGGACTGGCACGAGGTGATAAAGAGTACTGGGTTCATTCGTGATAACACAAGGGTATTTAAACAGAATATTTAATCAAGCAGCAGTTTGTATCTATGGGAAAATAACATTTCAAAGCTTTCAGGGGCCTACCTTAAAGAATTTTAGCAAAGGTCAGGGAGGATTTCTACAAACCGTTATTCACCCAGGAGCCTGTGTGCTATTTAGTGGCTGTTTTCACAGTTTTCGTGGCTGTAATAATCACAGACAAAAACATGGCACATTTGTGCCAGAGTACATTGCACTGTGGGCTGTTAGCTGCAAATGAAAGGCTGTCTGAATACACACAACTTTCAAAATAAAAGTTAAACTTGGGGCTGCATATTGTGATAGGGCTATATCACAGACACGGCAGTTTTATGTTCAGCTCCCAGCCGTCTGTTTCCTTGCTCCTTCAGTTGAACTGTTTTGTTTGGTTTTCTGTAGATACAGCCACTGTGTGCAAAAGGGTGACTAAAAAGCACTGATGAGAAAGAAAAAAGAAAAAAAAAAAAAAACGATTTTAAAAGGGCTGCTTTCTGTTATCAACCTATCCTCTGCACAGTACCCGACATGGGAATTTGGTTCGGTGCTGCGTCAGCGCCGCTTCCACTTTACACAATCATTTTTTAGTCTTCACAAACTGTGACAGAAAACACCAAATATGAATCAATACATAATTCTGATAACAACCCCCAAGCTCTTGTGTTCACAGCTGAGTAAGTCTTCAGTTAATAGTTTCACATCTAATGTGAAGGCCAGACGCCTGCTGTGAATATTAATCGCGTGGCGGACACTTAAAGGAACATTCTGGAGTAAAAGCAGCCCTAGGGCTATTATTAGGTGGTAAGGAGTGTAAACCTTTGTTTGGGACCACAACAAAGTGAATCGAAGCAGTTTCAAGTTATTACAGAGTATGTGTTTGCAGCCAAATGGCAATTAACTTTAGCCCTGGGGGCAATAGACCTATAGCAAAATAAATGACCATTTTAAACCTTTGATAATTCCACTTACGCTGTAGTGTGGATAGGGTCCCAACAGACAAAAGTAATTTTAACTTTCTGAGTGTACAGAAAATGTAAAAAAGGCTGTTTGAACAGGTGTTTAATTGGGCTGGAAGATACTTTCACTTAACAATGTGTACCTGTTGGTACCATGGCTGCCACATGTATCCTAAGTTTGCTTGCTTGGCAAGGCAAGGCAAGGCAAGGCAAGGCAAGGCAAGGCAAGGCAAGGCAAGGCAAGGCAAGGCAAAGCAAGGCAAGGCAAGGCAAGGCAAGGCAAAGCAAGGCAAAACAAGGCAAGGCAGGGCAAGGCAAGGCAAGGCAAGGCAAGGCAAGGCAAGGCAAGGCAAGGCAAGGCAAGGCAAGGTATTTGTATAGCACAATTTAACAACAAGGTGATTCAAAGGGCTTTACAGAGACATTAGAAACATCACATAGTAGAAATAAAAGCAGGATTTAAAGTTTAAATAAAAAAAGAACAATAGACAAAATAAGTTGTTAAAACATGATCAAGTTTTGAAACTCACACATATGTGAAGCCACAGAAAACAAACACCGTTCTCAATAATGTTGATTCAATGTTACAACCATCTCTAATCTTTTAATAATTTTTTCTGCCACAATCACAACTAAACCAGTTCAATCCAGACATGGAAACCAGTTGTGAGCATTCCAATGAAAATATACATTTAGTCAGAGAGCTATCACTCTGGAGGCTATTTTTGTTCATGCATTTGTTGCAGCTTGTTTGAACACTTTAATTGACACTGTTCTCTTTGTGGCATCCCTCAGAGCAGCACTTGAGAATTTCTAATCAATCTCTTACTCTTGTTAACCAACAATATATCTATAAGTATATATGAGATCAGCAAAGCAATGCTTGTTTACAAACTAGTAGGCTATAATAGCATCCACCTACTTGGAGCCACAAAATGTAATTACGTAGACACAATTGAAGTAACGAGCCTAAATCTGCCCCTAACTGAACTGGTGAGCAACAATTGTTCTAAGGTGAAATGCTTTTGGCCAATTCAAAAACGCTTCAGCTGGAGGAATGAGCAGCTGCGATTGGTCGTTAAAGTACTGCTGATGCTCCAGGGATGCTGCTCGTCATCACTTCCTCATCTTTTAATAAATTGGTAAATTATTGTGCATTGTGCACACATCTTCCATATGACAGCACAGTGATTCAAGGGAGGCAAATGGAATAAGATTAGAGTTTATTACTACTACATGTCACATTCCCCTGACAATCTCTATCAGCTATAATAATTATAGTAAAATGCACAACACCGTAGTTGTGTTGAGCATAGCAGTGATGGATGGGAGCAGATAAAAGAAACACCTTTCAGCTGTTTAGCATGCATGAATAGTTGGTGTGATGAAAGATTCTTGGCTTTGCACTCATGAAGGATTTACTGAACGTACACTAATGAACATAGCAGTTGTCACCTCTGGAACAGCTGAGGTTCCAGTCTACAGCACTGACGCTTTGCTGTCTGGTGAGTATGTATTTTGTAACCCCAGATACCAGATGCCAGATTCTCCATGCTTATTACCCCAATTAGCATGTTGCCTGTCCTTTTTACATTGACACAGGGTCGGGTGTCGAGCTGCACCCCCCAATGACCTTCCTTCGAGGGGACACCTCATCACAAGTGAAGTTTGATGTAACCAGAATGATGTGGGGTGGCAGGCTGTGGGTGGGATTTAATGATAAGATGAGACTGTCCTGAGCTCATCATCGTCAGAGCTGAGAACGCCATTTATCGACATATCGTGGGAACTGTAATATTCAATCGACTACTAAAATGACAGAGCAGGACTTGGCAAGAAACAAAACTCAAGTCATCAATAAACTGAGGAGCCTTAGAAAGATGCAGGCAACAAACACAATCACAGGAGTGGAAGAGGAACACTAGGCTGGTCATATTTCAATTTGTGCTACCTGATTAGGGCGGAAATCATCAATCATCCAGTATGAAGAGCAGATTCTGACGTTTTAAGGAAAGTGTGCTTACCCATTAATGCAGCTCAAGCAGGTCAGATGTATCCGGATGTATCCTATGTTGAAAATAACAAGGCCTTTTCCGCTGTGAAGCTGTTGTGGTGGATGCGATATGTGATTAAGCATTGTCTTGCTGAAATATGCAAGGCCTTCCCCAAAAGAGATACTGTCTGGATGGGAGCATATGTACTTTTCAGCAGTGATGGTGCCTTTTCAGATGCATTTGTGGATTGCATGGTAAACTGTGTTCACAGACAGTGATCTCTGGAAGTGTTTCTGAGCCCATGCAGTAGTTCCCAGTACAGCCCACCTGAGGGCCTGAAGATCACAAACATCTAGTTTTGACCTTCAGCCTTGGCCCCTGGCACACAGAGATTCCTCCTGATTCTCTGAATTGTTTGATGATATTATATACTGTAGATGGTGGGATCTCCGAAATCTTAACAATTTTTGTGAGGAACATTTTCATATCAGTTTTAACATCAGATATGTTGGTTGTGCTCTGTTGAGAATAAAATATGGATTTATGAAATTTGCATATCATTTCATTCTGTTCTTATTTGAATTTTACACAGTGTCCCAACATCTTTGGAATTGTGGTTGTAATGACCCAGATGTATAACATTAGAGTGTCCCTCAAACATTGCTAAGTTGTGCTTGGTGCAGATTAATTTTTGAAATATTACCATCTTCTTGGCATAGAAAACTTCTTCCTCACAACACAGGCTAAAAAATAAACAGACAAAATTGTATCGACCTCTGCTGCTGTTGTATTGCTATGCTTAGAGTAGACCTCATGGTATATATGTTGCAACATTTTTACATGTCTTATATTTTCTGTTAATTATGATAAATAAGGACAATAAAATGCTGTAGATTTGATCATCATGGGGACGTTGGTTGTTGCATCCACAAATAATAAAAAAAACACAACAGTAGAAATGCAGTGCACATTAGAAATCAGAATGGGAATTAGTGCGTGGGCTGTTTTATAACTAGTATCCATAAAGGCTAAAACTAACTGAGAAATAGTTTAACCCGGAAAATGTTGAAAGTGAGACAGCGAGAGCTTTCAAATCTTTTCAAAGGAGATGCTTGGCAGTGAGGACCCCACTGTGACAGATGGCTGAGGGAGGTAAGGGAATAGAAGAGTGTAGCAGATCAGACCTGACTCAGGATTGAAGGATTGTAGGATGAGAGTCTTTGGAACACTGGAAGAAAACTGAATGGTGCCAGCAGGGATTGCAGAATTTAATCCAAACATGACTCATATAACTTTAATGACAGCTTGGAGTGTCCTGACATGTGGGAGCCTTTCTAGTGGTTTCAACAAGTTTGCACAAACATGAGGCGTGCCATTAAGACCATCTCAGTGAAGTACATTGTTATGCCTCATTTCACTCTCATGTTGAGCTTTGTGATGAGCATGATTTGTCGATCCACATCTTGAACCCAGGTGGATCTTATTTGCATGCAATTAAGATTTGAGCTGTGCAAAGACCATGGAAACTCGATGCACATGTTGCGGGTTGACATTAATAATGTGAAGAGCTTTGCTGGCTTAATTAACCCTGATCGTGCTCATATTGTTGTGGTTAGTGCAAATAGCATTGCTAGGGAGAAGCTGCAAGTACAAATGTGATGAAAGCTCCTTGATGGGTGAGGATTTGGGATTTGTGGTGAAAGCATTTGTGTTTTTTTAATCACAACTTCAAACCAGAAAAGGCTGGGATGGAAAATGAAAATAAAAGTAAATGCAATATTATTTCATGTTTTTAATTTTATATTATAATTTACACATCAGTCCAACACTTTCCACAAAACATTGTTAGTATGAGAAGGTTGGTAAAAGAAAAAAAGAAAATGAATGTTGTTTTAAGTACCGGTATGTCATGTCAACAGGTAATTGTGTTGATTTGGTACAAAAGCAGTATCTTGGAAAGCATGAGTATTTGAAGGTCAAAGATGCTCAGGGAATGCCCACTTTTGTACCAAATGTCTGAGTAAATCATTGAAATGCAAAACAATGTGCACATTTCTTCTTCTATAATTCACAATACTATTTAATGACACCACAACAAGAGCCTTTGTTAGCTGATAAAAGCACATGGGTAAAGGAGATTACTGTGGAAAAAGGTGGAACAATTGAGGGTTATAACCTAAATTTGAACCCTATAGATTTTGACTGACTAGTCAGTAATACTGCAGATTTGCTGCATTCAGTTTTAGATACTGTTGCTTCTCTAACAAAGAGGGTTTCTAACTATAAGAACTAAATTGTGTGTTATAATTTGAATGTTCACATACTGAAAAAAAACAAACAACGTAAAATAGAAAGGAAGTGGTCCTCTTGTAAATCTGGAGACCATCATCTTGTATAGAAAGATAGCCTAATAGTGTATAAAAAAAGCCCTTTGCCATGCTTGAACAGCTTTTTATTTGTAATTGTAATAATTAATACAAGATAATAAAAATAACCCATATTTTCTGTTCAGCACTGTAGCCAGGCTGACAAAGAGTCACAACTCTTTTGAGCCGTGTATTACTACAGCTCTCAGTAGTGGAGAAATCAACCAGGCCCATCCAGCAATGGCTGTGGGTGTTTTTACAGCTTCAGTAATTTTCTCAGGTCCTGACCTGACTCTATAGACTGTTTTGGCACATAGACTTCCCTGAGCTGACCTCAATCATCAGTAATTGAAATATGGAATAGAAATAACAACTGGGGTTTCATAGGTAATTGCAAAAAAAGTAATTGAAATATGGAAACGTCAGTAATTCGGATCATTTTGAGATAACATGGTTGCCTTGTGCTTTGGACTAAAGATAAAAAGGACCAGACTGTTGTCATCTTTAATTTAAAAAATTTAGACTCTAATATAATATGCTTACCTGTTACCTGGAACCAAAGTAAGGATGAATTTCAACCATGAGAAACCTTTTCATGAAAGAGTTTTTTAGGGGGCCTTTCATCGATCCCCTCTATTTCCACTGCCGGAGCCGGGGGTTAAGCAATTTTACCTCCATAGTCGACCTCCACAATCAGGGATATAACTTTACAGATAGTCCAGTACTTCTGACTTTCAGCTTGTTTCCCTGAATATTTCTGATGGCTTAAGTATATCTTATTAGTATATCAGATGAGTTATTAATTGCAACAGAAAATGTCTTTATTTTTTCTTCTTTGAAGAAGAAATGGGTGCCATATGCTCCAGACCAAAGGCAAAAAGGGCCATTAAGACTGTTATCAACAACAAGTCCAAAAGTCAGACTTTGTGATGGTGTGGGGTTGCATCTGTGTCCTTAGCAAATGTAATTGACATTTTTGTCATTTTGGCAGTATTAATGCAAAGAAATACACTGAGATTTAGAGCAACAAAATAACGTCTTTTCCAGCAACGTCCACACATATTTTAAAACTGTATAAAGCCTAACTCTTCTTAAATCACAAAAGTATTGCTGAAATACAAGAGGCTGCAGGTCCTGGACTGTAGTTCTGAACTCTCCTTAGTGTAAGTCAACATCTGGAGATTTTTTTTTAAAGAAAACATAGGACTATAACAACCTCTATCTGTTGCACACTGTTATGGGTGTGTTTAGCAGTTCTCTGAGACACTTGTGAATATAAATACTGCTCTGTGGTCCTGTGCTGTTGATTGGTTGTCTTCCTGCAAGAACCTTGCACCACAGCTTCCTGCTGCAGTCCAAAGACACGATTGGAGCAGCTTCCTCCCATCCAGGCAATCCTATGACTACCCAGAGTGGAAAATCTTGAAAGTTCATCCCGTGACGCTGACTGAGCATGTATTTTTTAGCTCGACAAGCCTCTTTGTGCTGCACAAGTGTTACAACTGGGTGCATTTGAGTCCATATACTGTCCTCAATTAATATTTGACGGTGTGTATTATACACTCATTCTTCTGTGCAGCACTTGTTTACTGTTTTAGTTACATCTTGTTAAGGAGGCTTGTTGTAGTTGTTTTTTTTTTTTTTTAATAGTAGTGTCACCGTTTTTAGTTCTAGTTCTAGTTCACTTTATGATACATTTGAGGCCTTTTCATGTCTGTTATTTAGCTTGTGGAGAGTCCAAAACTCTATAAGCAGTATGATTTTAATCAAATAACTTTTTAATTACCACTTACTCCTGGTTTATGTTGCATTTCTTTTCTCTAGCGAGCCAGGATGCAACATACACTTTATGTCTTGTTTGTTGGAAGAACAGAGCAAAATAACAACAGGCAGACTCCATCACCAAGTATCCTCACTACCACAATGCTTTTCAAGTGCTGTGAGAAGGAAAGACAACATAGGAAAGCTTTAGCTATCCTATCTTTTTTAATTTCTATGCAAGGAAATAAAAAAAATGAATTAATATTGACAATAAAATGAAGCTGATGACAAAAAAACATTAAATATCTTGGATATATTTGTCTGCAAATAAAATGAATAGAAATGAAAGTCAGTATAAAAGTAACATTCTCAGATTTAAAAAAAAAAACTTCAGTTTGATATTATTTCACCTTTTATTGATTTAGGTTGGAACTTCTTGAACTAATACTTGGTTGGCTGATCAATTCGAAATGTCTTGTAACACATAAATTGTTTGTTTACGATACTTATTCGTCCTCCCTTCAGATTTCCCTGTTTGGAACTGGTTTCTCTGTCATTTTTGGCCTGGTGCTCTTGGCCCAAGAGACAAGCTTAACGAGTTCACTGCTTCATCTGCTTTTCATCTTTCAACACTTATCACCATCTGTTGTGCTTAACTGCAACCCACCACTCAAGTCTAAGTCTCCCCACCTGATTAGCAAATTGTTCCACCATCCTCTTATCCCCTTCCTCCTCCAAAGGGACGTCTGGGTTTTGAGTCTGCAGGTTGTTGGATAGAAAGGGTCCAATCTTTCTGGAGCACTGGGTATTCAATCTTGTCTTCCCTTTCTCCCTCTCTGATGATCTACACAGTCTTCCTGAGCTTTATCTTCCAGAGAGAAGCGACTATCTGCTTCATCTTCCTCCCTCTGTAAATTGTTTTCACACGTCCCCTGACTTCTTGTAACCTATCAGTATGATTTAGTGAGTGATGCGTCACTGATTTCAATATCTCTGTGTTGAATCAAAAGTGAACTAACAAAGAAGGGGGCAACATGAATATGTCTTTTCCTTCACTAAATTATGGGTTGCTGCTCTTCTAGCTTTGAAACAATAAAAGAGCAGATCCTGATTGTGGATATAACCAAACAATGAACACAGCAGTAAAAAAATATAAAACATTTTAATAACTTAATTTGAAAAGTATATGTGCCAGTGTATTTTTATATGACTTGGTAATAACACTGTACTATGAGTTGCAACACTAACAAACAGCAATAAACAGTTTAATTACTTGTGAATCACTGCAACATTTATGGGAGAGGCTAGAAGTTATATGTGGATTTTAAGGTTTTACTTTGGATTAATGTGCAATTTCGTTCGTAATTTCAGGTCATGCTGAAGCTACTTTGTCTTAAATAAAGTTTTTTTTTTTTTTGCATCAGTGCTGCTTTTACAAGCAATAAGATAAAATGGTCTCAAGAATATGAATTACAGGGACGATGTACCTCTGTGGTAGTTAAATAAAACAAAGAAAACTGTTTACAATAGCTTTTGTTTATCTCTTCTCCACAGTGATGCAGGCCCTCATCTGGAGTCAGCTTGAAATATACACAACTGAAATATGTGGATCATGATGGACAGATACAGATGAAAGGAAAAGTTTGGTCAGAATTTCAGTTACTATAAATGTCTTATGAAGTCAGTCGCATGTGTTTGAATCGAAAGCAACTGGACTAGAAAACAAGTTATTTTCTATTGAAACTCTAAAGAAAACTTTGATCTGAATGTTTGAGTCTTCACAAACGATAAATGGAACAAGTTTTTTAACACGACACAAAAGAACAAAGAAAGAAAAATATAAGAAAAAAACAAAAGAAAAGAATGTATACAAAGAATGAGCAGCTTTAAAAAGATGTGTCTTCAGTAGGGGATTGAAATTGTGTACCGTCAGTGTTACATATGTGATGTGGGAGATCCAGAGACAAGGGGCAGAGCAGCTAAAGGACCTGAAGGCCATGGTGACCACATGAGACAATATCTGCATACGTCATGCACAATTACCGTGTTATCATAACGGTGATGTTCTCATAGAACCAGGCTCTGCAGCATCTTCACATTTGTTTGATTTTTGAGCAGATGTTTTATGTGAATGTATATATAAATATATATATATATATGGTGTTTCATACACTTTTTATTCACAAACATTCTCTGTCTCACACAGTCAGAATTGACTTGTTTGTCCCACATGCGTTTTTAAAAAATATATATTTGTAATTCTAAATGTAATTTTACAGTATCATTTTAGTAGAGTTTTATTTTGTTTTTCTAAATATTTGATCACTTTTTGTTGTTTTTATTATGTTGTATTATGACACATGCGTTCCATCTCGGTCATGTGACACATGTGTTCCATCTCGGTCATGTGACACATGTGTTCCATCTCGGTCATCTGACTGTGGCTGTGACATCACAGATGATAATGCTGCATCAAAGGAAACTATGACATCACATGGAATCATTCTCTTAATTTCTTCACCTTCCAGAACCTCTTCAGAGTTAAGACAGCCTTGGTTGACTCAACACACTATTTCACATCTCCTGAGACGACGTTTCTTGAGTTGCTTTCGAAAGCCTTAAAACAAAACAAGAGCAAAATGAATAACTTTGAATCATCTTCCAAAAACCTTCTGTGGAGCGACATGGTGGAAGAAGCCATAGAAGCAGGCAAACTGGGAGATGATTTTGATAGAACAATGAATTACAATGACTGTATTGGTCATGAAATATTTGAAGAAGAGCCCCCCATCCATCAAGTTGTACCAACTCATGGCTCAGAAAATAACCAGATGGATGACAAGGAATTGCTGGCGTCTAACGTGCAACTCGATGTCCTTGATGAGTTTCCTGACGCAGAGGAGTACGTTAGATCCAGGTACAGAGAACTATATGTTGAACAACTACAAGCTTCCCTGCCAGAAGGGGGCTCTGAGAAACAATCAACAGGGATCAAGCACAAAAAGAAAAAGAAGAAGAGGACATCGAGGACAAACACGGCACTGTCAGAACCAGAAGTGGTCTCTGAGCTGGTGGAGATCAACAAAACCAAGTCAGTCTCCACAGTAGTTGAGATCTTCGAGGAACAACCAACAAAGAGCAAACATCAGGAAAAGAAGGTGTCAGAAGTCTCAAACAATGTCAATATATGTGAGGTCCTGGAACAACTCACTCAACTTGAGGAAGTCATTCCAGAAAAGGACTTATTTATTCCACATGAAACAGAATCGGCGTCCAAACAACAAGACAAGAACATGGACAAAGCAATGTTGGATAGTAAGCAATGTGAGGACGTTGAAGAATATAATCAACTTCAGGAGATAATTGTCAAAGAGGACCTGATTATTCCAGATGAGGAGGCTCTACAACCTGAGACCCCCCAGCTGGAAGAGGTCCTCGCTTCAAGTGACACGCTCAAAAGAGAAAAGAAGCCATCTTTGTGGAGACGACTGAAGAAATTCCTCACTCCACCATGTAGACGCAAATACAAACACAGGCAGTAAAACCAGGATCAGCATAAAATCAGGAAGACACAAGCTGAAGCTGGAAACTACAGCTGGATTTTTCACCTGTGTTTTATATGTTTGTCTCCAGATGTGCCGCTTTTCTCCACAGCCAAAGTAATGCTGTTTGTTAAATGCCTTGAAATAATTTCATGTCTAAAATAAACTGGACATTCATGAAATGACATAAATCAGTGTATTTGCTTTCTTCCTTCTACTCTCAGTCCAACTTGGTGACTGTATTTCTTGGTTGGGGTGGTTGGTGGGGAGTTCAGGAGAAACTGTCAGTGTTCTGTTTTATTCAGTCCTTGTGGTGTTTTCCAGTCTTCAAAGGTGTAAATATTGATCATAATAATTCCAATCTATAAACGTTGTATTCTTTCACATGTTTTTATCGCTGCTTTTAATACTGCTGCTTGATGGGAGCAGTTAAAGTCCTGGAAGTTTGCAAAAAAATGTAAATAATAAAGATTACAACCATTTAAATTGTTCAATCACATGATGAATTTTTGGTTCAGTTTTAAAACTGAACCTCAAGACAAGGAAGATCGTTGTCTTAGATGTGTAAAACAGGAGTTTTTCATATGACATTTTTGTAGAAATTCTCGATGTTCATGACAGTTATTATACATTTAATTGTGAACGTCTGCGTATAAAGCTCAAAACATATGACTAAACAAATGTTATGCTGCAGTGAACAGCAGTTCATGGATAAACCCAGTTCATAAATAAACCCAGTTCAGGGATAAAACCTGCCCTACTGCAGGATGTTAAATATCCCATCTTGTTTTAAAATCTTATCTTACACAAGTAAGTTTGTGGCAACAGGTCAGCTTTCGTGTGAAAACCTGAAAAGTGGTGTAAGTAAACCTGATCTTTCATGTACACAGTCTTATTAACCCATGCAGAGAAACATTTTTCTGATGTTAATTTGAAACCAAAGTGGACCATTTTCATTAGACAGAGTTGATTCATACTGGCATCTGTTATAAGCCACTATTATCATAATCAGTGGAGTCTAATAAAATACCAGAATTAGCTATTTTGTTTTCTTTCCATAACATTTTTTGTTCTGCATTAAAAGAAGAGTAAAAGTATTTTATTATTGAAATAATAGCATACCTGGAAGGTTATTTGCAGTACACTTGAAAATGTAATTTCATACACTTAACAGTCAACTTGAAGTTTCTTCCTAATAAACTAATAGTGAACCTAAAAGGTTACTTTCAATATACTTCAAAGTGTACTTTTATGAACTGACAGTAGAATTCAAGTCTATTATTAATAAACCTAAAAGGGTTGTTTTACATTTGTGTCAAAGTGTCCTGTCATAAACTCAAAGTATACTTAAATGGTTTACTGGAATACTGGATTATTGGAATTAGCCGCAGCCTGAAACTGTCTACTCTCCAGGGAGGAGGGAGGGTGACGGCCTGGTCGTTCTTTATTTTTGAACCTCATTCATGGTTGTTTGTGCCCAGGCCCCTGCTGTCCCCTGTTTGACATCAGGGCATTTTAAATAAAGATTAAAACGGATTGTAAATAAAATTACGAAATCTCTTGGAGGAGACATTTTGTGCAATCATGCATCTTGCATAATGTGTTATAAGGTACCTGACGGGCAAACTAAAGAGAAAACAAAAGACAGAGAGACTTTTACAAAAGTCCTTCACCTCAGTCATGTCTTACGATCCTCTCCAAGTGTGTGGTGTTAGCTGGTTAGTATTTCTCTGAAGAGACACCTGACTTCTTTGTATTTCCCTCATATCTACTTAATTTTGCTTTCTTGGGAACATTTGGTGCAGGACCTTTGCACAGACGGAGTGTGGACACCATTGTGGGGAAGAGTTTATGCCTCTTATATCATATAGTGTTTAGAAGAATGTTTGGATCCTAGGTGGTAGCAATCACTCCAGTAGGTCGGTCAGGACCCATATAATGTTCAAGTGCAGGAGAATTAATTGACAGAGTCCAGAGCTTGCCGTTCTCACCTTCCTTCGAAGGGATTAGATTTATTTGGCGTTGTGTGTGGTTTCTACGAACAGAAACACAATAATACAAACTGATAAGAACAACTGACATCAACAGAAAGAAATACCAGATGTATAAAGTATTGATAACAGCGTCACATTCTGTATTTAAACGGCTGCTGCACCAATAAAACTCTCTCTCGGTTGAAACGTTAGCCTTTAGCTCCGCCACGCTAACTAGCCGCTATTTGCGCGTACTCGCGGTAAAACAGACATTAAACTCGCGGTAAACAGACATTAGACTTTGATAAGTAACCGAAATACACTTGTAGTGAACAGAAACGTCCCTAAGTGCTTAACAACTTTACACTTACGTCTTAATCACGCACACATCACCCAACTGTTCGGCTCTCGTCTTGACTACGCAGCAACTGCAGGTGCGGCAGTTAATCGTGCGTTCAGGAGCACGTGGGAAATCTTAACCGCAACCGTTAACCCTTTTGTACAACCATGATGTGATAGTGAGCAGGACAATATCTGCATACGTCATGCACAATTAACCCTGCTATCATAACGGTGATGTTCTCATAGAACCAGGCTCTGCAGCATCTTCACACTGGGTTGTGTGGAGGTGTTTGCGTGTTTGCTGTGACTACAAACCCCTCAGCATCATGAGAGACCCCACCCACCCATCACACAGCCTCTTCAGTCTGCTGCCATCAGGGAGGAGGCTGCAGACCCTCCGGCCAGAACCAGCCGACTGAAGGACAGCTTCATCCACCAGGCCGTCAGGAAGCTAACACTCTCCCAGCACTTCCTCCGTTTCCCTCCCTGCCCCCCCCCCTCACTCACTCTGACCTCAGCATCTGCACCAGGCACTCTTGGCAGAACTGGACCGCCTTCTTTGCACCAGGTCATTTTAACCAGACCGAAAAGCTGAACACCTGCAGGACTATCACACACCTTTAAAAACTGTTTTACATTTCACCATCATTATTACAATCCAGTTCATCATAACAATAATGTCTATCATCATACTGCCATTTCATTGTTTTTACTGTAATTGTATTGCTATTGGCTCTAAAAACCCAACGTCATGCTATAACCTGTTTCTTTTTAATTTGCACTTTGTGTTTAAAATGTACTTATTGTGTAGCACCGAGGGTTTGAGAGTAACGTAATTTTGATTCTCTGTATGAATCTCACATGTGGTAGAATTGACAATAAACTTGACTTTGACTTTGACTATCTCAAACAGTCAGAATTGACTTGTTTGTCCCACATGCGTTTTTAGAAAATATATATTTTTAATTCTAAATGTAATTTTAGAGTATCATTTTAGTAGAGTTTTATTTTGTTTTTCTTAATATTCGATCACTTCTAGTTTTTTTATTATGCTGTTATGTCCTATATTCTATCTCGGTCATGTGACACATGTGTTCCATCTTGGTCATGTGACTGTGGCTCTGTGACATCACAGATGAAAATGATGCATCAAAGGAAACTATGACATCACATGGAATCATTCTCTTAATTTCTTCACCTTCCAGAACCTCTTCAGAGTTCAGACAGCCTTGGTTGACTCAACACACTATTTCACATCTCCTGAGACGACGTTTCTTGAGTTGCTTTCGAAAACCTTAAAACAAAACAAGAGCAAAATGAATAACTTTGAATCATCTTCCAAAACCCTTCTGTGGAGCGACATGGTAGAAGAAGCCATAGAAGCAGGCAAACTGGGAGATGATTTTGATAGAACGATGAATTACAATGACTGTATTGGTCATGAAATATTTGAAGAAGAGCCCCCCATCCATCAAGTTGTACCAACTCATGGCTCAGAAAATAACCAGATGGATGACAAGGAATTGCTGGCGTCTAACGTGCAACTCGATGTCCTTGATGAGTTTCCTGACGCAGAGGAGTACGTTAGATCCAGGTACAGAGAACTATATGTTGAACAACTACAAGCTTCCCTGCCAGAAGGGGGCTCTGAGAAACAATCAACAGGGATCAAGCACAAAAAGAAAAAGAAGAAGAGGACATCGAGGACAAACACGGCACTGTCAGAACCAGAAGTGGTCTCTGAGCTGGTGGAGATCAACAAAACCAAGTCAGTCTCCACAGTAGTTGAGATCTTCGAGGAACAACCAACAAAGAGCAAACATCAGGAAAAGAAGGTGTCAGAAGTCTCCAAGATTATCAATACATGTGAGGTCCTGGAACAACTCACTCAACTTGAGGAAGTCATTCCAGAAAAGGACTTATTTATTCCACATGAAACAGAATCGGCGTCCAAACAACAACAAGACAAGAACATGGACAAAGCAATGTTGGATAGTAAGCAATGTGAGGACGTTAAAGAATATAATCAACTTTACAAGATAATTGTCAAAGAGGACCTGATTATTCCAGATGAGGAGGCTCTACAACCTGAGACCCCCAAGCTGGAAGAGGTCCTCGCTTCAAGTGACACGCTCAAAAGAGAAGAGAAGCCATCTTTGTGGAGACGACTGAAGAAATTCCTCACTCCACCATGTAGACGCAAATACAAACACAGGCAGTAAAACCAGGATCAGCATAAAATCAGGAAGACACAAGCTGAAGCTGGAAACTACAGCTGGATTTTTCACCTGTGTTTTATATGTTTGTCTCCAGATGCGCCGCTTTTCTCCACAGCCAAAGAAATGCTGTTTGTTAAATGCATTGAAATAATTTCATGTCTAAAATAAACTGGACATTCATGAAATGACATAAATCAGTCTATTTGCTTTCTTCCTTCTACTCTCAGTCCAACTTGGTGACTGTATTTCTTGGTTGGGGTGGTTGGTGGGGAGTTCAGGAGAAAATGTCAGTGTTCTTTTTTATTCAGTCCTTGTGGTGTTTTCCAGTCTTCAAAGGTATAAATATTGATCATAATAATTCCAATCTATAAACGTTGTATTCTTTCACATGTTTTTATCGCTGCTTTTAATACTGCTGCTTGATGGGAGCAGTTAAAGTCCTGGAAGTTTGCAAAAAAATGTAAATAATAAAGATTACAACCATTTAAATTGTTCAATCACATGATTAATTTTTTGTTCAGTGTTAAAACTGAACCTCAAGACAAGGAAGATCGTTGTCTTAGATGTGTAAACCAGAAGTTTTTCATATGACATTTTTGAAGATATTCTCGATGTTCATGACAGTTATTATACATTTAATTGTGAACGTCTGCGTATAAAGCTCAAAACATATGACTAAACAAATGTAATTTCATTCCTGGATCAAGACATGTTTTGAATACATGAAATTATCATTGAGATGATGGTTCATTTTTCATCCTAATCTGAGTTGTGATTATTAGAAACTAACTTTAGGAAGTCTTTGAATAGATGTTCTACTCACAGGAATGTTATTTGCAAGTACAGATGTCACTGTTGCAGTTAACTATTAGTGTTCCTACCACTTCCATGCTGTTGGTCAAATATGACCCGTTTTGACATTTAACTGCAAGAAAACTACACTAAACAAAGTTTTATTAGTCTGAAATATCATAACTTTTCATTTACAACAATAAAGAAGAAAAAAAACCAAAATACCCAATAAGTAAATTATTTTTAAATGTTATTCTTTCATTCAGGTGCTAAAAATCTTTGCACACTAAAACTGTTTAAGGTGAAACTAACATTTTACAACAAACCACACACACAACAGGTGTAAATATGTGCATTTTGTTTAGGCCAACCAAACTTTACAAATGTGCCACAACTAAACACAACATACATGTTTTATACTATATATTTTCATCATGTGGACAGCTTTTTTAAATTGTGGAAATGTATAAAAAAGAGAGAAGTCATTAAAAACATAAACATTCTCTGCAGCCCTCAGGTTCTCTAGTGGGCTGTTCCACAAACGTGTTCTCCCCGGGGGTTCTTGTATTAACAATGGGAACCGTTAAAAGGCTGGTACCAGAGGACCTGAGGGTCCACGAGGGTTCATAAGATAAATCAGTAAGATATGAAGGTGCAAGAGCATTAAGACTTTCAAAAACCTTTAGGGGGACCTTAAAATCGACCGTGAAAGACACAGGGACCCAATGCAGAACCCACATTAAGATATTTTGGAGCAAAACCAAGTCCACCTCCCCAACCAGGTGTCAGAGGCTCCTCGGTTCATGGCAGTGAACTGCTGCAGAGAACAGCAGTTCATGGATGAACCCAGTTCAGGGATAAAACCTGCCCTACTGCAGGATGTTAAATATCCCATCTTGTTTTAAAATCTTATCTTACACAAGTAAGTTTGTTGCAACAGGTCAGCTTTGGTGTGAAAACCTGAAAAGTGGTGTAAGTAAACCTGATCTTTCATGTACCCCATCTTATTAACCCATGCAGAGAAACATTTTTCTGATGTTAATTTGAAACCAAATGGGACCATTTTCATGTCTGGTCTCCAGGGAGGAGGGAGGGTGACGGCCTGGTCGTTCTTTATTTTTGAACCTCATTCATGGTTGTTTGTTCCCAGGCCCCTGCTGTCCCCTGTTTGAAAGCAGGGCATTTTACATAAAGATTAAAACGGATTGTAAATAAAATTACGAAATCTCTTGGAGGAGACATTTTGTGCAATCATGCATGTTGCATAATGTGTTATAAGGTACCTGACGGGCAAACTAAAGAGAAAACAAAAGACAGAGAGACTTTTACAAAAGTCCTTCACCTCAGTCATGTCTTATGATCCTCTCCAAGTGTGTGGTGTTAGCTGGTTACTATTTCTCTGAAGAGAGACCTGACTTCTTTGTATTTCCCTCATATCTACTTAATTTTGCTTTCTTGGGAACATTTGATGCAGGACCTTTGCACAGACGGAGTGTGGACACCATTGTGGGGAAGAGTTTATGCCTCTTATATCATATAGTGTTTAGAAGAATGTTTGGATCCTAGGTGGTAGCAATCACTCCAGTAGGTCGGTCAGGACCCATATAATGTTCAAGTGCAGGAGAATTAATTGACAGAGTCCAGAGCTTGCCGTTCTCACCTTCCTTCGAAGGGATTAGATTTATTTGGCGTTGTGTGTGGTTTCTACGAACAGAAACACAATAATACAAACTGATAAGAACAACTGACATCAACAGAAAGAAATACCAGATGTATAAAGTATTGATAACAGCGTCACATTCTGTATTTAAACGGCTGCTGCACCAATAAAACTCTCTCTCGGTTGAAACGTTAGCCTTTAGCTCCGCCACGCTAACTAGCCGCTATTCGCGCGTACTCGCGGTAAAACAGACATTAAACTCGCGGTAAACAGACATTAGACTTTGATAAGTAACCGAAATACACTTGTAGTGAACAGAAACGTCCCTAAGTGCTTAACAACTTTACACTTACGTCTTAATCACGCACACATCACCCAACTGTTCGGCTCTCGTCTTGACTACGCAGCAACTGCAGGTGCGGCAGTTAATCGTGCGTTCAGGAGCACGTGGGAAATCTTAACCGCAACCGTTAACCCTTTTGTACAACCATGATGTGATAGTGAGCAGGACAATATCTGCATACGTCATGCACAATCAACCCTGCTATCATAACGGTGATGTTCTCATAGAACCAGGCTCTGCAGCATCTCCACACTGGGTTGTGTGGAGGTGTTTGCGTGTTTGCTGTGACTACAAACCCCTCAGCATCATGAGAGACCCCACCCACCAATCACACAGCCTCTTCAGTCTGCTGCCATCAGGGAGGAGGCTGCAGACCCTCCGGCCAGAACCAGCCGACTGAAGGACAGCTTCATCCACCAGGCCGTCAGGAAGCTGAACACTCTCCCAGCACTTCCTCCGTTTCCCTCCCTGTCCCCCCCTCACTCACTCTGACCTCAGCATCTGCACCAGGCACTCTTGGCAGAACTGGACCGCCTTCTTTGCACCAGGTCATTTTAACCAGACCGAAAAGCTGAACACCTGCAGGACTATCACACACCTTTAAAAACTGTTTTACATTTCACCATCATTATTACAATCCAGTTCATCATAACAATAATGTCTATCATCATACTGCCATTTCATTGTTTTTACTGTAATTGTATTGCTATTGGCTCTAAAAACCCAACGTCATGCTATAACCTGTTTCTTTTTAATTTGCACTTTGTGTTTAAAATGTATTTATTGTGTAGCATCGAGGGTTTGAGAGTAAGGTAATTTTGATTCTCTGTATGAATCTCACATGTGGTAGAATTGACAATAAACTTGACTTTGACTTTGACTATCTCAAACAGTCAGAATTGACTTGTTTGTCCCACATGCGTTTTTAAAAAATATATATTTTTAATTCTAAATGTAATTTTAGAGTATCATTTTAGTAGAGTTTTATTTTGTTTTTCTTAATATTCGATCACTTCTAGTTTTTTTATTATGCTGTTATGTCCTATATTCTATCTCGGTCATGTGACACATGTGTTTCATCTCGGTCATGTGACTGTGGCTCTGTGACATCACAGATGAAAATGATGCATCAAAGGAAACTATGACATCACATGGAATCATTCTCTTAATTTCTTCACCTTCCAGAACCTCTTCAGAGTTCAGACAGCCTTGGTTGACTCAACACACTATTTCACATCTCCTGAGACGACGTTTCTTGAGTTGCTTTCGAAAACCTTAAAACAAAACAAGAGCAAAATGAATAACTTTGAATCATCTTCCAAAACCCTTCTGTGGAGCGACATGGTAGAAGAAGCCATAGAAGCAGGCAAACTGGGAGATGATTTTGATAGAACGATGAATTACAATGACTGTATTGGTCATGAAATATTTGAAGAAGAGCCCCCCATCCATCAAGTTGTACCAACTCATGGCTCAGAAAATAACCAGATGGATGACAAGGAATTGCTGGCGTCTAACGTGCAACTCGATGTCCTTGATGAGTTTCCTGACGCAGAGGAGTACGTTAGATCCAGGTACAGAGAATTATATGTTGAACAACTACAAGCTTCCCTGCCAGAAGGGGGCTCTGAGAAACAATCAACAGGGATCAAGCACAAAAAGAAAAAGAAGAAGAGGACATCGAGGACAAACACGGCACTGTCAGAACCAGAAGTGGTCTCTGAGCTGGTGGAGATCAACAAAACCAAGTCAGTCTCCACAGTAGTTGAGATCTTCGAGGAAAAACCAACAACGAGCAAACATCAGGAAAAGAAGGTGTCAGAAGTCTCCAAGAATGTCAATACATGTGAGGTCCTGGAACAACTCACTCAACTTGAGGAAGTCATTCCAGAAAAGGACTTATTTATTCCACATGAAACCCAATCGGTGTCCAAACAAGACAAGAACATGGACAAAGCAATGTTGGATAGTAAGCAATGTGAGGACGTTGAAGAATATAATCAACTTCACAAGATAATTGTCAAAGAGGACCTGATTATTCCAGATGAGGAGGCTCTACAACCTGAGACCCCCAAGCTGGAAGAGGTCCTCGCTTCAAGTGACACGCTCAAAAGAGAAAAGAAGCCATCTTTGTGGAGACGACTGAAGAAATTCCTCACTCCACCATGTAGACGCAAATACAAACACAGGCAGTAAAACCAGGATCAGCATAAAATCAAGAAGACACAAGCTGGAGCTGGAAACTACAGCTGGATTTTTCACCTGTGTTTTATATGTTTGTCTCCAGATGCGCCGCTTTTCTCCACAGCCAAAGAAATGCTGTTTGTTAAATGCCTTGATATAATTTCATGTCTAAAATAAACTGGACATTCATGAAATGACATGAATCAGTCTATTTGCTTTCTTCCTTCTACTCTCAGTCCAACTTGGTGACTGTATTTCTTGGTTGGGGTGGTTGGTGGGGAGTTCAGGAGAAACTGTCAGTGTTCTTTTTTATTCCGTCCTTGTGGTGTTTTCCAGTCTTCAAAGGTGTAAATATTCATCATAATAATTCCAATCTACAAACGTTGTATTCTTTCACATGTTTTTATCGCTGCTTTTAATACTGCTGCTTGATGGGAGCAGTTAAAGTCCTGGAAGTTTGCAAAAAAAATGTAAATAATAAAGATTACAACCATTTAAATTGTTCAATCACATGATGAATTTTTGTTTCAGTGTTAAAACTGAACCTCAAGACAAGGAAGATCGTTGTCTTAGATGTGTAAAACAGACATTTTTGAAGATATTCTCGATGTTCATGACAGTTATTATACATTTAATTGTGAACGTCTGCGTATAAAGCTCAGAACATATGACTAAACAAATGTCATTTCATTCCTGGATCAAGACATGTTTTGAATACATGAAATCATCATTGAGATGACGGTTCATTTTTCATCCTAATCTGAGTTGTGATTATTAGAAACTAACTTTAGGAAGTCTTTGAATAGATTTTCTACTCACAGGAATGTTATTTGCAAGTACAGATGTCACTGTTGCAGTTAACTATTAGTGTTCCTACCACTTACATGCTGTTGGACAAATATGACCCGTTTTGACATTTAACTGCAAGAAAACTACACTAAACAAAGTTTTATTAGTCTGAAATATTATAACTTTTCATTGACAACAATAAAGAAGAAAAAAAGCCAAAATACCCAATAAGAAAATTATTTTTAAATGTTATTCTTTCATTCAGGTGCTAAAAATCTTTGCACACTAAAACTGTTTAAGGTGAAACTAACATTTTACAACAAACCACACACACAACAGGTGTAAATTTGTCCATTTTGTTTAGGCCAACCAAACTTTACAAATGTGCCACAACTAAACACAACATACATGTTTTATACTATATATTTTCATCATGTGGACAGCTTTTTTAAATTGTGGAAATGTATAAAAAAGAGAGAAGTCATTAAAAACATAAACATTCTCTGCAGCCCTCAGGTTCTCTAGTGGGCTGTTCCACAAACGTGTTCTCCCCGGGGGTTCTTGTATTAACAATGGGAACCGTTAAAAGGCTGGTACCAGAGGACCTGAGGGTCCACGAGGGTTCATAAGATAAATCAGTAAGATATGAAGGTGCAAGAGCATTAAGACTTTCAAAAACCTTTAGGGGGACCTTAAAACCAACCCTGAAAGACACAGGGACCCAATGCAGAACCCACATTAAGGTATTTTGGAGCAAAACCAAGTCCACCTCCCCAACCAGGTGTCAGAGGCTCCTCGGTTCATGGCAGTGAACTGCTGCAGTGAACAGCAGTTCATGGATAAACCCAGTTCAGGCATAAAACCTGCCCTACTGCAGGATGTTAAATATCCCATCTTGTTTTAAAATCTTATCTTACACAAGTAAGTTTGTTGCAACAGGTCAGCTTTGGTGTGAATACCTGAAAAGTGGTGTAAGTAAACCTGATCTTTCATGTACCCCATCTTATTAACCCATGCAGAGAAACATTTTTCTGATGTTAATTTGAAACCAAATGGGACCATTTTCATGTCTGGTCTCCAGGGAGGAGGGAGGGTGACGGCCTGGTCGTTCTTTATTTTGAACCTCATTCATCGTTGTTTGTGCCCAGGCCCCTGCTGTCCCCTGTTTGACAGCAGGGCATTTTACATAAAGATTAAAACGGATTGTAAATAAAATTATGAAATCTCTTGGAGGAGACATTTTGTGCAATCATGCATGTTGCATAATGTGTTATAAGGTACCTGACGGGCAAACTAAAGAGAAAACAAAAGACAGAGAGACTTTTACAAAAGTCCTTCACCTCAGTCATGTCTTATGATCCTCTCCAAGTGTGTGGTGTTAGCTGGTTACTATTTCTCTGAAGAGACACCTGACTTCTTTGTATTTCCCTCATATCTACTTAATTTTGCTTTCTTGGGAACATTTGGTGCAGGACCTTTGCACAGACGGAGTGTGGACACCATTGTGGGGAAGAGTTTATGCCTCTTATATCATATAGTGTTTAGAAGAATGTTTGGATCCTAGGTGGTAGCAATCACTCCAGTAGGTCGGTCAGGACCCATATAATGTTCAAGTGCAGGAGAATTAATTGACAGAGTCCAGAGCTTGCCGTTCTCACCTTCCTTCGAAGGGATTAGATTTATTTGGCGTTGTGTGTGGTTTCTACGAACAGAAACACAATAATACAAACTGATAAGAACAACTGACATCAACAGAAAGAAATACCAGATGTATAAAGTATTGATAACAGCGTCACATTCTGTATTTAAACGGCTGCTGCACCAATAAAACTCTCTCTCGGTTGAAACGTTAGCCTTTAGCTCCGCCACGCTAACTAGCCGCTATTTGCGCGTACTCGCGGTAAAACAGACATTAAACTCGCGGTAAACAGACATTAGACTTTGATAAGTAACCGAAATACACTTGTAGTGAACAGAAACGTCCCTAAGTGCTTAACAACTTTACACTTACGTCTTAATCACGCACACATCACCCAACTGTTCGGCTCTCGTCTTGACTACGCAGCAACTGCAGGTGCGGCAGTTAATCGTGCGTTCAGGAGCACGTGGGAAATCTTAACCGCAACCGTTAACCCTTTTGTACAACCATGATGTGATAGTGAGCAGGACAATATCTGCATACGTCATGCACAATCAACCCTGCTATCATAACGGTGATGTTCTCATAGAACCAGGCTCTGCAGCATCTCCACACTGGGTTGTGTGGAGGTGTTTGCGTGTTTGCTGTGACTACAAACCCCTCAGCATCATGAGAGACCCCACCCACCAATCACACAGCCTCTTCAGTCTGCTGCCATCAGGGAGGAGGCTGCAGACCCTCCGGCCAGAACCAGCCGACTGAAGGACAGCTTCATCCACCAGGCCGTCAGGAAGCTGAACACTCTCCCAGCACTTCCTCCGTTTCCCTCCCTGTCCCCCCCTCACTCACTCTGACCTCAGCATCTGCACCAGGCACTCTTGGCAGAACTGGACCGCCTTCTTTGCACCAGGTCATTTTAACCAGACCGAAAAGCTGAACACCTGCAGGACTATCACACACCTTTAAAAACTGTTTTACATTTCACCATCATTATTACAATCCAGTTCATCATAACAATAATGTCTATCATCATACTGCCATTTCATTGTTTTTACTGTAATTGTATTGCTATTGGCTCTAAAAACCCAACGTCATGCTATAACCTGTTTCTTTTTAATTTGCACTTTGTGTTTAAAATGTATTTATTGTGTAGCATCGAGGGTTTGAGAGTAAGGTAATTTTGATTCTCTGTATGAATCTCACATGTGGTAGAATTGACAATAAACTTGACTTTGACTTTGACTATCTCAAACAGTCAGAATTGACTTGTTTGTCCCACATGCGTTTTTAAAAAATATATATTTTTAATTCTAAATGTAATTTTAGAGTATCATTTTAGTAGAGTTTTATTTTGTTTTTCTTAATATTCGATCACTTCTAGTTTTTTTATTATGCTGTTATGTCCTATATTCTATCTCGGTCATGTGACACATGTGTTTCATCTCGGTCATGTGACTGTGGCTCTGTGACATCACAGATGAAAATGATGCATCAAAGGAAACTATGACATCACATGGAATCATTCTCTTAATTTCTTCACCTTCCAGAACCTCTTCAGAGTTCAGACAGCCTTGGTTGACTCAACACACTATTTCACATCTCCTGAGACGACGTTTCTTGAGTTGCTTTCGAAAACCTTAAAACAAAACAAGAGCAAAATGAATAACTTTGAATCATCTTCCAAAACCCTTCTGTGGAGCGACATGGTAGAAGAAGCCATAGAAGCAGGCAAACTGGGAGATGATTTTGATAGAACGATGAATTACAATGACTGTATTGGTCATGAAATATTTGAAGAAGAGCCCCCCATCCATCAAGTTGTACCAACTCATGGCTCAGAAAATAACCAGATGGATGACAAGGAATTGCTGGCGTCTAACGTGCAACTCGATGTCCTTGATGAGTTTCCTGACGCAGAGGAGTACGTTAGATCCAGGTACAGAGAATTATATGTTGAACAACTACAAGCTTCCCTGCCAGAAGGGGGCTCTGAGAAACAATCAACAGGGATCAAGCACAAAAAGAAAAAGAAGAAGAGGACATCGAGGACAAACACGGCACTGTCAGAACCAGAAGTGGTCTCTGAGCTGGTGGAGATCAACAAAACCAAGTCAGTCTCCACAGTAGTTGAGATCTTCGAGGAACAACCAACAAAGAGCAAACATCAGGAAAAGAAGGTGTCAGAAGTCTCCAAGAATGTCAATACATGTGAGGTCCTGGAACAACTCACTCAACTTGAGGAAGTCATTCCAGAAAAGGACTTATTTATTCCACATGAAACCCAATCGGTGTCCAAACAAGACAAGAACATGGACAAAGCAATGTTGGATAGTAAGCAATGTGAGGACGTTGAAGAATATAATCAACTTCACAAGATAATTGTCAAAGAGGACCTGATTATTCCAGATGAGGAGGCTCTACAACCTGAGACCCCCAAGCTGGAAGAGGTCCTCGCTTCAAGTGACACGCTCAAAAGAGAAAAGAAGCCATCTTTGTGGAGACGACTGAAGAAATTCCTCACTCCACCATGTAGACGCAAATACAAACACAGGCAGTAAAACCAGGATCAGCATAAAATCAGGAAGACACAAGCTGAAGCTGGAAACTACAGCTGGATTTTTCACCTGTGTTTTATATGTTTGTCTCCAGATGCGCCGCTTTTCTCCACAGCCAAAGAAATGCTGTTTGTTAAATGCCTTGATATAATTTCATGTCTAAAATAAACTGGACATTCATGAAATGACATAAATCAGTCTATTTGCTTTCTTCCTTCTACTCTCAGTCCAACTTGGTGACTGTATTTCTTGGTTGGGGTGGTTGGTGGGGAGTTCAGGAGAAACTGTCAGTGTTCTTTTTTATTCCGTCCTTGTGGTGTTTTCCAGTCTTCAAAGGTGTAAATATTCATCATAATAATTCCAATCTACAAACGTTGTATTCTTTCACATGTTTTTATCGCTGCTTTTAATACTGCTGCTTGATGGGAGCAGTTAAAGTCCTGGAAGTTTGCAAAAAAAATGTAAATAATAAAGATTACAACCATTTAAATTGTTCAATCACATGATGAATTTTTGTTTCAGTGTTAAAACTGAACCTCAAGACAAGGAAGATCGTTGTCTTAGATGTGTAAAACAGACATTTTTGAAGATATTCTCGATGTTCATGACAGTTATTATACATTTAATTGTGAACGTCTGCGTATAAAGCTCAGAACATATGACTAAACAAATGTCATTTCATTCCTGGATCAAGACATGTTTTGAATACATGAAATCATCATTGAGATGACGGTTCATTTTTCATCCTAATCTGAGTTGTGATTATTAGAAACTAACTTTAGGAAGTCTTTGAATAGATTTTCTACTCACAGGAATGTTATTTGCAAGTACAGATGTCACTGTTGCAGTTAACTATTAGTGTTCCTACCACTTACATGCTGTTGGACAAATATGACCCGTTTTGACATTTAACTGCAAGAAAACTACACTAAACAAAGTTTTATTAGTCTGAAATATTATAACTTTTCATTGACAACAATAAAGAAGAAAAAAAGCCAAAATACCCAATAAGAAAATTATTTTTAAATGTTATTCTTTCATTCAGGTGCTAAACTACTTTGCACACTAAAAACTAATTCAGGTGAAACTAAAATTTTACAACCACACACACAACAGGTGTAAATATGTCCATTTTGTTTAGGCCAACCAAACTTTACAATTGTGCCACAACTAAACACAACATACATGTTTTATACTATATATTTTCATCAAGTGGACAGCTTTTTTAAATTGTGTCATTAAAAGAACTGTCATTGTCATTTAAAGTAATTAAAAACATAAACATTCTCTGCAGCCCTCAGGTTCTCTAGTGGGCTGTTCCACAAACGTGTTCTCCCCGGGGGTTCTTGTATTAACAATGGGAACCGTTAAAAGGCTGGTACCAGAGGACCTGAGGGTCCACGAGGGTTCATAAGATAAATCAGTAAGATATGAAGGTGCAAGAGCATTAAGACTTTCAAAAACCTTCAGGGGGACCTTAAAATCAACCCTGAAAGACACAGGGACCCAATGCAGAACCCAAATTAAGATATTTTGGAGCAAAACCAAGTCCACCTCCCCAACCAGGTGTCAGAGGCTCCTCGGTTCATGGCAGTGAACTGCTGCAGTGAACAGCAGTTCATGGATAAACCCAGTTCATGGAAAAAATCAGTTCATGGATAAACAAAGTTCATGACTAAACCCAGTTCATGGATGAACCCAGTTCAGGGATAAAACCTGCCCTACTGCAGGATGTTAAATATCCCATCTTGTTTTAAAATCTTATTTTGAACAAGTACGTTTGTTGCAACAGGTCAGCTTTGGTGTGAATACCTGAAAAGTGGTATAAGTAAACCTGATCTTTCATGTACACAGTCTTATTAACCCATGCAGAGAAACATTTTTCTGATGTTAATTTGAAACCAAATGGGACCATTTTCATGTCTGCTCTCCAGGGAGGAGGGAGGGTGACGGCCTGGTCGTTCTTTATTTTGAACCTCATTCATGGTTGTTTGTTCCCATGCCCCTGCTGTCCCCTGTTTGATAGCAGGGCATTTTAAATAAAGATTAAAACGGATTGTAAATAAAATTACGAAATCTCTTGGAGGAGACATTTTGTGCAATCATGCATCTTGCATAATGTGTTAAAGGTACCTGACGGGCAAACTAAAGAGAAAACAAAAGACAGAGAGACTTTTACAAAAATCCTTCACCTCAGTCATGTCTTATGATCCTCTCCAAGTGTGTGGTGTTAGCTGGTTAGTATTTCTCTGAATAGACACCTGACTTCTTTGTATTTCCCTCATATCTACTTAATTTTGCTTTCTTGGGAACATTTGGTGCAGGACCTTTGCACAGACGGAGTGTGGACACCATTGTGGGGAAGAGTTTATGCCTCTTATATCATATAGTGTTTAGAAGAATGTTTGGATCCTAGGTGGTAGCAATCACTCCAGTAGGTCGGTCAGGACCCATATAATGTTCAAGTGCAGGAGAATTAATTGACAGAGTCCAGAGCTTGCCGTTCTCACCTTCCTTCGAAGGGATTAGATTTATTTGGCGTTGTGTGTGGTTTCTACGAACAGAAACACAATAATACAAACTGATAAGAACAACTGACATCAACAGAAAGAAATACCAGATGTATAAAGTATTGATAACAGCGTCACATTCTGTATTTAAACGGCTGCTGCACCAATAAAACTCTCTCTCGGTTGAAACGTTAGCCTTTAGCTCCGCCACGCTAACTAGCCGCTATTCGCGCGTACTCGCGGTAAAACAGACATTAAACTCGCGGTAAACAGACATTAGACTTTGATAAGTAACCGAAATACACTTGTAGTCAACAGAAACGTCCCTAAGTGCTTAACAACTTTACACTTACGTCTTAATCACGCACACATCACCCAACTGCTCGGCTCTCGTCTTGACTACGCAGCAACTGCAGGTGCGGCAGTTAATCGTGCGTTCAGGAGCACGTGGGAAATCTTAACCGCAACCGTTAACCCTTTTGTACAGCCGCCCCAAAATTTGGTATGCAAATTTTACTAAATGAATAACTGCACTACTCCCTTGGAGTCCCCTGAGGTATCGCTGGTAGTCTGATGAGCCGTGCCACCGGGCGAGTGTAGGATCGGCCCTTGACTTGGACGATGACAGTTCTGACGCGTCCATCCGCTCCGGGTATGACACTCGTCACTGTTCCCATTTGCCAAAGCGCCCTTGGGGTTTGCTGGTCGATAATGAGGACTACGGTTCCAACAGTAACACTATCCTTCTCAGTGTTCCATTTCTTCCGTGCTTGCAAGGTGGGTAGGAAATGTTGGATGAAGTGCTTCCAGAACTGGTCAGCTAGGACTTGGGTGTGTCTCCATCGTTTCCGGCTGAGCAATTCAGACTCTGGATAAACAACTTGTGGCAGAGCGCAGTCTGGCCGCCCCATCAACAAGGAATAAGGAGTGACAGGATCTGGGTCTGCGATGTCTGAGGAAACGTAACCAAGGGGCCTGGAATTAAGGATACTTTCAACCTCAAGTAAGACCGTTCGCAGCACTTCTTCTGACACAGTCTGAGCGCCAAGTGTGGTGCGCAAGGCAGCCTTGACAGATCGTACCTCTCTCTCCCAAGACCCTCCAAAATGTGGAGCATTCGGAGGATTAAAGCGAAATCGGATTTGCTCTGCTGCCAGTTGTTCTCGGAGAGCTGGCTCCAAGGCACTGAATGCTTCATACAACTCCTTGCTTCCGCCCTTGAAATTGGTGCCCTGGTCCGAAAGGAGCTCAAAGGGCTTTCCCCTTCGAGCTATGAATCGTCTAAGAGACATCAAAAAGGAGTCTGCGTCCATGTTCACCACAAGATCGAGGTGAACCGCATGTGTGGTAAGACATTTGGAGAGAATGCCCCATCTCTTTTCGGTGTGTCACCCCACTTTGACTAGCATAGGGCCAAAACAGTCCATCCCAGTCGAGTAGAAGGCAGGTCGGAAGAGCCTCAAGCTTGAAGGTGGCAGATCTGCCATTCTTGGAATCTCCGGTTGACCTCTCCACCTTTTACATTCGGGACAGCGGTGCTGATGGTTTCTGACTGCTTCCCTTCCCTTTAATATCCAGTACTTCCTACGCAGTTCTGCGAAGACACGTTCAGCTCCAGGATGGTGTAGCTGATCATCACAATGCTTAATTAAAAGCCTTGTGACCGGATGAGGATGGATGGAGTACGTTTGGGTTTAGATTCTCGCATCGGCGTAGTCTACCTCCCACTCTGATTAGATCTGAGGACTTGTCATACTCGGGAGCAAGAGTAAGGATTCTGCTGTTGGATGGTATGACTTTGCCTGACTTGAGTAGGGTGTACTCTTCTGGAAAGTTCTCTATCTAAGCATGACTCAGTAGAGCCAGCTCTGCCTGTTGGAAGACAGCTGCGTCAGGGGGGTCGGTGCTATTTGCCACCCCATGGATCCTTCCTGTGGTGGCCTTCAGCAGCTCTTGATAAGTACTGAACTGTTGAAGGTCTGGTATTGTTGGGGTTGCCGGTCTTGTCAGGAGACCGCAGAAAGCTGGTTTCCTCAGCTCCTCCACTTCTTCCCTAGGTTGTGCCACAGAGAGTTTCGGCCAATTGTTGGCTGGCAGCTGAAGGAAGGGTGGTCCCCGACTCCAGTGGTTGTCTCCGCCGAGCTGAACAAGGGTCTTTCCTCTTGTAATGTCGTCAGCAGGATTGGTTCCGGAGTCGATATACCGCCAGGATGCTGGAGCTGAAAGCTCTTGGATTTCTGTAACTCTAGTCCCAACAAACACTTTATACCGGCATGACTCTGACTGAAGCCAGTTGAGTACTGTCGTTGAATCAGTCCAGTACACTATCTCCTGGATGTCAAGAGTGAGTTCCCTTTTCAGGACAGAGGCTAACTGTGCTCCTGTTAGCGCTCCACATAACTCAAGCCTGGGAATTGAAAGCTGTTTCTTGGGCGCTACTCTTGACCTGGCAGCTACAAAGGCCACCTGTACTCTCCCATTACCTTGGTCAGTGCGCAGATACGCTACAGACCCGTAGGCGCGCTCAGAGGCATCGCAAAATACATGAAGGGTGCGACTGCCGTTGCTGCACTCTGTGTGTGGGTCAGTGTAGCATCTTGGCAACGTTATCTGTGAGAGCTGGGACAGTTCACCTTCCCACAGATGCCACGCTTGGTGTAGATCTGTTGGTAAGTGGGGGTCGTCCCATCCTCTTTTCTTGTCCCAGAGGTGTTGCACAATGATCTTGGCTCTGGTCGTGTATGGGACTAGGAATCCAAGAGGATCATACTGTTGAGCAAGGAGCCGATAAATATTACGCATAGTCGGCTCTGGATTGTTGCTCTGGTGGTGTTTGTATCGCAGTGTATCTGTGTTGCATTGCCAGATGAGTCCCAGAGTGTGCTCTTGAGGATTGGCTGACTTCTCAGAGAACCAAAGCACACTGCTCTCAGACTGGGACTCTATTGGTAAGTGACTGATAACTGCAGGAACATTACTAGCCCATTGGCATAGTTCAAATCCACCCTCCATGAGGAGGGGCTGGAGACAGTCCACCAGCCTCTTTGCCTGTACTTCCGAGGGAAGACTCTGCAAACAGTTATCAACGTAGAAGTTGCGTTCCACCGTCAAACGAGCATCTTCTTCAGGCTTTGTGTGCTGCTGAACATGGAACTGGAGTGCAAAGGTAGCGCAACATGGGCTGCATGTGGTCCCGAACGGGAGTACTTGCCATTCGTAGATGGTGGGTTTCTCGTTTACCTTCATGTCTCGCCACAGGAAACGGAGGATGGGTTTGTCCTCTTCCAGCAGACGAACTTGGTGGAACATCCCCTTTACGTCACTGCTGATAGCAACCGGATGTTCCCTGAACCTGAGAAGAACTCCCAGCAGACTGGCCCCCAGGGTCGGTCCTGGCAGAAAGTGATCATTCAACATCTGACCCTTGAATGTGAAGGAGCAATTGAACACTAACCTGTTCTTGCCGTTGTGGTGAACCATGTGGTGTGGAATAAACCATGAACGATTGCTCTTTGAAGCCTCTTCTGCTGATACTGGCGCTACGTAGCCCTCCTTCTGGAGTTTCTGAATCTCCGCAGAGTAGGCTCTCGACTTTACTGGTTCTTTGGCTAACCGTCTCTCCATTCCACGTAGCTGAGCTAAAACTGCCTCCTGTGTTGCATGAAGTACAGGAAGGTTCTTCTTCCATAGCAGTGGAGTGGCGTAACGTTTCACTCCATCTATGATGGTTCTAACCGTCTTCTCCTCAAGCATTTTGATTGCTTCTGCATCTTGTCGTGATCTGGTGATAAGTTGCTCACTCCGGTACGGCATGATATCCATTTTCCACAGTCTCTCCACATGGCTGAAGAGTTCAGCGTCTAGTGTTGTCCCTGAGGTGAAAAGGCACTGCTGAGGGTTTAGCTGGTAGTGCAAGAATCTTGATGGACCTTGTAGGGTCCATCCGAGTCTGGTGTGCACAGCTGCCGGTCCACCTGGGGGGCCTAGACGTACTGGTGCCACTGGAGTGATAAGGTGCGGGTTATCTGACCCAATGAGCAGCAGTGGTTGTACTCCGTTTATTTCAGGTATTGGCAGGTCTTTCAAGTGATGGTACTTTTCCTGTAAGGCTCGGACAGGATAAGTATGGCGTGCGAGACCAAGGTCCTTTGCGGTGAAGGCTCGATGAATCTGGAAGGACTTGTTAGGCTGTGATGTAGGTGCTACAGTGAATGACACACTGGCACCATGGATGTTGCAGATGTCTTGGCGGACAGTGCGGAGTGCAAGGGTTTCGGCCGCCCCCTGGAGCCCCAAACGATCAGCCACTTCTTGCAGGAGTATGGTACGCTCAGAACCATCATCCAGAATAGCATATGTCTCGATTGATTTGGTTCCGCTCGTAAGGGTGACACGACTGAGTTTGAGGAGCACTTGACTACTGCTGGTTGGTCGCTCTACATAAAGTGTCTCTGATATGGAACTTATCAAGCAGGTGCTTTCATCGTTTGCCCTTGGCCTACCAGATCCTGTAGTGGTTTGGTTGGTGCTGATGTCATGAAGAGCTTCGAGATGTCTTCGTTCACACTGTTTGCACCTGGCCCTTAGGTTGCACTTAGCTGCTTGATGCTCACGCCCACATCTCCAACATCTTCTGTTAGCATTGATCCACTCTGTCTTCTGTTCTTTAGACAATAGTTTGAAGTTACAACATTGATTAAGATAATGCTGCACGGTGTCACAGAAGGGGCAATACCTCTTCGGTTTCTCTGGTGTCGTTGATGTATCCCTTTCTAACTTCTCTTTATGCTCGCTGCCATGGAAAACAGTCATGACTCTCTGGAATTTGCACTCAGAGCATCTCTCCTTCTTCTGAGTTTGCTTCTCCCTTTCAGGGTGGTCACAGTACGGATCTCCATGCACTTGGACATGTACCTCATACTCAAGCCATTCTGCTAGATCTAGCAGGGTTGGTACAGGAGTATAGATGGGATTTACAAATCGCTGGAAGTTAGCTCTGAGGTCATAGGGCAACTTATTTAACAGACGGGACACATGTGAGCCACACCTCAACTCTGTTCGACCTTGTTCTCCTATTTGGTGTAACATACCCACTAGTGCACGGACTTGAAGCGCAAAAGATTTGAAAGCTCTAATGTCACCACTCCTGATGGTGGGTCCATCCATCAGCTTGGTGATTCTCTTCAGAGCCAGATGTTGCGGCTGGCCATACATCTCTGTGAGTGCTCTCATGGTATCTGAGAATGGAATCGGGCTGTTGCTGTATGAATCAGCGATGAGCAACGCTTCTTCGCACTTAAGATGATCTGTCAGTATCTGAAACTTGAAATGTTCAGGAACATCATAGGGGAGTATGTTATCCAAGGCTAACTTTAGTCTTGCGAACTCACGAGGATCCTCGTGCTCAAGGTTAGGGATTGTAGGTTGAGGTCCGCCATAAGTCTCAGCTAATGAAGGTCGACAACGAGAAAGAGGTGTTCGAGACCAGTCATTTGATTGCAACCGATATGGATCACCTGAGCTGTGATTCTCGTATTGCCGGTATTGATGACTTGGATCATGATATCCGTATTCTCTAGTCGGGCGGTAATGATGGTCAGGGAGGCTTCGATGCTGGGTATTTCTACCGTCCTCTCGGCAGTAATTATCATCATAGCGTGCTCTGAGACTGAGCATTCCAGGATATCTGGGGGGGTGACTATAGCTATCGTCCTCGCTCTCATATACATCCTCAACTGGTCTTTGATATCTGGTATTGGGTTCTCTGACGGTCGCCCTGTGTTGACGGCGATGGTTATCCCTCAGCTGACTGGGAGCAGCACCCAACCATGATGTGATAGTGAGCAGGACAATATCTGCATACGTCATGCACAATTAACCCTGCTATCATAACGGTGATGTTCTCATAGAACCAGGCTCTGCAGCATCTTCACACTGGGTTGTGTGGAGGTGTTTGCGTGTTTGCTGTGACTACAAAGCCCTCAGCATCATGAGAGACCCCACCCACCCATCACACAGCCTATTCAGTCTGCTGCCATCAGGGAGGAGGCTGCAGACCCTCCGGCCAGAACCAGCCGACTGAAGGACAGCTTCATCCACCAGGCCGTCAGGAAGCTAACACTCTCCCAGCACTTCCTCCGTTTCCCTCCCTGCCCCCCCCTCACTCACTCTGACCTCAGCATCTGCACCAGGCACTCTTGGCAGAACTTCTTTGCACCAGGTCATTTTAACCAGACCGATAAGCTGAACACCTGGAGGACTATCACACACCTTTAAAAACTGTTTTACATTTCACCATCATTATTACAATCCAGTTCATCATAACAATAATGTCTATCATCATACTGCCATTTCATTGTTTTTACTGTAATTTTTCTGCCTTTGGCTCTAAAAACCCAACGTCATGCTATAACCTGTTTCTTTTTCATTTGCACTTTGTGTTTAAAATGTATTTATTGTGTAGCACCGAGGGTTTGAGAGTAACGTAATTTTGATTCTCTGTATGAATCTCACATGTGGTAGAATTGACAATAAACTTGACTTTGACTTTGACTATCTCAAACAGTCAGAACTGACTTGTTTGTCCCACATGCCTTTTTAAAAAATATAAATTTGTAATTCTAAATGTAATTTTAGAGTATCATTTTAGTAGAGTTTTATTTTGTTTTTCTTAATATTTGATCACTTCTAGTTTTTTTATTATGTTGTTTATGTCCTATATTCTATCTCGGTCATGTGACACATGTGTTCCATCTCGGTCATGTGACACATGTGTTCCATCTCGGTCATGTGACACATGTGTTCCATCTCGGTCATGTGACACATGTGTTCCATCTCGGTCATCTGACTTTGGCTATGACATCACAGATGAAAATGATGCATCAAAGGAAACTATGACATCACATGGAATCATTCTCTTAATTTCTTCACCTTCCAGAACCTCTTCAGAGTTCAGACAGCCTTGGTTGACTCAACACACTATTTCACATCTCCTGAGACGACGTTTCTTGAGTTGCTTTCGAAAACCTTAAAACAAAACAAGAGAAAAAATGAATAACTTTGAATCATCTTCCCAAAACCTTCTGTGGAGCGACATGGTAGAAGAAGCCATAGAAGCAGGCAAACTGGGAGATGATTTTGATAGAACGATGAATTACAATGATTGTATTGGTCGTGAAATATTTGAAGAAGAGCCCCCCATCCATCAAGTTGTACCAACTCATGGCTCAGATGATAACCAGATGGATGACAAGGAATTGCTGGCATCTAACGTGCAACTCGATGTCCTGGATGAGTTTCCTGACTCAGAGGAGTACGTTAGATCCAGGTACAGAGAATTATATGTTGAACAACTACAAGCTTCCCTGCCAGAAGGGGGCTCTGAGAAACAATCAACAGGGATCAAGCACAAAAAGAAAAAGAAGAAGAGGACATCGAGGACAAACACGGCACTGTCAGAACCAGAAGTGGTCTCTGAGCTGGTGGAAATCAACAAAACCAAGTCAGTCTCCACAGTAGTTGAGATCTTCGAGGAAAAACCAACAAAGAGCAAACATCAGGACAAGAAGGTGTCAGAAGTCTCAAACAATGTCAATATATGTGAGGTCCTGGAACAACTCACTCAACTTGAGAAAGTCATTCCAGAAAAGGACTTATTTATTCCACATGAAACCCAATCGGTGTCCCAACAACAAGACAAGAACATGGACAAAGCAATGTTGGATAGTAAGCAATGTGAGGACGTTGAAGAATATAATCAACTTCAGGAGATAATTGTCAAAGAGGACCTGATTATTCCAGATGAGGAGGCTCTACAACCTGAGACCCCCAAGCTGGAAGAGGTCCTCGCTTCAAGTGACACGCTCAAAAGAGAAAAGAAGCCATCTTTGTGGAGACGACTGAAGAAATTCCTCACTCCACCATGTAGACGCAAATACAAACACAGGCAGTAAAACCAGGATCAGCATAAAATCAGGAAGACACAAGCTGGAGCTGGAAACTACAGCTGGATTTTTCACCTGTGTTTTATATGTTTGTCTCCAGATGCGCCGCTTTTCTCCACAGCCAAAGAAATGCTGTTTTTTAAATGCCTTGAAATAATTTCATGTCTAAAATAAACTGGACATTCATGAAATGACATAAATCAGTCTATTTGCTTTCTTCCTTCTACTCTCATTCCAACTTGGTGACTGTATTTCTTGGTTGGGGTGGTTGGTGGGGAGTTCAGGAGAAACTTTCAGTGTTCTGTTTTATTGAGTCCTTGTGGTGTTTTCCAGTCTTCAAAGGTGTAAATATTCATCATAATAATTCTAATCTACAAACGTTGTGTTCTTTCACATGTTTTTATCGCTGCTTTTAATACTGCTGCTTGATGGGAGCAGTTAAAGTCCTGGAAGTTTGCAAAAAAATGTAAATAATAAAGATTACAACCATTTAAATTGTTCAATCACATGATGAATTTTTGTTTCAGTGTTAAAACTGAACCTCAAAACAAGGAAGATCGTTGTCTTAGATGTGTAAAACAGGAGTTTTTCATATGACATTTTTGTAGATATTCTCGATGTTCATGACAGTTATTATACATTTAATTGTGAACGTCTGCGTTTAAAGCTCAAAACATATGACTAAACAAATGTCATTTCATTCCTGGATCAAGACATGTTTTGAATACATGAAATTATCATTGAGATGATGGTTCATTTTTCATCCTAATCTGAGTTGTGATTATTAGAAACTAACTTTAGGAAGTCTTTGAATAGATTTTCTACTCACAGGAATGTTATTTGCAAGTACAGATGTCACTGTTGCAGTTAACTATTAGTGTTCCTACCACTTACATGCTGTTGGTCAAATATGACCCGTTTTGACATTTAACTGCAAGAAAACTACACTAAACAAAGTTTTATTAGTCTGAAATATCATAACTTTTCATTGACAACAATAAAGAAGAAAAAAAAACAAAATACCCAATAAGTAAATTATTTTTAAACGTTATTCTTTCATTCAGGTGCTAAACTACTTTGCACACTAAAAACTAATTCAGGTGAAACAAAAAATTTTACAACAAACCACACACACAACAGGTGTAAATTTGTCCATTTTGTTTAGGCCAACCAAACTTTACAAATGTGCCACAACTAAACACAACATACATGTTTTATACTATATATTTTCATCATGTGGACAGCTTTTTTAAATTGTGGAAATGTATAAAAAAGAGAGAAGTCATTAAAAACATAAACATTCTCTGCAGCCCTCAGGTTCTCTAGTGGGCTGTTCCACAAACGTGTTCTCCCCGGGGGTTCTTGTATTAACAATGGGAACCGTTAAAAGGCTGGTACCAGAGGACCTGAGGGTCCACGAGGGTTCATAAGATAAATCAGTAAGATATGAAGGTGCAAGAGCATTAAGACTTTCAAAAACCTTTAGGGGGACCTTAAAACCAACCCTGAAAGACACAGGGACCCAATGCAGAACCCACATTAAGGTATTTTGGAGCAAAACCAAGTCCACCTCCCCAACCAGGTGTCAGAGGCTCCTCGGTTCATGGCAGTGAACTGCTGCAGTGAACAGCAGTTCATGGATAAACCCAGTTCATGGATGAACCCAATTCTGGGATAAATCCAGTTCAGGGATAAAACCTGCCCTACTGCAGGATGTTAAATATCCCATCTTGTTTTAAAATCTTATTTTGAACAAGTACGTTTGTGGCAACAGGTCAGCTTTGGTGTGAATACCTGAAAAGTGGTATAAGTAAACCTGATCTTTCATGTACACAGTCTCATTAACCCATGCAGAGAAACATTTTTCTGATGTTAATTTGAAACCAAATGGGACCATTTTCATGTCTGCTCTCCAGGGAGGAGGGAGGGTGACGGCCTGGTCGTTCTTTATTTTGAACCTCATTCATGGTTGTTTGTGCCCAGGCCCCTGCTGTCCCCTGTTTGACATCAGGGCATTTTAAATAAAGATTAAAACGGATTGTAAATAAAATTACGAAATCTCTTGGAGGAGACATTTTGTGCAATCATGCATGTTGCATAATGTGTTATAAGGTACCTGACGGGCAAACTAAAGAGAAAACAAAAGACAGAGAGACTTTTACAAAAGTCCTTCACCTCAGTCATGTCTTATGATCCTCTCCAAGTGTGTGGTGTTAGCTGGTTAGTATTTCTCTGAAGAGACACCTGACTTCTTTGTATTTCCCTCATATCTACTTAATTTTGCTTTCTTGGGAACATTTGGTGCAGGACCTTTGCACAGACGGAGTGTGGACACCATGATGTGATAGTGAGCAGGACAATATCTGCATACGTCATGCACAATTAACCCTGCTATCATAACGGTGATGTTCTCATAGAACCAGGCTCTGCAGCATCTTCACACTGGGTTGTGTGGAGGTGTTTGCGTGTTTGCTGTGACTACAAAGCCCTCAGCATCATGAGAGACCCCACCCACCCATCACACAGCCTCTTCAGTCTGCTGCCATCAGGGAGGAGGCTGCAGACCCTCCGGCCAGAACCAGCCGACTGAAGGACAGCTTCATCCACCAGGCCGTCAGGAAGCTAACACTCTCCCAGCACTTCCTCCGAGAAAATAAAAGACAGAGAGACTTTTACAAAAGTCCTTCACCTCAGTCATGTCTTATGATCCTCTCCAAGTGTGTGTTGTTAGCTGGTTAGTATTTCTCTGAAGAGACACCTGACTTCTTTGTATTTCCCTCATATCTACTTAATTTTGCTTTCTTGGGAACATTTGGTGCAGGACCTTTGCACAGACGGAGTGTGGACACCATGATGTGATAGTGAGCAGGACAATATCTGCATACAGACTGAAGTCAGAGATGGTGTGTTGATGTGTATAGGCTCCTACACACTGGTATGGTCTTTGGCCATCTTAACTGAATGACGGGTGTCATGAAGGAATCGTGGAACTATCTGTCATCGCAGGTCCTAATTGACTGTTTCACGTCACACAATGTGAATGAAGCCACGGCCACTGTTACTGGTATTGTGACAAAGGCAGTCTCAGTGCTGTGGTGAACACAAAAACTTGACCGGAAGTTCAGAAGATATTTAACTGTTACTGCATTTACTACAGATTTATTGCTTTTTATTGCTTTTCTTCTTTAGTTTTCCATGGGGTTTCTCACAAATAAAGAAATAGGTGTATTTACATTATACATTGGAAACTGAAAAGGTATATCTTATGTGTTTTTTTGTTTGTTTGCTTGTTTATCATTTTATCATTCAGTCAAGATAAAGGTGTGCTGGAGTTCTGCGTTGTCATCGTTTATCTCTTATAGTGTTTTTTGTTATTCTGTATTTTGTGGCTTCTGACAACAAATTGAATACATTACTAAAAATAATTTACATGGTAATTTAGGCGCAGTTATAAAGTGTTTTTCTCATCTTGTTGACCAATCCAAATGCTTTCATATTGTATGATAACCCTTTCGACACAAGTATTCATGAAGCACTTTCTTAATGTGAGCATTTCTTTCTTCAGTATATTCTGAGTTTTTTTCCATCATGCACACTCACACACCGATGAACACATCAGAGCTAAAGTGGGGTACAGCGTTTTGCCTAAGGACACTTAAACATGCAGCCAGAAATGAAATCACTGACCTTCCAGCTGGCAGACATCTATCTCCTGACACACAGTCAATCAACAAAGAGTAACATGGATATTTTAGAAACCATCCATCCTTCTTTCTGTCTTAAAAGACAGACAAAGCTAAAAATGTTTGAGAATGCCAGCAATCAAACTTGGCCCCTCATCTAGGATTTAAATACGAACTTAAATACTTGGATATCCAAATATTTGTTTGTTATGCAGACATCCAGACTTTAATCTGGGTATCCGTATTTCATCTTTTTTATTGATGTTGCAGCCAGCTGCAACTTTGACAGATAGAAAAGTATAGAGGAGAAAAACAAAAGTCTCTGTTATACAAATAACAAAATACACAATGTTGTTGTCCATCTTGATCTGTGTTTAAATTTCACAAAATTATACTCACCATACTGTATTTATTATCATTCCAATTCACACTGCATTATGCGTGTTGCATTTCTTTTTTTACCTCATTATTGCTGGGAAGACTTATACTCCGAGTACACATGTGAACCCTGATTCCAAGCTCTTCCGAGCTTCCTCCTCTCTCTCAGTTACCTTCTATGGATGAAGAAATACTTCAAAATGCTGTACTTAGACTGATTTCTAGAGCAAAGACCAGGGATGAATGCAACATGGGATAAGGTGACAGAAAATGAAGGAATGAGAAGATCATCCCTGTCAATTCAGAGTGGCCACCCCACCTGTGGTTCAGTCATCTAGTCAAAATATCAGTCTTAGTGTCTTTTTCTGTACACCTGTACACGCTGAAGTTTAGTTAAAAACATTGTGACATCAAGGAGGGATGCAAGGGAAAAATCACAGGGACAAAGGTATGATCTACAAACCCATGAAATGTCATAAACGTACATATTAAAACATAATAAAATCAAATTTAAGCAATTTGTATTATATAGAAAAGCAATGGAGTTAGAGGCTTTAATCAAGACTTACATGAATTACACAATAGATGTGGGATCTTTTTGACATTACTCTGCCAAAATGAAACTATGTTGTTCTAAAGGGAGTGTTAGAAAGATAAACATAGGAATACAGGAAACCAGTCACAAAAGTCAAATGAAACGGTTGTCATATTGACAGCGATGCACACATTCACCATCCTGTCCACTTGAATGATTACACGAGTGTTTAAAGTTCAGCATGTGGTTTCATTCCTTTAAATGTATGATATTAACTGAAAATATGTGTGAAAATATATGAAATAACATGTGACATGTTGTTTTCATGAGACCAGCGAGCAGCATGGCTTGTTTTATTGGTTCTTAATATTGGTCAATTTATGTAAGGTTCTTTATAAAGGAACATTCAGGAGCAAATAGAACCCTTGGTCTGTTATTAGATGATAGGGAGGCTAACACTTTAGTTAGGGACCAACCTGAATTGGAGTTTTGAGTTACAACAGAATATGTAGAATATGTGACACAAGACATTTTTTGAGAATAAATTGCAGTTTCAACCCTTTGATAAGACTCATAAATGTCATTCAACTTGAGTCATAGTGTAGATGAGGTTCCTACAGATAAAAACCAAGCTAATTATAACTTAAATCCATTAACTCACCTCTTTTTTTGACATTAACATGAATGTTTCACATTAGTTTGTACAACATCAGTAGTTGACTTACGACAAGACGGCAGCAACCGGATAGAAATACAGTCCTATTTCTATTTTTGTTTTACACATACAGAGCTAAAGTGACCTCAGTTTGTCTGTAGGAATCATATTCAAACTAAGACTTTTAACATGTTGAATCCTGTCGGAGGTTTAAAATCTTTGTTTTACTTTTGTGCAGGTCTATTCAGCCACAATCTAACAGATTCACTGTCATTTTGCTGCAAACACACATTTAATTGTAACTCAGAACCGCTGGGATTCATACTGTTTTGATCCCAAATGCAAGTTTACTCTCCTTACCATCAAATAATTGACATAGCGAGGTTTTAACTTTGCAACGTTCCTTTAAATTTTACTTTAATCTCAAAAAAGTATCTTTATCCTTTTTCACAGTTGGTTTCATTCTAACTGTGTTGAGTAAATTTGATGTGGTAAAAGAATGCATTTAACCAGATGTAAGGCTGAAGAGAAAATATGACTTTAGTTATATTTTCATGACATCTTTTATGACTGGCAACACTCATTTCTTCTGTTCTTTATTTTTTGGTAATTATTGTATTATTGTTATTGTTTTTTTGTATATCTCATGATAATTACAAATCAAAACATATATGTTTATTCTATTTCATGTCTGTTCACTCACAGAGACAGCAGAGGAGATAAATAAAGGTAGAAAATGATGTGTGAAGAATAATAAACCTGCTTCAGGTTGTTACAAGAAAACAAAATGACCAGGAAAGGAAAGGCAAATATTTTGAGCAATAAAAACCCTTAAGAGAAGAGAAGTATATACTTTCCTCTCGTGCTAAAGTAAGTTTCTCCTTCAGTCGTAGATTAAAATTTTCAAGCCAATACACCAGCGTTGATATCCAGCTGGCTGTTTGTATAAGACTTTAATTTTACAGTCTTATACAATCTTCATTTATGAACTCTTTGTCAAACTTTGAGAAGATGTGCACATTAATCAACCCCTTATTAAAACCTATCTGCAAACGCTCCGTAAAACTGCATGTGCACAGCCATGTGCTCCAGTAAGTCATTAATTGGCTATACATCTGGCCCAGACATTACTGTATAAGGAGGTGTGAAGGTGTATCCTCAACCTGCATATCTGCCTGGTGCACGCTGAAAATGTGGAGTACGTGGTATGCATTAAAATAGTGCTGATTGAAGAATCGTTTTAAACGGCCCTAGTCACTGCGTGGGCGTCTGTCAGCTTATCAAGTCGACTTAATCACCCCACTGACATTTCAAGAAACACAAGCTTAAATATGCAAAATGATAAATGGGTTGCATTTCACATTTATTCTCACGTAAGTATCTGCATATTGTGAAATAATAAGCAATATAACGCAATAATGTTTTAAGTGATGAGCAATATTTATGTGAACTTATATACACAAACTCTATGAAAGATTGGTCAGATTTTTATTATTGGAAAGCATAAAATGGTTCGGATCATGTTTACGAATGAGGCCCAGTGAGTGAAGACATTTATTAAATTAGTCTGGTCAGTATTATTGAATATATATGCTTCATTTTCTTTAGCTGTTCAGTGACATTAAATAACTTGAGTTTGCAATTATACTAAAGTACTTCCCACATGTCTTGAAATAAGGCTACAGTAAAATATTACAAGCTTTTTAAGACTTTGTGACTTTGTGAGTCTGTCGAGGCCAAAACAAATAAATAAATAGAGAAACGATGCCCAAGCAAAGCAGACCTCTTTTGGAAGAAGATGTAAGAATGATGCCACATCACTCGGAGTCCCACTTTCAAGGTTGACCAGTGCTTAATGTTTGTGAAGGATTTTTTTTTAAAGTTTAATTTGAGTTCATCCTTGAACTAATGTTTAGTTAGTTAGTTACTCACTAAGTTAGATTCAAGTTGCTATTAAAATATACCCAAATACCTCTTATTACAGGTTTTGTTACTTTATAATATTGACCATGGAGGGGAGTCAGGTGGTGGGTCAGAGACAAATCACTGGAGCACTTCTTATTCTACAAAGCCAGGAAAGCAATTTTAACGCACGAGCTGAAGGCAGAAATTGTGGGACTTAAAAAAGATGAAAGATATGGGAAGAAAGCCATGTGCTAAGAAAATTGAGAAAAAATGAATAGTTGTCCAGAGAGGTAGATTTAAAGACATCTTGAGAGATGGTTTGATATGCTTCACTGATAGAAACTCCTGCTTTATAGAAATGGAAAGAGAGTGTTGAGGCATTGAGGTGAAGTCATATTTTGACCAAAATAGTGAAGATTTGAGACTAAGGGGCTTGGTTTAAAATTTTCCTGACAGCAGGTGTTCATCCTGTTGAAATATCTTTGACAGAAAGAGTGAAATATAGGTCCATGACTAATATTTGTATATTTTCATTTAACAGATTACTTTTCAGAAGAAGGCAGCAAGAGAAAATGTTTTTTTTTTTTCCTTTGAAGGATCACCAGATTAATGCAAAGAAATTGCTACTCATATTCCAATTTTCTATAATTTCCTGTCTGGCAGAAAGCTCGGTTAAAATAATTAAAGTACTCACACTGCGCTCAATGAAGGATTTCTTACCTAAGACGTTTGCACAGGTGTGCAGCCAGCTGGCAGGGACTGCAGCGAATGTGCAATAATTAAATGTAGAAAAATCAAGCAAGGGCTGCAAACCAACTTTCTGCCGTATGCTGTGACTCACGTCAGTGCCACACTAACAGCCTTAATCTAAATCTCAAACCATTCAATTAAAAAGCACCACAATCTGGAGGCAACACGCTTCCATCCACAGGTGCTAATTTGTAAAAGACTACGACATTACTCTCAGTATATAAACTCCTTTGAACCACACTGCGTTTGTTAAATTAACGCTAAAATGTCTTTGTATGTGACATTTAACGGATTAAAAGCCAAAACAAATATGACCTATTGGGCGTATTGTTACGCTTAGAGCCAGGCGACTTAAGGATGTGCCTGACCTGTCTCTACACTTTTTTGTTTTGTTTTGTTTTTACACTGTCATTTTACATAGTGTGCATAATTAATCCTATTTTTTCTAGTGCTACTTTACAGAATTTTCTCATCTCAGACTGTGACAATACATTTGGTCAGGTTATCAGGTTATCAGGTTTCTACAGAATAATATTTTTCTAGTCAACTGCGGCTGTGGGAACTGTCTCGTGTCCTGTTACCTCACTGTTCAGCCATGCTTTTAGACTGTTGGGGTGACATTTCTGTCACATGGTTAGTCCAACACATGCTCTTAGTCCAGGCTAAAAATATTGAACTTTATGCCTTGAAACTGGCATGATAATATGTTAAACACCTTTTTTTTGTTTTAGGTCGTGACATTCTTTATTATGAGACCAAATACCTTCTATGGGATGAAGACAACAAGAAGGAACCACCGGGTTACCCTGAATGTGGTCAATGCATCTGTAAATCTCTGCCATGTATGCCTCGATCTGTGCTCGATTACATGCTGGTAGCAGCTTTTTTTTTGGAACGCTGTGGACTAAAATAAATAATTTTAGCCATTAACATGTTATAGTATTCTAACAATCCTTCCCAAGTGGATTTACACCAGTCCAAAGGTGACAGAGTGGACATTTAGTCCACATTTTTGGACTAATCTAAAGTGTTGCAACAATGAAGTTTTAACTTAGAAGTCACTGAGAAATGAGTTTGATGGTATGGGGCCAAGGAGGTGTCTCTGCGTGAGAGAAAAAGTGAAGATAAAATAAATTAAATGTGACAAAACACCAGATCAATTACGAACAAATGAATCCGCTAAATGTGATTCCAAATCAGACTAATAGTAAATAAGAGTCATGAAGAAATACCCGCTTTTTGAGAGGGACTGTAAATTATTGTACCCTGAATATTGATCATAAATCCTACGAAAGTCTGAATTATGGTACAAATGTGATAATTATTGTATATCTGGCAACACTGCTGTAAGCTTGCAAAAAAGACGTTTGAGGTGTTATTGCATTTTATTATGTAAAATAAACATGGTGTATCCAAGTCTTGCAAACTCTTTGGTGCACTACTTTATTTTGGGACTTTAACTAACTTTGTAGTGTGCATAAGATGAGGATTGGCTTGACCGGTCAGATTCTGTCATGGATTAAAGACATGAATATCAATGAAAAGGAACATTTCTGACTGCAGCCAGTGGGAAAAGGTATTATAGCCGGGGTAGTGTTAAGATGTATATATGGGCACTGTTTTCATTTCATGAAATTAAGACACTAAACTTTCCAACAGTAAAAATAATTACTTCAAAACAGACTCAGAAAAGATAATATAATGAAAATCCAAATTCTTGTTTTAAAGTCTTACAACACAACAGATGTGAGATGTTACAGGGATCATTTTCCAGATGGTTTGTGCTCAAACAAATCCTTCATTACATGTTCAAAACTCACCTCTCTCTCTTGCACCATCCTCACCTTCGTCTGTCAAAGTAGTTTTATGCTCACACAGTTCCTATCAATTGTTCATGAAGCTTGTTTGTCAACCTATTTCATTTAAAGAGTATTGTAACAAAGATACAGCTCAGTATTTTTTTTAAGTCTCTTGTCAGTCATTAGTCAGAAGATTTTGCTTTACACATACACATGCATGCACAGTATTCATGACGCAGTAGCAAGTGTTTAAATTGCTGCATCAAAATCTTAAATATGTAGGGCCAAATGTAAATTGTAAATAATCATAAGTTATGCAGCATCTGTATCCCATCCAGCTGCTGAGTGCTGGAAATCCAACCATACCTGCCCACATACATTCACAATGAATTTTGTTCCTCATGAAGAAACCCCAAACTGACAGTCTGCATCTCAGCAGAGAGCTATTCAAACATTTTCTACAAATCTAATGCATGTCTCAGGTCTGTATTTGCATAATGAAATCCTTTGTTTATTAAAGACTTGCACATTAATTTCACCAAGGTCCATTAAACAAATACAAGGTAGTTAAATGTGGAGGCTATGGTGCAGAATACAAAATTAAAATGCAAACGCGGATAATTGCGATATCTCGTTCTCCATGGACCAATAACAAGGCAGGTAGTGAGCACTTGATCTGCTGTGTTGCTCCACAGCGAGAGGCAAGGAGCAGAGGAACACAGCCAGAGCACGATGTGGAGGATGACACTTGATTTACTCTCATGAATGAGACTCGGGTGGATGGTGAAAGTGTGTGGGAGACCAGGCATATTAACATGAGCTAGATCGGATCAGCATTAGTAATTTGGTTAAGAAAGATATTTGAACCGCTGCTTAGTGAACCTGCTGCAAGCACAGTCAAAGGGAAAATTAAAGGTGGATCAATGAAAATGTGCCTGTTCTCGCTGCATACATATTTATCAGATTATATGTATGTATACCCACTATGTGTCACAATCTGCAAGCGCCTGTCACCCCCTGCTCAGCACATTCAAGTGTGCTCTTATAAATCGGCATCTGTATTTGCTATCAGAGCGTGTTATAGATGGCAATAAGCCTGTGTTTGTGATAGAATTATCTTCCCCCAGCTACTCTGTGATGTACTGTTGTTTCTGGGAAAGTTGCCAAGACAACGTGACTGGAGTTGAATTGTGAGGGAAGCTTACATAACCACAAATCTCTGTCTGAGCTATGTCAATACCATGTAGCAATCCCACGGGCAAAACAGCCAAAATTGAACTACTGTCCCTTTTATCTTTCTCTTATTTCATATTGATCTTTTTTCCCCCCCAAAATCTTTCAGTCAAAATGGATCTAGGGCTATACTCCCTAATACAGGAGGGCTGGACAATACGGGGACAGTGAAATAACGTTATTGTTCATTAAGTGGACATGAGTCTTCGTTGGTGTAAAAACATACATACAGGCTGCACTGAAGACCCAACTCTGATTATCCATCCGTCCTTCATACCCAGTTATTCCTGTTCAGGGTCACGGGGGTCTGCTAAATTCTGCTCCAGCCCTCCTCAGGGATACACCTTTGCCAGGTCAGCACTCATGTTTTCACCAAACCTGCTTTTTTTAAAAAAAAAAAAAAAGATTATTATTTCTATAAATCTGAATGACAGGGTACAGATCTCATCATGTAGTTTGTCTTATATTGTGATGTCATGGATTATAGGAGCTTGTTAAAACTAAGACACAATCTTATACCGGTGCACAGTACAAAACTAGAGCATAAACCTGAGTTTAGCTAGTGAATTCTCAAGGCCAAGACCAAGACAGATATCCAGAAGGAATTACATCCTCAAGCACTGGCGTGCTCACTCGTTCAAAACAGGTGGATCAGCATCAGCCTTCCAATATGTCAATTTCCTTCAACGTAATGGGAAACAGAAAAATGTGCATTTCATAATTAAATCAATGAGTGTTGGTCTGTGGTGCAAAATGTTCTTTTTTAAAACTCATGACAAAATAAAAGCTTTTGTTTATTTTATGTGTCCATGTGTATTCCTTTCAGTGACTGGAAATATACTGATAGAAGCCGATCGATCTTACATTTCTTTTGAAAATAAATTGTTATATTCTACCATAAATGAAGCCACGCTTTACTCAATCAAAGACAAAGTTAGATCGTGAGATCAAAGCTCACTGTTTTCCGTTAAATTCCACTGGATTAACAGATACACCTTAGCTTGACCTTGACACAGAATGTTATTGAGCTCATGACTGCACTTTATTTTATTCTTCTACCTTTCTGTTAAAAATGATAGTGTTACTTTAATAGACCCTGTTAACAATCGAGAACTCGATTTACATAGAAAAATAAAAATGATGATGATGATGATGATGATGGTAATGCATTGCACTTATATAATGCTTTTTAAGCTCGGAGGCTGGACATATATATCAACTATTTCTGGCTGACTCAGTGTGACAGAATTTTTATCCCCTTTCAGTAAGATGCATCAGATGAACCAACATCAATTTTTGCTTTTGTCCTGATACCCGAACACAACAGCCCATTATTTGTCTATTAAAAGCTGTGCGAACAATTTGTCACGGAGCAGCTGTGGATCAGCAGTCGAGTGGTTCTTTTGAAACCAGAAGATCAGCAGCCCGATGTCCTGGGGCAAATCCTGAACCTGGCATGTTCATGATCAGGGTGTTTTTGTAGAGAAAACTGGAATACTGTTTGTTGAGTAAATATGGAGCACCGCAGGATTGTGTGAATAGGTGAATGAAAAAACATGCTGTAAAGTGCCTTGTAGATAAGTTTAAGAAAGTCACTATCCGAGTGCGGACCATTTAATATTGTGACTGCGCAGTCCAGCTACAACAACCAAACGCATAGTTGAAAGTATTGGAAAATGCTTTAACTGGTTTACTTTATTACATAGGCCAGAAACGGCGGGCAGAGTTTACAGAATTGAATTACAACACTGTCTTGAAAATTGGTATCTTACACACAGTCACTGCAGCACTGTTATTGAACTTCCATTGATTTTTAACTTTGAAACTCATGCTAAGTGCATCCAGTCCAAAAGCACAGTTTGCATTGTGAAGGAAACTGAGCAGAAGCAGAGCATCAGGGTCAGAAATCCATTCCTGAGTACGGGTTTGACTTGTTTATCTTGTTCTTTGGCAACACAAATCAATTTTTGCCAGTAAGGGCAATTTCCTCTCTCTTCTCACCTAAATTCCTCCCCTTCTCCACCCAGTTTGACCTTTTCAACCAACTTTTTAGCTCAACTGCTCCAAAGCCAACTGGACAACAGTAATGGCAAGCACAGATAACATGATGTTCTTCCTCACAAGATGTTTCCACCCCATCATGTGCCCTGGCTTGGTGTACCTTCACATTGGTGCCTGCGCGGCACTCGACTCACATTAAATAATCTACTGCTGAGCCTCAGAAGTTTTTAGTTTCACAACAACAATATTTAAATCATCAACTGTTTGAGGCAGGTGGTTTGTTTTTTTGAAGGTATTTTATCGAAAATAAAAAAAAAATTACATCTTTTGTTGACACTTTAAAGAATTTCTGAGGATCATAAAACAATCAGGACTCAGTATGTGGATACCACATTTGTTCAAGAAGAGTGTGATGTTTTGGCCATTAACGGACCGTATAATCAACATCACAGAAACCGTTATTCTCACAAAGATGCAGTTCTCACAACTTTCTGAAAAGTACAGCATCCAGTATATGCAATTGCCAGTAACACTGCAGTCTTGTGGGACCTTGTGGGTTGGCTCCTTTTTGTTTTTGTTCTTTAGTTTTGCTGACAGATCTTACCACTCTGTAGCCCTTCCCTGCATCTGCTGCTCTGCTGTTGTTTAACAATGTGGTCCTATGGGTGAACTAAGTGTTGCCTTGGTGTGTTGCCAGGTTTGTAAAACACAAGAATGTTGTAGCTTGCATTAATTCTCAGCCGTTTTCAAAGAGGGTGCTTGTGTTTAAATAGACTCACTATGAGTAACCAACCGCCCTTAGAGAGCCGTGTTTCTTGAAGTGAGGATTAAAAGTGTTAACAGTAGCTGGTACATAGTGAGGATCAAATAGTATGGCATGTGTCACTTTGAGGCATTCAAATGCAAAAGTTGCCTTGATCCTTCATCCAGAGATCCTGTTCTTATATCCACAGTTTTTACTGCTTGTGTAGTAGAAAAAATCATACTGTTGTTTTATCAGCTGGCATGTTTAATCTTCGAAGCATTGTGTACAAAAACCAGAGTTTTGGTGAAGGCTCCGAGTAAATGTTTGAAGACAATACATGGATATTTGTGAACTACTTATCTAAAATACTACTAACTTTGTGGTAAAGGTGGGATATTGGAGAAGAAATTATTATTTAATACTTCTAGAAATAAAATTCTCTGTGGTATGTATAAAGAATAATAAAAAATAAAAATAATAGCTTCAGTTTTTCTCCAGGAACTGGTAGGTTGTTTCATTTGCTGTTTTCCTTAAAGGTAGGGTAAGTGATTTCTGGGTGATATCGTGTCTGCTGATATTTGAAACAAAACAAAACATGAAGATTACTCCCCTCTCCCCTTCCCTCCAGTGCACTCCCAAGAAGACATGCTCCATCACAAGCGCTCCAAATCCACGCCGCTAGTTTCACAAGCGCTAACCCCCTGCCAGTGTCTGGTCTGGACAAACCCCCCTGTGACATCACCCACAGGTTTTCTGAGGAACACTTTTGGAGGTTGTTTTTTTTGCGTTATTACACAGTGCCATGTTGGTGAGAATGAATGGCAGCCTACCAAAATGTAGCATTATGGGTGTAACAAGCAAGACTGCTTTTTTGATTGTTTTTACATATTCTACACAAATATTCTACATACATGAGCCCATCCCGACTCATTACAGGCAAGAAGCAGGGGTCCACCCTGGACAGGTCGCCAGCCTATCACAGGGCCACATACAAGACAAACATCATAAGATCAATCATAGAACAAGTCAAAACAGTGCTAAATGCTAAATAGCTATGATGAGGACAACTATCCATCCAATATCCATACCCGCTTTTTCCGTTTCCGGGGCACGGGGGTCTGTCGGAGCCTATCCCGACGCATATCAGGCAAAAGGCAGGGGTACACCCAGGACAGGTCGCCAGTCTATCCAGGGCCACATACAAACAACCGATCACAGTCACATTCACACCTAGGGAGAATTTAGAAAGATCAATTAACCTACACTGCATGTTTTTGGACTGTGGGAGGAAGCCGGAGTACCCGGAGGAAACCCACGCAAGCACGGGGAGAACATGCAAACTCCACACAGAAAGACCCACCGGGCCGGGAATTGAACCGGGAACCTTCTTGCTGTGAGACAACAGTGCAAACCACTAAGCCACCGTGCTGCCTTGAGGACAACTAGTTACAACTAATACAACTACTACGACAACTGTTACCTAAAGACCAGATCCCCAGGTCGTGGTGACAGAGTGGTTGACACTGTTGCGCTTCACTGTCGGGTTCAAGTCAAACCAGCAGGCCAGGTGTAGCCTCCTTGAGCAAACATCTCTCACTAATGTTGCATTTAAAATACTCACCACAGAGAGTATTCATTGTCCACTTTTGTTGAGGACACTGAGACGCAGATTAATTTCCCCAGTGTGGTAACAAAGAGAGGGCATTCCAATGAGCTCTGACAGTAACAGCACATTCAGTCAAGAGCAAAGAGGAGGAGAAAATGAAGAGTCTGCAAAAAATTGCACTCCTCTGACACTTGACTTTGCACTGTTGCAGACAGGACAAAAGTAAACTGCAGTTGGTATTACAATGGTGCATATGCAAAATAACGCAATGCCAATCATTTGCTGCTATGTTGATCATGTGGGGGAACAGAAAAAGATCAGAGGAGGAATTTAAATTTTATTTCCAAGGGGATTTTCACGGTTCAAATGCAACTCCTTCCACACTCCCCCTTCACAGTGTCATCTCCCCTCGAGCCCAACAAATCTTTTTCAAAAATCCTCTCAAACATTGGACTTGCAGTCCCCCAGCACTGTTGCCATGGAGGCCACCTCAATACCAAGTTTCCCTCCTTCTAATGTGGTTACAGGCTCTATGAACAGCACATTTCATTACTGCCCACAAACCAGATTAAAGCAGTCTTGCTGTGAAACAAGCAGTCTTAACCAGCTGTTACAGAAGTTGGGGCTGGCACAAATAACGAAAAGCATGTTCGGATGTTCTGAGATCCTTATTTTCTAAGTTGTTCGAGCAATTTTAATCAAGGACATAAAGTTTTTCATGTCTGTGCCCATTCAGGACTGAATAATAATGTCTTATTTTTACATTTGCTCCTCTTTTTACGATGAGCCAACAACCTCGCATTTTTTTTAATTAAAAGACGGATAATAAACACATTTATAAGAACTGACACTGTTATTTTCAAATTTTTTAACAGCCTTTGCTGTTAGAAACCTTTCTATCATTAATTTCCTCCATTGTAATGTCTTGTTCGTGCGTGTCTCTCGACGTCTCACAGCTTTGCCTTAGTGAACACTAACGAATATGAAGCTCACACAAAGAAAAGCTCAACAGTCAAAGATTGCCAAACTGAGCTCCCACACAGTAAACAATGTCTTTGTCTGTGTGTGCTGTACACTGCTGCATATGCATACATGCCACCGTGTGTACGGCACTGACATTCCAGTAGGCGGGAAAAGTCCAATCTACTGTAGTAGGCACCTCTAAAGGAATTCAGATGTTCCATGTATCAAAGATTAAAAACAGAGCTGATGATTCCAGTTTAAGGAGGGCTGTTCAGATTAAACCTCTATTTTTATATCTCTCTCTAGCTCCTTTGGCTTGTTGCATTTTACATGGTTCAGAACAAAACTGTTCTGTAATACGAACAAGACCAGCGCTAGGTGTGAAATAATCAGCAGTGCAAAAAAAAAAAAAAAAAAAAAAAAAAAAAAAAGCACTAATCAGCATCTCTTGTATCCTTCTGGTCCGCTTTGGCGGTTCAGTAATAAATCAGCGCAGTAAGGATCCTCCCAGAATCCTTTGTGGTTTTCATATGATATTCCTCAGCTGGCAGAGAATTGCTAATCAATAAGCCAATCAAGGCTCTCACATTTCAAGGTCAAATGCATCCATTAAAAAAAACAAAAAAACAACAACATACTTTCTAATTGTCATCTTCCTTTTTCCACCTTGATTAGTGATATATCTTACACTAGATCTCAACTAGAGAACCCTTATCCAACCCCTAGTTACTGTTAATCTGCATTCTGGTAGTAGCTGTGCAAATGGGTATCAAATACTTCTGAAAGAGGTACTAACGCCAACAAATGAGCCAGTGTCATTTATTTTTTATTCTGATTTAATGGCTTTTGAGCTAAGGGATCTTCTCTGACTGTTGTGATGAATATTCCACGTCAGTAGATACATATTTCTCCCTCTGGCACCACATCAAGAAAATATATCTAGTGCTTCCACAGTATCACCTGCAGAGTAGCATCACCTGCTGAAATATTCTGCACACCAGAGGGACTTTTGTTGGGAAAGAGATTTATGTGGAGAGAAGGAGACTTGCAGAACGAAAAAAAAAAAAAGAAAGTAGTGTGGAGGCGTAGGTTTTAAATTTTCTTTTTTATTGGACAGCAGGGGGCGTTAGTAGGCCAGTGACTAAGTTGAAGCGCTGGTTTCCTGAGTAGTCGTAGCAGAAACTCAGAGGTTTTCTCCTCAGATGTGGTGCATGAGCTCTTCAGCGACATAAAAACAACTCCTTTCCCTTTTCATTAAGTGCAACAGATCCAACGTGATCTGAAGTGCCTTCAATACATGTCACCAAATCTTGTGTCACACTTTCTGCTTGCCTTATATTGTACAAGGTATAGTCCACATAACAGGCCACTTGTCTGACGCAGCAAAACAGCTCAATTTTAAAGCATCCATTTTTTTTTTTTTACTCAAAGAGATCATATTTGGCCAGATTCGCCTCCTTTTTTTTGTCTCTCTCCCTCTCGGTGCGTCATTGTGCTCCCTACACTGCTGTGTTCATGAAGCAGTGCAATCTGCTGAATTCACTACATTGTTAGTCATTCAAGACTGCGTCCACTGCTCTTTTTTTTCCTAATATGGATTTTTTTTTTTTTTTAATTTGGAGGATTCTGAATTATGTGTAGCCTAATGTGTTTTTAAAGTTCAGGGCAATCTGAGCCTTTTGAAAATACTCCAAAGGAGTTTTGTGGGGAATTTTGAAGGCTGGTGTTGATTTACCCAAGCGAGTTAGTTCATCGGTCAGAGCTCCCCTCTATATGTTAATTAGTCCCTGTGAAGGCAAGAAATATTATATACTATTTTATTATGGTGTGCTGTAAATTTTTTTTTATTTATAATCATAAACAAGATCACAAACAATGCAAACAAGGAGCTAAAACAATAAAAAAAGAAGAAGATTTGCACTGAAAGATACTGACAATCAAACAGAGTTCACATGTAACAGGATGAAGCCCACTGACAACTAACGACGAGTTGTCATATTCTTTTTTTTTTCCCCCCCCGAGTAAAACTACCAACATAACAATGTAGAAATATTTCTTTATGTAAAAGTTTTGGCAGCAAAATGTGGTTGAATTATTAAAGCAAAATACTGGCGTGTTCCCTGACTGATGTATTCTTATTATTACATTATTAATGCAGATGTAGCAGAGCAGTGTGAAAGCAGCCTGTTGCTGTTGTAGCTGCTGGGAGTCGAACGAGTTTCAAATATCCTACATTCAGCCTCACTCAGAAAAAGTTAGGACAATATGGAAAATGCAATGCAAAAAGAAAAATAAAAAGTTAAAAATCTGTGTTGTGTTTCCTGAATTTTATTTGTTTGCAGGTGGTACTTATTTCATTTGTTATTATATACATCCATTTTTGAAATGCAAAAATGCCGGGAAAATAAAGCTCTGACTCTGCAATGTTGTTTCAGCTGAGCTGGCATTGAGGATACTTAGAGATGAAGCACGCCAGCTGTTATTTTGCCCAATCGACCCTGTGAACGCAGTTTAAGGTGTCCATCATTACTGAATTGTTGTTGCTTCATTCTCCAAAAGTCTCCATGTTTTTTCTGTAGTTCATGACTGCGTGCGGGATAATCCAGTACCCTCTTCTCCCTCAGCCATCTCTGTAATGTGCAGAATCTAGTTTTGCAGTGTACTGATACAATTTGTGTGGAAAAAGATGATTAATACTATGTTATTCTAAAATCTTTTCTGCATTAATGCTCCCATCACAAAAATGTAAATGACCTTTGACGAGGGCACTGATACACCTCCACACCACTACAGGCTGTGGTTTTAGGACTTTAGTGATTTATAATAGTCTGGATGGTCCTTGCCGTCTTTGGTCAGGTGCACACTGCACCTGATTCCACCTAAAAAGATCTCGACTACTGATTTGTCTCATCGCAAGACATGATGCCAGTGAGCGATGATTCATCCAAGAGCCCCCGGACTCATTGATGCCTTCTGGACAAATTTAAAATAATCCTCTGGTCCCACTAGACACATAAGGGCTGCATTCTGGCTGCGTCCTGATTTCCACAGTCCTGAGTGGGACCTCAATCCCATTAAGAGCATTTCAAAAGTGGAGCGCTTCCGTGGTCTCCGGTTCACTTGTATTCGAGAAATTACGAGTTTAACTAAAGGTTTTGTGAGCATAATGACATGTGATAATTCAAATATTGATCTATACAGTTTACTGACATAATTATCAGGCATCACCTTGTATTTCAAATTAAAATCACAATCTATTTCATTCTATCTCTTGTCCTTTATGATTTTTTGAATGGAATGAGTTTTATCAAATAAAAAGCCTTCTAACATAAATGTGTTCAATTGTGGTTTCTCTGCACAGGTTATGGCGTAACATTGATGTATGACCTGCAGTGGGCTCCCGGTGTTTTCGTTTTTAAATCAACCAGATTCTTTATGATTTTCTTGTATCTGACTTCTTATCAACTCAATCCACCGGATGTAAACTGATACATTTCAGGTGTAGCTGAATGTCAAATCATACTCGGAGCGTATTTTTAGCGGAGCAGGGCACGGTATCACTTCTGGGACATTTCTTAGAAAACGTGCCTTGGGTGCATCCGGTGGAACCAGCTACGGCGTTGGAGCTGGAATGCAACACGTACGTTCCCATTGGGACCAAAAGGTAAGGCTTGCCTTTTGCACAAAGTTATCTTAAATCTTAAAAATGTCATTTGCATTAATTTCTTCATCGTCTGAAAAAAAAAAATCAAAAACATAAAAGCAGCCAATATAAGTTATTCCTTTTCCCGTTGTTAATGTTGCCACAGCAGATAATCATGCCCCTCATACTAATTTGGCAGAAGTTTCGACACCAGAAGCCCTTCCTGACACAAACGTCCCCATTCAACTGGCCTTGGGTCCGGAGTATCTCGCCCAGAGACACTTCAGCAAATGACAAGACTGGGATCTGATCTGGTGATCTTCCAGCTGATAATAATCCACTCTATCTGCTACACCAGGGCCAACTGGGAAACCATTAATATTGAAGTACATAAATGTAGTGGAGCTGAACATACATACTTTTTTTTTCTCTTTGAGATGTATTGTAGTGGAGTTTAAACATACATTAAATAGACTTCAGGTATCTCAAATCATCCCCTTTATTTCTGCTATGACGCCTTCAGTTGGTAACACAGGTTTTCTGTTTAAGTTGCACCGTGGGAGTGATGTACGAAGGTTTGTGATCATGCACATTGGGGACGTCCTGCTATAACACAGACCATAACCTTTATATTAAAAAAGTGAAATACAGATATAATTATTGTCACACTGAGTTAATGGATGAACTGGATGCAGGCAAACAGGAAGATGAAGAAACGTATTACAATGATGCTGTTACAGTGAAATATTTAGGCCACAACAAGCATGCTGTGAGAATCTTATTGTTACAGCTCTATTATAAATCTCAGGCAGAAGCTTCCTGATTAAGCTGTATTCTTCTTTTTCTCTTTGTTTGTAAAGCAAGTGATATTCATAATGATCTATTTTCATCATAATGCTTTAAGTTACATTGAACAAATGTGCTCATGGCTTAGGCCATCTGGATCTAAAACATCACCATGCTCCTCAGTGGTCCCAGTTTCCATCGTAAAACATTCCCGAAGCAGCTATTGACTACCTAGAGTGAGAAGAATGGCAGGAAGCCTTTCTTCTCATGGATGTAAAGATGAACGTATAGGTAACAGTACGAGATGTGTGTCATTTAAAAAAGGGTTAATGGCTGTTCTCTAACACTGAGCTAGGCCTGCCTTTGCCGACATCGGTGCTCCACCCTGATTGCCACTGCAGCCTCAGCACCACTCAGCTTCACATGAAATCGGCCTGTTCTCCGTCTTCTTTGAGCTGGAGTAGGAGGGAGAAGCCAGGCAGCGCAAAGCAGATGGACCCATTTTCGTTTGCTTTTCTTGGCGAGGAGAAATCAACACACTATATTGTCTAAAGACACAGAGGCTTTTGTGGAGGGAACTGAACATCTAAAAGGAGAGGTTCATACCCAATAATTTCTTCCACAGACAGTGGAAGTAGTGCTTGTAGGAAAGTAAGAATATTTTTAATTGTAATTTCATGAATAAGTCTCATGCATCAATTGCCATAATACAAACTAAAAACCACATAGAAAATACACATGTGTGATGCAGCCTCTCTTTTAAAATGCTAAATCTTCTTGGTGCACCTGCACTTGTCAGGTGCTGTTGATTGTTCCAAGTATTCTTTTCTTTTTGAAATCCCACACCATCTGTTCCAGCACTCCTCGTTCTTCTTGATGAAAACTGTTCTTTATTTCTCTTTTAGCTACCCTAAGAGACTATCTAAATATCAAAAGTGTCCCAATCCTTATCAGGAATGTATCAGGAATTGTCATCGTCATTGTGTTTTATCAGATTTTTTTTTTTTTATAACAAAAAGACGTATTTGTATTTGAAACAGGCTTGTAAAATGCTTGTATGGTGTGAATGTTGGCTCAAACTCAAATCTGGTTTCAAACCTGGGGGTGCTGTTATACGCATTGACCCTTTGAAGCATTTTGTCAATCAAAATTAAATAAGATAGGAAATACTTTATTTTTAAAAAGAGTTTGCTGTCCAGGATCAATTGATTTTTCCTGCATCACATGCAGTTTTGCTGTAAAACCTATAAGAAGCATAAAACAAGCCTGGATCCATCCATTATTTCACAACACGTAAGGGTTAACATTTATAGTTGTGATGCCTGGAACCAGAATGCCCAGTCTCATCCATCCAACCTCCATCAAAGACCACACTCCTGAGATCACACGTCCACAATACAGGAATGTGCGCTACCTCAGCCGAGATCATCAAATTATTGTTATTATTTACTATCCATTTGTTAAAGGTTTCACAGAACTGCTTCATGATAAGGCCTGGGTTCCACCAGAAGCGTTATGGTTTCTAAACCGCGCCTCGGTGCTTCTGGCATGACCACTCTAATAGGCTGGAATGGCAGCTGGCATAACGCTCCCGTTACGCTGTGCTTCTGTGCCCAGTGGGACCAAGTGGTAATATGATATGATATGATACAACCTGGGCTGCATTAGTGTACCACATAGGTGTATAGGTTAACTGCAAGGCTTGAACAGAGTTCACTTTATGTTTCCACCAAATGACAAAGTATCAAAGCACCTGAACCATGTTTGTGCTCAGTAACGGACAGAGGCATTGCTGCTCTGCACACTCGCTGTAATGACATGCAGCCTCCTGCTGGGAGGAAAATGGGAAACTGGTGTTTTCCTATTTATCCAGTGAATATTAATGCATACATGCCACTACTAGATAATGCAGGCTAGAAAACAAATGCTTGCCAACACAAAGGTAAAAGTCCATTGAAAAAGAATAATTAAGTTCCATTGCGACAAATTTCTTTTTTCTAACAAAAGAATCTGTTGCAAGTGATTATTTAAATGAGCTTGCCATCATCAGCTACCATACAGTAACCCATTCCTGGTTCCCCTGCTGTGAAATTCTCACACCCTCTTTATTGGAGGCAAATGAGGCTGCATCTTCAAAGACACAGCACGGAGTCCATCTTAAGTGTTTAATTAAAAGAAAACGCTGTTTATACATATGTCCAGGGTTTTTAAAACGGTTTAGAATATGTTGTTATTTCTGCTCACATTAGAGCAGTCAGATAATAAAGTTACCACATGAGGATCCCCTTCAGATCCACTAATAACTACAAAGAATACATTCTGATGTATAAATAAGAAAACGTTAACAATGTACAAAATGTCTGTTTTATGATTAAAAATCAATCTTTTTTTTAATGTTATTTATGCATCTAAAATAAGCTGCTTAAAAAGGCTAGATTCCACATTAATGCATTCCCCTTTCACCTTTAAATATATTCTAACTTCTTGCAGTATTTAAATGCAGCATTTCAAACATGGCCCTGCTAAACCTTTGCTCAGCAGTTCTGCATTCAAAGCACCTCAGAAGGGAGATACTGGAGCTCAAAATTGCATTATTTTTGACCTTGAATGTATTTGCTGTCCAAGTTGCTTTTCTCATCTGTTTTTTTTTTTTTAATATCCTATTTAAGTTGGCAACAAGGAAATGTGGTTTTTGAGGAATTTTCTGAGATTTGTTTCTGAGTTGGAGAACAAAAGGTCATTTTCAGAGTTCAAAATCTTAAGTTTAAATATTGATGGGAGGTATTACCCAAATACACATGTACTTTAAAAAAATACAAGGTTGCATTGCAAAGAAGTTAACAAAAAAATGAAAGATACAATTTTCCAGAAGTACACATCTTTGTGTTACCGATCGCAGCGATAATGCCAGATTGTGACCTTCAGAAGTAGCAGCAGTGGGTTTTGTTTTGAATAAAAAGGTCTTGACTCAAAAATGTTACCTGTGGATTTCCACTCCATGAATTACAAGGTTGTTCTAAATAACTATTTAAAAATTGAAGCGCAGTTCTCAAGTTCTGGAGTTGGAGAGCCATTCTACAGGAACGTTTCCCCACGTGATCATTTACTTTAGAGTCACAGCGGCCGAGTCTGCGGCCGGACCTGCGTCCGGGCCTGCGTCCGAGTCTGCGTCCAGTGACGTCGGCCCCTCTGAACTCTGGGAACTGCCTTAGGCGCGTCCTCGGTTCTGTCAGCTGCTTCTCTCCTCACTTTTTTAAGAATCAGCAAAGCTTATATCACACCTCTTCAAGCGCTTACTTCCACTCTGAAATATCCTAATTGCTCCTAATTGCAAAACTAAGTCATATTTTACCCCCCCCCCCAAAAAAAAAATGTAATTAAAAAAATGTTGCATATCAAATGATTGCTAGGGAAAAAAATGGTTTATTTCGGTTTATTTGTTGTTCATCAGTGGCAGCACCTCAGTTTAGGTACTATCTGTAGGGAGTGATGACGTCAAATACTAGATGCAGAAGTAGAAGTACTGTTAAAAAAATTTGAGCAGTGTGTCCTAAGTCCTAACACATCTTCCAATGCAGCGTTTGTCCTCAGAGGTACTTGGTGCCCCAAAATGTTATAGAGGTTTCATGACACAACGACAGAAACTGTGAAGGTAATGCGGACGTTTTACAACTTAATTAGGGTGCACTTTCTCTTTCAAAAACATCATTTTTATCCAGACTATTTTTTGGTTTATTGCTGCCATGTTATTGCCCCTTGTACTTTGAATGCAGAGTTAAAAAAGACAATTTTGATGTGTGACTATTCTGAAGTAAACTGAATGCAACACAAGAAAGAACAGCTGTCCTAAACTCTCATTTTATCCTTGTAAACTGATATACTACATTTCTGTGATGTCAACATTTTCCTGTGACAACCAAATGCATAAAAGCAGTAATAATTATAACAATTTTAAATCGACTCTAATTTATCAGATTAAATGACAAGCGCTGTCACAGTAAATGTGAGGAAACAAAAGTGTTGCTCCTAAATTCTGTCCAATTCTGGGATGCTGATGGATTTAAACGTAAGCCTGTAATGAGATCACCCTACGGTGCCGCCGCTGTGAACTCATAAAACTCAGTCACCTCTGCTGGTTTTCTGTACATTGATTAAGTTGGTGATTGCAGCACTACGTCCTCTGTCCAGAATTGTCTTCTCGAGTTTGTCTACGAAAGCACCTGCATGTATTCACGGTATCTCCTCTGATGCCGTTTTTTAATAATTTACCGATTGCCATATGTAAATTATTCTATTAAACCCACTCTTCTCAAATCGAAGAGAATTTCGAAAGATGAAGCTGCTTCAGGCATTTTAAGATGAACAACAATTTGAGTGCAAGATCAATGTGCAGAGGTGATAAAATATTCAGCATAGCCGGCAAACACTCTGAGCCTGTCTTTGGGTTATTGTGCATTAAAGTGTGCAATTGTTATGGGCTAACGTCTTAATATTAAATACTAATATTATCAAATAGCTATTAGCCGAGATTATAGGTGTGGATGTATACTACACTTATACTACATGTTCTGCACAACCTTCAACAACACAAGAGGGTGTTTCAGTTCTCTGTTTTGGTTTCCTGACTTTTGTAATGAATCACAATTCAGAGACTTCTGCCTTGAATCAATACAAAGTGCCACGCCAGCACTATCTTTGCCTTATTACAATATAGGTAGACTCATTGGAAATGAGGTCCCAGCGAGCAACCCTCTAGTTCTTTAAAAATGCATAGGATTAAGAGGGAATAGTGTGCTGCAGTATCAATCAAGCTCAACCAAGTGAGTAAGAGGACAGAGAGGATAGGAATGACGCTTGACAGTCTCCACAGTTTCTAAATCCTTGGCGCTCAGACACTTTCTTTCCTATACTGTAATGTCTGTCAGCTCTGTTGATGCATCAGGGGTAATGGTCAGTGGGTGGTTAGCTCATCATCTGATGTTATCAGAACAGAAATTTCTGTTTTAGCCTTTAGTTTTCAGTGTGGGTTGAAATGCACTGCACCGCATGTAGAAATGGAAATTGATGCCTTGCCCCGAAGGCATTGAAACATTACTGCAGGAGGAACTAAACTCAGATAAAATTGTGTTTTGGGGTTTTCTACCACCTTCTTCTTTTTTTTAATGCTGCCAGTAGACGTTACTTGCCCGGTGACTAATGCAACATAGCTCTTTGTGGTGGAAGCCAAACCCCTGGTGCATCCATGTCAGTGATGTGGAAGTGCTCAGATGTGCTTCTCTAACACTAAAACACGGTCGTGTATCCTTGAAGCGTCAGGCGTTAGACATGACAATGCACAGAAAATCGAAATACCAAGGCACCTTTTTGTCAGTTGATATTGAGAAAAGCTAAAAAAAAACATGGTGCTGAGAATTATGTAATTGTTTTTGCAAGATAATTATGATTTAAATTAATTAAAGAAGCTGAGAATATTAAAGCAAAAGAGAGATTAATACACACAAGCAGTTGTTGCTGTAGTTAACTTTCCTTATAAAAATGTCAACACCTTGTTAGTGTCTTTTGCAATGCAGGTGAGCCAAAGCCATCAAGCTGAGCTCTCAATGAACATGAACACGGTGAAAATTCCCAGAAAGCAATGCCTGAAGTGAATTGCAGAAACCTGTCAGAACATGTTTTCTGCTGGAGACTCATCATGCAAGTTGTGTGGGAGACAAGGAAAAATTGTACACGCACCACAGTAGGTGCAAAACAGTACTAAATTAGGTAAGATACAAGCGGCATCGTTAAAGACGAGGAAAAGCAGCTGAAACTTCGAGTCGAGAATAAGCAACGGACACAATCAGGTTAATTAAAGAAGGAGAGAGCTTCTTTGAAAAAAAATATACACTGGCACAGAAAACACCATCTCTCTGGAGGGCAGAAGAAAAGAAGTTTATTCTGATACAGAGGCGCAAACCATAACAGAATCGCAGTGAAGAGGCAGCAGACAAGAAGGGCTGCTAATACTGTAGACTCCAAAGAGCAATGAATGAAGCATTAAGTCACGTGACCCACTGGTTTCTGGAGAGCGGTTTTGAAGCCTCTTTCTTCATACAAGGTGTTGCATGTTGCCCCAAAGCCGAGGGGAACATGCCCATTGTACGTCAATCAAAGTTTGCCTTGGCTACTCCTTCAGCCCATCTCTGCCGAAATGTGTGCAGAGTTTCCATATGAAGGAATATTTATCTACTTTTTTAGGTTTAAGAGTTGTCTAGCTCTCACGGTCTCATGTAACTTGTCAAAATATGTCTATAACAGTCTATAAGATGACGCTATCTCACAGATGGACATCATGGTAGAGACGACTAGAGAGTGAGGATAGAAAAGTGGAAGAGGGTGCGTAGGGGGACGACTTTGAGTTAAAGAATCCAGAAGTTCATTTGTGTCACTGAGTTGATCGGATGATAGCAGCAAATAACAATCACTCTGTTCAGGGGAAGGCACAAACACACACAGAAAGACTCCCGCTGGGATTCAAACCAGGAACCTTCTGGCTTTGAGACAGCAGTGCTAACCCACCAGGCCATCATGCTGGACGGCTTTAAGTTTTATAAAAAGAATACGTCTGCGGCGTCAGTGTCCACTGTCCACTCTGTGTGATAGCCACAAACATTTGCTTTTATTTATCTTCTAGATTTAAGTCCAAGTAAACATATCTCCCACTCTCATCTATTCAGCGGGGATCCCCTCGTAAAGATTCTTGACATTTTTCTAAAGGTTAGAGAAGCAAAGACCTGACCAGCCTCTAAAGATTTTCTCCTCGCCTGTGTCTGTCTGTATTGGGAAAAAAAAAAAAGGAAAAAGAAAAAAAGAATCACATGAATGACAGGCTTTGCCTTTTTTCCATTTCACATCATATCTGAGACCAAAGAAAATCATCAGGAATGCGCATGTGTTTTAATTTGTAATCGGTACAGCTAATGTCACAGGCGAAGATAAAATTCAGTATAATGATGACTAATGAGTTGGTGGGAATGGCTGAGTTGGTAAAATGATGAGAACGATGAAGAGACAATGGGTCTTGATAATAGCACTGCTCGGCATCATGTCGAAAAAAGATTCTGTAAAATACAAAAGGTAATTAAAATGTTTCTGTTTTCTACTGTACAGAGATAGATATAACATGTTTAAAAGGCGCATGGTTGTTGTGTGATGTGAGTACGGTTTGTAATTGATTGCAACACTTCAGTCACAGAGCTGAGTGAAAAATCATCCTTGTATTGGTTGACTGAACTCATATTTTTCAGCCTTTTCCAGTAATGTCATGCTTCCTGCTTTTCACTTCACAGAGCTGTGCGACGCAGTTCGTCCACCTTTAGCCTTGAACTGTACAGATGTGAAGAGGGTGCATGTAGTGGGGCTGTTGTTGGAGCAGCTACAGGAAGAGAGAAAGCATTTCTGGCTCAGCAGCCAAAGATTTTCTGTTGTTTCAAATCCACATTCTTTTTCTCCAATACAGCTTTATTTTTTGATTTTTTTGCAAGCATGAAGAGAGTTGATGTGTCAAACTGATCCCTAAATGTATACTTCTGTACACCGGAGTGACCAACTGATGGATGCACTTAAAAAAAACAAACAAAAAAACTTATGTCATATACAATGCAGAGAAATAAAAAAAAATATGGCCAGTATTCATCACAATACGTAGTACTGTAATTATAAAACACACACTGCAATTAAAATATTGGTAAAATTAAAAGCTGTTTGTTGACAAAATGGTAAAACAGATGGATGTACTGATGTTACATAACTAATATTTGGCTTAGTTCTCCAGTCCTGACTGTGGTTTATTTCATTTTCTGTTTAGAAACGCTGTCAAGGCAACATAAAGTATGTTCCACAATGTAGGATGATTTGTATTGTGTATTAGACAAATGGAGGTCACTTGATAGGTTTTACATCATGACTGATATAATCTAGCGTCAGACTGAGTTTGAATTGGAAATGGGAACAGACCTGCAGTAATATCTCTCACCTTGAAACACAATTGGGAGATAAAATCACCTATAATTTCTTTCCATCAGCCCTGGTGACTGTCGTGGAGCCAACACAACTCTTCATCGTACAGTTACCTCTAAGATTAGACAACTACTTCTTATGAAACACAACATGCGTGAGCGATTGACACCTGAAGTTCAGTTTTACATGTGCGGAAGTCAAGTCAAACTGTTTTTTCACAGCTAAATGTGGTCATAGATGACACGCAGGCCCTGGTTCTCATGCTTCTCTCCTAACTCACTTCAAGTCTGTTCTGTGACCAAAAGAATCAGAAACATCACATTATGGAAATGGTAATTTTCTCTTTCACCTTGCAACCTTTTCTTTTGAGAAAGGGATTTTAAGACTCCAGAAGAGCTGCAGAATGGGATTTAGATTGCAGCTCTTTGACCTACCAAACAAACCCCACTGATCCCCATTTCCTCAGCAACAAAAACATGAGTAGGCTTCACACGGAGCTAAATTGCATTAAAATAAACCAGACAAAGGCAACAACTTCAATTTCAATATGTCAGCAAGTACAGAGTTCTGTGAAATAAATAATAACTGATAGAATTTAGACATTTGAATGATTTTAATGCACTAACAGAAATACTTCAGACAAAGCATCCCAGCATGGTATTTAACATGCTGGTCAGTGCACTTCGCCTTCCAGTGTAAAACGAAGACAGTGAGTGGATTAACAGACTTTTGTACATGGACCATAAAAATTAATTTACCCTCATTACTGTTATTATGAGTGACACATAAATGTCTGTAGGCTCGGTTTGCTACCAGGAGGCATCCTGCCAATAAGACGTAATCACAGTATTGCAGCATCTTACTAAAGAGATAATTTTATGTGAATGTGTGTTTGTGCTGGGGAGTGAGACAGGAGCATGAATGAATAGTCATGAAGACAGTGATTGCTAAAGACAGAGGACCATCTGTATCCCTGTGGTGCAGCCAAAGCTTCAGTCATAGTGTGGTGCTGAACCTGACCTCCATTGGGTTAAGTGTGACTGAGACCGATAAATCAACCAACTACTGTGCAGCCCACCAGCAGTCAGACCATAAGCAAGCATGAACAAATCACTGACCGCATGATGAAACCTCATCTTCTTGCCACTTTGACAGCCTGCTTTTACACTTCACACTGTGCCAAAGTGTCCCTGCAAAGCACTGTGCAAAGTGAGGTGTGTATGGGAGAGGACAGGTACATTCTGTACACATTTGCCATACCTTTTAACGCAAGTTAACACGTGGGTAAACTGGTTTACCAAATTGGTAATGGATTGGTTTTTTCATCCCCGTTTGGTGACGTGGGCTGGAGCTATGTCTTGCTGTGTAATGGTGATACCATTAAATCCCAATTACTCTCATAGCTCATTAAACTAATCATCCCATTAGTGATAACAGATAAAAAATGGGAAGTATTATCGTGCCTCTGCTTTGGCAGCAGCCACAGGCAGAGGTATTTTATTTTTTGGTATGTCCAGATGTCCACCTTGAAACTGCGGTGACTGTAAATCTTTGCTGCAGGTGACTGTGTTGCATTCATGTTGTGTGGAATCGGTGGCTTCTTTCAGCAACAAAGTCACCCACGCTGTTTGTGTGCCATCATGACTGCAACTTTGTGTCCTATCACAGTCAGTTTTATAGGGCGAATTAATTAACATAGATTACATAGGAACTTCGTCTTTTATTACAAATCAATCCAAACCAGCATTTTAGCTCAAGGGGGTTTATTAGGTGTACATCGATGATCACCCTCAGCTGGGAGGAGGAACTTCAACAGGTCGGTGGCAAGTTGGCGAGCGGTTAGCTCTTAGTAGTCTGCACTTGATTGTTATGTGTGAACAACTCAAAGACTCGTTAGAGGAATCAGATGAAACTAAATGTATGGAGATGGTTGGGGAATCCTTATTCAAGCTTCAGTGACTTAACAAGTCATTCGGTGAGGTCACTGTTAGGGTGTCTTGAAGGGGGAAAAAACCTGCGATTTAAAGAGCAGATGCACACAAGACAAAATGTCACAATATGAGCAGGCTGCTGCTTTATTATTAAAACATTTTTTTTTATTCAAGTCCACTGTCACACACAATCTGATACATACATGAGCCCACCTACTCCTTTACCAATCTTTGTTTTCACTTTTTTCTTTTGTGTTATGAACAAATCATAGCACAAACAGCTTGCAATGTTTTTTTTTCATGTGGACCATTTTCAAATAATTAACACATGTTTTTAACATGTTTGGTTGAGTATACTGGTTTCAGACACTACTCGGTGTCAGATCATGTGCGAACCTCTTTTTGCAAACAGTTATGTAATGTGAACAGAGAAATGTCTTCAAGACTCATATTTACAAAAGAGCAAATCATGTAATCTGAACAGAACAGCAACCTGGAGACGATGAAAACTGCAGTCTGAAACTCCGCTTTGTTTGACAGCTGCAAAAAGAAGTACAAATTCTTTTTTGTTTACGTTTTAATTGTTAAGGAGTTGCTGTAGTAGCCTGTAGTCTGTAGCAGTACTATTATTTATGTGCACGAAACTTCTTTCATGGTACTTTAATCTAAATAAATCCAATTTAATCCAGTTAAAAAAAACATTTCAAGAAGTAAATGTTATTTTAATGATAACAAGCTAAGATGTCTTAACATGTGCAGATACCACAAATGTAAGTGAGGGGAGAGCTTGGAAAAAGAAAAGAAAAAGTGTACTGTGTGCAGCTGACCGAGTGGTCTCATTTAATAACATTATATTACCAAAATATAGCACTTCTCACTCTTCATTAACTCTTTGCTAAAGTAGCAAAACCAAAAGGTTTATTTGGAAAAGCAACTAAACCAAGACTCTAGCGTGAATTTAAACAGAAAAATAGTAACCTTGCAGAACAGAATGTCATGCATATTATTGTGTCTCTAGTTTATCAGAATTATGGTTATTTTATTTATTTATTTATTTATTCTTTGTCCAGCTGCCCCCATCCTTACCTGAAACCCACAAATTAGCCAGTAAAAGCAGACAGATTATGTACTGCCGATTCTGGCAGGAGCATTGGCAGCTGCTGTTATCTGTTAGTTCAATAAAGCATTGATGAGGTTTTGAACCAGTTATCTGAGGAGATGCAGCAGAGCACAACAGGGGATATCAGGAACGACAATGCTCATCTCAGCTTTTCATTAAGATCCCTACAGAAAAGCTTTGCTTTGCTTTGCACGATATATAATTTGCTTCCCTGTTGTCCTATCATGTGCTGCGGCGTGCGCCGCCCACTGCTTTTAGATTAACCTTGTATTCCCTCTTTCGCTGTTGAATCAAGTCTTTTATATCATCTCACCTGGCATGCTGTTGACTCCTTCGGCTGATAAATGCAGTTCACAGTTTCCAGTCTCCCTAATTCAACAATACTGCACAAGCCATGCCAAGTGAATAAATTAGATTCGGCATCAGAGAGCGGCACAGAAGAGGGGATGCTTGAGAGCAGATGTTTTTGAAATAGACTTTGATCAGTGCTTATCTCTCCTTGGATCCCTTTCCTCTGTTTCTGTATTTCTATTTTTGGTTTCACAGCAATTTTCATTACACTTGAATCTTTGTATTTCAAATGACTGTTGTGACAGGTATATTTTCTAAAGGACCCCTTGATGATACCAGCTACTGTTTTATCCACATTACTTGTACTCTGTTAAAATTGGTGCTTGTCTCTTATGTTGAAGTAAGGAGGCGCTTCCATCTGTTTCAACAGAGAAACAACTGTGCTTGAAGACTGGAATGAATCATGAGCACCTGCCTTGTAAATTGTCTAAAAAGTTTGCAGTTGGAAGTTGGAAGAGCTGTGGTAGGAGGAGCGGTTGAGGGTCCGGTGTATCAGTGTAGTGATACAGTTGTTTTTCCTCTTATCTCAAACACAATTGCTATGATCTTTTACATATTTTTAACTCTCTGTGGCGGTTAAAGAATCAAAACCAGCTCTAAAATGAAAAGAAAAAAAAAGAAGCCTTCTTGGAGAAAGGGAGACCATACCTTAAACTAGAACAGTCTTCTCTGTCCACAGGAAGTATTGCAAGCTGTGGTCTTTGACAGAAACACTTGATAGTGCTGCACCTGTACGGTTATATTCAAACCGACAGCCGAAAGCATATCAGTCACAATCTGATCTTTCTGATTTACATGATATATTTTAAGCTGTCAGATCTGATGTGGTTGCTATGGTAACCTACACATATAAAACGGATGTGAACAAACCAAAATGAAGGGCGGTGACCTTTGCTACTTTCACAGATGGGCATGAGGACCTGCTTTGCAATTTCTCTACAAGTTACAAGAAAATGTCTAGAGATGGAGGACACTTCCATGTACTGCTTTTACAAAGAAATTAAAGTCTCTTTAGATGTAAAAAAAAAAAACAAAAACAAAAAAAAACTTGTGTAAATCCCGCTTAAGGCCAATAACAGAGGAATCTCCTGTTATTTCTGATACCGTGGACACTTGTGTCATTGTCCGTGTAACAATGCAAATGTCACAAGTCTTGAAAAATGTCTTTTTGAGCGTCCCGACCATGCACAGATGCATCTGTGTGAATCTGACTGGAATTTGAAGTGTTAAAGTTTGTGGTCTGGATCCAGTTTGGGGACAGATTGTTTAGACAGTCAAATACATCTGTTTGAATACAGTCTAGATGTGCTAAAATACAGATTTTGACTGATAGAGTGAACATTAATATATTTTGTTAAAAAAAAAAATACCTGAATTTTTGTGGTATTACGACCGACATATGAAATACACATTTTACAAACACATTTGGAAACTGGGTCAACTTTTGGAAAAAAAAAAATAAAAGACTACATCTCTTTTAACATCATACTTTTGTAGTAGACAAAATGTCTGAGAGTAATTTGTGTGAGAAATTGCACAGCAATCAACCCCTCTTGTCTCAAGATCATTGCTCCGGTCAGCAGAATCCTGTCAGTCTTGCAGAGCTGTGCATTTAGGTCCATTTCCTTCTAATGACAGCAGCCAGATGCTTTTCCATGCACGCCAGCACTCTGGTAAAAAAAGATGTGATGCGTGACTCCTGTTGTTTTTGTGAAAAGGTCTTGTTAGTCCTGGGAAAGGGCATCAGAAATACCTGGGCCAAGTGCGCATCCACAATCAGTCCTCCTGCTGAATTTCCAGTCGCTTGTGAACTGGACAGGAGATTGCCATCAATACCTGTGTCTTACTAAAACTACATATCTAACTAACTACTACTGTTACTACCAACTATACATATATATAAACTATTAATAAACAGTATGTGTGAAAAGCACCAAAATTAATTTGAAAACAAGTTGGAGGGAGAGCACAATGGGAGGTGATGGGAAAGTAATTTTCATCCTCTGTCTCCTCCACCTGGAGTGCCACCACAGCTTTGAGTGCCCCTTGGCACATTGATTTGAAGATGAAGGGTAACCTCCGCAGCACCGTGATCCTAAATGCGATGACACAGGACTCTGTGGCTGATTCTCTGGACAGATGCATGCTGGGTGATTTATGTGCGTGTCCTTCTTGCGGGTCCCCAGGAGCAAATATTGACTGTTTATTTCTCTGAGCTCAAGGCAACAGGGAGGCAGCAATTTATTTATTTTTTATTTTTCTTCTTTTTTTTTTTTTTTTTTTTTTTACCTTAGATAAATTGGACCCAGCAAGATGCAAACACAACTGACAGGGAGCAATTTTTTTTTTACTTACCCACATCTCCGCCACGAAAACATTGAGAAAAAAAGGCAACTTAATAGTGAACACTATTGATTTCTCATTCCTCTTCTCAGACATCTATACACAACAGGGACATTTCAATTACATGGAGGCTTACGGATTGCTTCCTCCGTCAGCTGCCCACCAGGAAAGCCCACCTGCTGCAGAGCTCTCATGGACATCCACAGATGTTGATGCATAATAAATCACTTGCCTAGTATCAAGGTCCACTATAGGTTTGGATCTGAGATAACCACAATCAGCTCATGAGGTGCTCTGCATACGTTGGATATCTCCAAGCATCTCCAAGTGTTTTGCACCAGTTATTGCCAAGTAATGTACATAATTTCGAAACAAGTGCGTTTGCCGGGGAGTCTGTCACGAGGATAACCCGTATTTGTTATCAATGGCATATCAGACAGGTGTAAAACACAGCACAATTGAAAAATGTAACCTTGAAGTTCCCTGAAAGGCTTTAAATATATCATACACATAAAAATCTAGCAAGCTTAACACCCCGTGTTCTGTCTGGAGGGTCCAGTCTTTTTCCTCTTTAATTTGATCTTTTCTGGGAAATGAACTGACCAGGTTTTTCTTAGCAAAGTCTGCTCCCGGGGGAAATTGTGTTTAGTATTATCGGTGGGAGATACACGAGCTCAGTCAGCCAGAACAAACAATTATTAAACAAAGGGCAGAGCAGGGGTGCCCAGGTGAAAAAGGCCCTCTTGCTTATAAACCTGAACAAAGAACAAAAAAAAGTAATAAAATGTGGATAATTCACCATTGAATGGTGAAAAAAATGGAAGAAGCTGTTCCCTACTCAATAATGGGTATGAATGTTTCAGCTCTTTTATTATCTTTATCACCTTGTGCATGCTTTTGTACCTCAACATTTATTCTGGATATGCAGCTAAAGAGGAGCCACATAACTGAACACGGCGGTGTGCTTCTCCTTCTCCTCTGATGGGCTCTGAGAAAGCTTCCTGTCTGCTGCAGTGAGAGAGCCAGAAACAAACGGTGTTGCTGTTGTAAAAAAAAAAAATTTTTTAAAAATCCAGCTTTTTTTTTTTTTTTTATCCATTTGTCTGATGGTGGATTTAGATTCATAAAAAGGGTACGTTTTGTTATTTTTGTACCAATCTTCCCATGAATCCATGCACCCACTCTGGAACAAAAAGCTTTTCACAGGTGTGGTTAAAGAAAATATGTCAAATTACTCTTCATGTTTTTCCTTTGTCAGTGATATGAAATTATTTTTCTTGTTTGTTGCCTCTCAGTTCTCTTCTCATCCCAAATGGTCAAAACATTTGGCTACCTTTCCTGCGTCTGGAGCTTTCTTTGGTCAATAAGTATTTTTTTCTCCCCGCTGTTATAAAATACTGCTCAAGGGGGAGTTGTTTGGTTCCTCATTATAATGCTGTACTGCTATGACCTCAGAATGTGAAGTGTCCAACAGCGACTGCGTTGTTATCTTTTGAGTATAAAAATAAAGTGGAATTGAGCTTAGAAATTTCAAACAAGGCAAGACCAGAAAATGAACTTACTAAAATAAGCAATTTATCTATTTTTGTTATAACAGTGTAGTCCAACGCTGCAATGACTGCCAAGTAAAACTTAATGAGAGTCTTGATGCATTAGTAGAAAAATATCGAAAAGGAATCTCTGAACAGCTCAAAGTCTATTTACAGTTTTAAATTGGCTTGTAAAGCTATGAGCTTTGGTGGTAAGTTTAACATGTTTTATAACTCTTCCTGTGAAGCATCGACTTCTTTTGTACAAACAGATGACCAAAGTTGGGTAAAATTACTTTTGAAAGAAGCTTGTTACATGTTATCCCGTGTCATTTTTATTGTATGTAGTGCTCTTACGGGTAGAGACCAGGGCAAATCTTCATCTTTGGCTGTTATACTCAGGTTACCTCCGTGATACCACCTGGATATGAATTTCAGTCGATCCTAAAATCCTAACTAAATCAACCCAGTTATCCTTAGTTATGTGTCCCACCTCTCTCCTGTTTCAGGAGAGGTTAAAGCTGTGCTGTCTTGGGCACTCGAAGGTGGGCTGCTGTCTTCTTTTTAACCACAAATGCGAGCGTCTCACCACTTCCACTACATCAACAAGAATTCAAAGTGCACACAATTTTCAGATCATTCTTGAGTTCATATATATATATATATAGATATATATGTTTGTGTGTGTGTGTGCGTGCGTGTTATCCCTTTAAGTCAGATGTGACGTCATCAAGAACACAAGTACGCTGCTGTTCCAACTGCAGGAAGAGGGAGATGTGTTCCTGCATTCCAATGTACGCTCCAGCGACTCTCACCTGCCAAGTTAATACTTCCCAAGAATGCCAGTTCGTACTTGCCATGAAGAGGGCACACAGTACACACTACACAGCGGCAAACATCGCAACAGTCTTTTTTGAAGTTTTTGATTTGCTGCCATCAAGTTCAAAAGGAGCTAATATTTTCTATGAAATGGCAAAATATCTCTTTCAGTATCGTTCCTCCACACTTTATACATATCACATGGCAGCTGACACGAACTGCAGAACCAGCAAAAGGTGCATTTCCATCAGCAGGGGTTCAGCGTAAACCTGGCAAGCATGAACCTCTAACGGGGTGACCCCCTCCTCAAGCCCCTTCCGCTGGTGTGTCTCTCTATTACACTGTACCACCACACAAGAACCACTGGCTGAACAAGTAACACAGCACAACTGGTAAACAAAGGATGCCACCTGAATTTTTGTTTGCTTTTTTAACATACATCGCCGTGGTAGTGGTTGAGATTAAAAGAAAACCCTCCGTCGGAGCTCTAAATTGGTGTAATATGCCAACACAACCTGAAGCGACTCGTCGGTCCATCTATCATCTCTTCTTGTAATCGCCAACTTCATCAAATGTACATGTAACAAAATGTTTCTGGTGCAGCAGGTTCAAATAAGTTGTGTTCACATGATTGATGTTCACACGAGAGTGCTGAATGTAATTTAGAAATCCAGATTAGCAGAGACCCCCCCTCCCAACAGTTCCTGTTGGCCAACCCGAGTACCTCTTCAACTACAGGGGTGTTTTTTCGCCCCCTAAGGCCACTTTTTCAGGGCCAAAACAACAGATAATCTAACGGTAAACTATCTCACAGCATGCAGGTCAGTTGCTGCAGTTGACCACTTACCAGTTCATTGCAGCTCGTCCCTGACCAAACTGCTAGGTGGCTTTGGCAGGGATGTAGCTTTAAACTACGACTGCGTCCTCTCCAGACTGCCCAGTAGTCTTGATTTTGTCCTTTTTTTTTTTACTGAGCCCACAAAACAAAAATGGACCTTCTCCTTCACAGTTTATTCAGCAACACGCTTGTTATTTTCCCACAGCGACACAGTTCGAGAAACTCTTATTGTTTCTTCGCTGTTACACCATACGATGCTGGCTTTTGCTTGCAGATACTTCTTCACATTTTAAGTATAGCTCCTCTCGGTTGCAGACCTTTTTTTTTTTTTTTTATCACCCAGGAACAATGTGCTGTTTTTTTTTCCTTTCTTTGACGGTGTTCACTTGTTTTACCTTTAAATTCAAAATCATTTAAATTATTGACAGAAAAACAGTCCTTTCTGCCAGCTTTCTAGTGAAGCTACACACACACACACACACACACACACACACACACACACACACACACACACACACACACACACACACACACACACTAGATATGAAACCTTCCACCCACAGGATGGCAGAACAGGGTTGAAGCATTTTTTCATTTTTTCAAAAGGAACATGGGCATAAAGTAACTGATTGCTGTAATTAGTAAACTCTGAAACTCATGTCAGAATAAAACTGTAATTCTAGGTGGTAATAATTTTTAAATTTACACATTTAAGTCTATAATGAGTGAGTTTCTGAAGTGACTACCAACTGAAAAACCTTGAAATAAGTATTTGTTCTCCCATTTTACTAACTGTGGAGTGACACGGCATGCTTTGAATTTTGGACAGCTTTAATCCCTAAACTATGAGTGAATTTTCCCATTGTACTTCCGTTTTGGCAGGACTGTGATGTTCCATGTATTTAAGGAGCCAGTGGGAATAATGTCAATTATATTTAAAGCCTTTGACAATGACACCCCCCCGCTAAGAACCATTTAGTGCCCTTTACCAGCGGCCATTAACAATACCAGAAAGCACCAAACAATATCAGATAGTATACAATCTCTTTTATATCCTGCTTTTATAAAGCAGTTTAGTTATTTATTCACTTTCATTGTGGGGATTTGAATAACACATTGTATCTCTGCTTTTATGTGCTCTGTTTATAAATTCTACTTTACTTCTGATCCTCTATTTAGCTTGAAATATGTTTTCATGGCCCAAAAAAAAAATATTTCTATTTTGCAGGAAAAATGTGTGCAGTTCCCCTGAAATGGATGCTGACTTCACAGTTAAAACCACCGAGCCAGTGTGGAGGGATCGCTCATGGAAATATACAACAGTGACAGGTACTGTCTGGCTGACAGAGGACACACTGCACACACACGTATCCTTCAGAGGGTTCACCTGCTTTCTGTCCTTGTCTTTCTTTTTTTCACACATCTTTTCATGAAGCTTCTAGGGAGGCTACATCAGTAACGTGCATGGATATTGGTAATACAGTACACCTGCATCCAGTGTCAGAAGTATACTTTAAAAATACACAAAGACAAACCTGGAAAGTATTCTGCTTAAAACACAGTCCTTCTGCTTTCAGTCGGCTTTCAACCGAACATTACAATGCAGAGTTACTTTCACAAATACCTCTTGAAGAATGTGAATAAAAATGTGTGTGTGTGTGCGTGCGTGTCATACATGAATTTGGGTGTCTGAAGAGACTACCAACTGAAATAACACAACTTTGTCACTTAGCTAAGGCTACCTAAGACTGAAAATAGGTCATTTAGTGGGTGGTTCAGATTTGCAGGGTACTGTGACATCACAGACTCAGATCAGAGGAGAATTATTCGGCTTTTAAGCTTTCATGTACATGCAGCTTTGCATCTTGTTGCAGTTACAATAACTTTTCAGGGGGAAGAGCAAAACCATAAAACTGATTTCAAATGAGATGGCATTGACCGTAGTCAGATAGCAACTCCACTTCCCCAAAACAGCAGCTAAGGAAAATCCCTAGCACCCGATAATCTCCCAGTTTGTTTGTTTTTTTTTTTAAATTTTAAATAAAATTGTGGACACCACTTTTAGAAATGCTTATAGAGTCCTTTCAAAAGTGTTATCTGGCCTTCATCAACAGAGAAGCATTAATCACTCTGCATCCTAAAGGCAGCCAAACCAAATAATAAATGTGAAAACTGGAGACGTATCTGTCTTATAATCACAGATTAGAAAATACTTTGTAAGGTTTTAGTGAGAAGAACTGAAGAAATAATACCTAAGACAGTAGAGAGGCATTAACCTTTTAACGCCATTTGAATTGTTGATTATATATTGAAGTGAAAAACACAAACATTTTTGTATTTAATAGTTTCTAAATATTTGTTTTCATCATGAATACATTGGGTAAGTTTATGTATTTTTTATTTAGTTTAATTTTTTTTAATATTTCTTTTATACATATAAAACTCTTTTTTTTTTCCTTTTTTGGAATATGTGGGTGGTTCAGAGGTCTCAGAGATTCATGCATCAAATATGATAAATCTGGCATTATAGGGTTAAAGTTTCCATCATAAAGATTTTTAATATCATACATAGAGCAATATCCATCTGAGGAGTATATATTGCCCTACTGTTTCTTGACCCTGGAAAATCCTTCGACAGAGTTAAAGGGTTTTGTATTTTTTAGAATTTTTCAAACTGGATATGAGTACTCTATAGAGAGCCATATGCACAGATCTCGACTAATAACAATATTTCAAAAGCTATAAAAATAAATCAAGGGTATAGACAAGGGGACCTCTTTCCCCCCTGTTGACAGACTCCCAGGAAATTGGCTTATACTCCAAAAAATATACTGAACCGATGGGTTATTCCTCAGAAATGTCAGTAAATAAGCTCAAGGTTTGTAGAGAAGGTTTACAGGAGAACATCCCCACTGAGGAGTGGGAGCGGACCTGTACCAAAACACAATCACAAACACTGAGCACACGCCTAAAATTGCTGCAATACATCTGGTTAATGTGTACTTGTATGACTTCAGTTAAACTTAATTAAATCAACAGTGTTTTACCAGATGTTGGGAAAAGTAAAGGCACAGTTTGTTTCTTTTCACTGGCTGTGGTGATGTTCTCAAATTAGGAAATTCTAGGAAGAAGTGGAACAGTGTATTGAGGATGTTTAAGAGGTAAAAATACATTAAGAACCAAAACATATGCTTTCCGGTATCTACGCAGTTAACTGCAAGATAAGAGGGAAATTATGGTTATTTTTAGACATAGGCCTGTTGTTGGAAAAAAAAAAAGTCATTGCAATGACTTGGAAAGAGGTGAATAGAACAAGGTTAGGTAAATGGATTTCAGAATTGATAATGACTCTGCCCTAGCAGCCAACCTTTAATAACATCTAGAGCCCATTTAGAGATATTCTAGCAAATGAAGACATATCCTATATAATGGAGCACCTGGGGTGACTCATAGTGGCCCTCTGCAGTTCACTTGGACATGATGTTTGCGCTTTGGTGTTCAAGAGCTTTATGCTCCAGTGCTCGTGTATATATGCCAAAAGGTTCAAATAAAAAGAAAGATACTGTTGGGTAAAAAAAGGAAATAGAAAAGAGTGCTTATGCACTGAAAAAAAACAGACAGTATGTCTCCATTAAAATGAGGCTGTGAAAAAAAGCCTCATCTTCACTTTGAATAGAGATGGCAATGATGCCTCGAAGCTTGGAGATGTTTGACATTGACCGTCAATCAGCAGAAATGTGCATTATGGTCAGAAAAATCTGGGACCAGAAGTTCAGAAACCAGGGTATGTGATGGTCTGGGTACACAGGTTTTTAGAGAAACATACTGCAATTAAAATGAGATCTTTTTCAGGAACAGGTGCTGGATTGACAAGCTTGCAGTCCTGATCTGTCACCAACGGAAATGTGCTGGGAATTTCAAAATGAAAGATGTGATGATGACACATACTTTTGCAAAGTCAAGATGTATTGGCAGGAAGAATAGGACCAAAGAATTATTACAAAAAACCCCCCACAAACCCCAACAACAAACAAACAAACAAATAAATTACATTTCTTCTTATAAACAAACCCAGAAAGTCATCTAAGTGTAGTAAGAAGGAACGTGCTGAAAACCTCACTCTCTCATCTTGCTTTGAAATGTGTTGCCTGAAATTTAGGAATTTATTTCTACAAATTAAATGAAGCTGACGAGACAAAACATGAAATATCTTGAATTCATACTGGCTGCACTCAAAGAAGGTTCTTCGCATGGTTAATTACAATTACTCCATCTTATTAATAGGTCTGTTTTAGGAGCAAGCCCGGCACCTGATCGCGACATCGCTCACCTGTCAAGCTCATTGCCACTCTTGTATTCCCACTTCCTCCCCGGCTTCAACCTGTGGCCTCCCGTTCGGTGCACTGGTGGTTACGTTATGTTCATTACCTCCAATATCTGCATGTCTGCCTAATAAGTAGGGATTTATACATTTAAAAAAAAAGCATTTGACACCTTCACTGCAAGAGCTGACTGACTGACTTTGTTTTTATTATCTTACCATCAAGTGCAGCAAACAATGCCATTAAAGCATATTTGGCCATCGTGAGCCTAAAACCAGAAAGGCAACCATTTCTTTTAGTGCCAAACGCACCATGCAATTTGTTCAACAGCATACAGGAACAAGTCAGCAGTCATCGTAGTTATAGCATTTCAGACGACTGAGGAACATGAGGAGTATTGGACGCTTAGCAGCAAATCCTGTAAACATGACGCAGAATGCAGCTTTGATTTAAGGTTGTGGGTCCGCCAGCCTGATTAAGCCACTTCTTCAGCGGCCGTTCTCAGCTTCATGCGATCTATTTTGCTACACAGCTGAACTGTAACAGCCTCCTCTATGAAGAAGACACAGGTGACAACTGACTGCAGTCATAGCACTTTAACATATCGACACAGCAGAACAGACATAATAATGGAGTCTGATCAGGTTGCAGGAATAACCCAGAGTGACGGCCTGTATGCAGTGTCCCCATGCCATCCGAATAAACGACGGAGAGAAGAAAATAGCAAGCCGCAGAGTTTTGCTGTAGAATTAGGAGGTAACACAACTACTGTCATTAGTGTGGGAGGGATAAATTGCTACGTTCACGGTCAAACCCTTGTACTGTCGTTTATTCACTGCGAAGCAGCAGATTTTCTTCTTGTGAGTTAAAGGGATGCTGAAGCAGATTTGACTTCTCCCTCACTTCAAAGAAGATTAATTTGAAAAGTAAATCGCACCACATCATGAATTAAACAATATGAAACATTTCTTGGGAGAGTTTTTAGCAGCAGATGCAGAACATGACGGCAAGTGCATGGCCACAGATGGAGAAACACAGGCACATAAAGAGAGGGAGGGAGACGGAGAGGGTAGGAAAAACATAAACACGATAAAAACTAATTAGCTACTCTAATTGAAGTGCACTCTTGAAGTAATTACTAGGCAGAGGAAGCAGTATTTACTCTCATAAATAATCCTGACAGCGCAGGGAGCCACTTCAACCAGGAAGGTCCTTTTTCTTTCCTTGGAGTTTGGGGAAGGTGAGCCTCCCAATCCATGAATCTGTCAATCACTCATGTTATCATTTATAGCCAGCGCAGTCTTACAAAAATACATAGCAGGTTCAGGAGCAGGAATGAAGGCTGAAAATGTGTAAAATTGCTACACATTCTTCTTGAACTTGAGCATTACCACGGGACCAGGTCTGACACCATGTGGACCTGTCGAACTGGCGAGAAGCTGATGAAGAGGTGACTGAGATTCTCACTTCTGTGAACCCGACATGCCTTCATGGTTTAAGTTTTTTTTTTTTGTTTTTTTTAAATAAACTAAACTAAGATATTTTGATATTTTTGATTTAATTTAGGATGTGTCCTCCAGCTCTCAAACACCATCCCCATGATCAGTAAAAACAATTCAAAATAACTTAAGACTTTTGTCCTCTTGCGACACCCGTGTATCGGTTCATGGCGCTCTGTCACAGATCAGCAATGATGGAGCCAGAAGGCCGGGTTTCAGTGAGAGCAGAAGTGCCGCGGTCCAGACCTTGTGCGACTTTTGTCAATCCTCAGCGCGACCTCAGGCACCACAGGAAGGGTTTCAGGAGCGAAGCGCTTCAGAGCACCGCATGCTTGGCTGGATTTGTGAGATCAGGTGTTTACCTGAATCACAAGATCATTAAATACTTATTTCTCGCCGTGTCTTGTCTTTTTTGGAATTACACCTATAAAAAGGATGTGTGATGTCTTCTTAACTCAACTTCTCCTGGTATGCGGTTGAAATCTCTTCTAAAACCCTCTGAAATGACTGAAATCCATTTATTCCTTGGAGAAATTAGAACTTGATTCTTTTTCATACATGTTAGAAAGTAACGCATCAAAGTACCCAGATTACATTTTTCTTCTAACTTCTTATACTAACACTGGTTATGACTTACCTAAATTAGTGTCCCTACAAGTTGCAGTAAATTCATGTTTTATTATAATTTCCAGAAAATTAATTGTCACAGGAATTGCGTGATAATGAGGAAGATTAGATGGCTGGATACTACTAGACCTTTGGTTTCTGGCTTCAGCATTTCTCTGAGCAGTGACTGTTCCATAATCTAATTTTGATTTAATAGAAAAATAGTAACACAAACTCAAATCCTCTACCGTAATCCAAAAGTTTGTTTTGTGTCTAACCTAACCACAACCACTGGAAAGCTGTTGTTGTAACTCTGTAGGAGCAAATGAGCTTAATGTGACCCCACTTATGTGTGAATTGACCAATAATGACATATTACCATTATTTTGATTTGTTCTTTGACATATCAAACAACACCTGGGACCTAAATGTCGCTCATGTCCCAGCGGTCAGCAGATTAAACTCATAGCAGGTATACACTGCGTCCTGCTGTGGTAGTTTGTTACTGTTACATATTTATTTTCAATTTTAATAAAATGAATATCTGTTGCAACGGTTCATTGGTCCAGAAATCAGGGGAAATGTGTTGGACACCTGTTTCTGTCTTCTTCTAATGAGCTTATTCATTAACATGGCATAATTATATAATAATAACCCTGCAGAGAGAAACGGCGCTTTGTTTTACATTTATTTATGTCAGATTTATTGTGTATTCATTTCATTCACTTTTATTCGTTTATTGGTATTCCCAGACACACACTGACACAGAGAGGATGTGTAGGATGTGATGCGATATGTTGAGATAAGGAACTTGTACATAAAGATTGCGATACATGCAAAAACATTACTGTGTCAGTTTGGCACATATGACTGAACACACACATTATCTCCCAGCAGTTACACAGGTGCATATGAGCACACCTAAACTATTGCATATGTGATTTTTGCATCTGCATTGACCTGTTTGCACAGATATTGCTATCTTCAAATAAGGAGAGCTGGAACTGCTGGAGATAACACTTCTGTCGGATGGCAGCACAGAGCCTTTTCCTCACGTATTTTTCTGGCAGTTAGTCAGCCCACCAAGACTCTGGATCCCAAAAGGCTTCATCTGTTAAGCGATATTTTTCTATGTGTCATATATAAGAGGGAGGTAGATAGTTTTACTTTGACTTTGTAATAGCAGCAGAAAAGAACCACCAAATGCAATTCATTTCTGTGATGACATCACGTACACGCTTTGTATCGTAGCGTCCAGACGGACGTGTTGAAAGGATACCAGCGGACAGCAGCTTTATTTGACAGAACCGGTTACTGTCGACCGTACTGTCGACCACATCACAAATATACAGCAACTGAGAAAAAGAACAGCAGCCGCTCTCAGTGCGTCCTCCACCAGCATCATGCTCCGCACCAACACCCTCACACGGGCTCCTGTCCTTCACAGGCTCCTAAATGCATTCAATATAACCCCACACAAACATGAACTACAGAACTTTCCTAACATGAACATGGATGCAGGAATGCTACAGCACTTTGGCTCAGAAGGTCCGTTTTTTCTTCGTACAGAGCGAAGTTATGTTGCTCAGCAAGACCTCAGGAACATGCCCACTGCATGTCAATCACAGTTAGCTCTCCCCCCTCAGAGTTGTCCATCCATCGAGCCATCAGTTTTCTATACCCGTTTTATCCTTTGCAGGGTCATTGGGGTCTGCCGGAGCCTATTCCAGCTTGTTACAGGCGAGAGGCAGGGGTCCACCCAGAATAGGTCGCCAGTCTATCACAGGCACATACAAGACAAACAACCATGCACGCTCACACTCACACATGCATGTTTTTGGACTGTGGGAGGAAGCCGGAGTACCCAGAGAGAACCCACACGAGCACGGGGAGAACATGCAAACTCCACACAGAAAGACCCACCGGGTTGGGAATGAAACCAGGAACCTTCTTCCTGTGAGGAAATAAGGAGCGCTAACACTTCTAAGCACTAAGCCACCTGCAGCCGCTCAGATTTGTCATCGTTGTGAAATCGCTTGGTTGCAACACGTGCAGAGCAGAGTTTCTGCACAAAACTGTTAATGTGCAAAAATTGATTATTGCGATTGAATTTTTTGTCACTATGTTCACTTTAAAAAGTTCTTGTTTTTCAACTTAAACCAGTTTTGATTTAGTTGAAGTTGAAAGCAAAATGTTGGTGCATACTTGGAATTAAAGGATTAATGCAACCAAAGTTTGCAAACAAATTTGTACTATATAACTGGAAGAGAATCGATAAGAGAACCGATAAGGAACCGAATCAATATTCAGCAATATTGATAATGGAACCAGAATTGCTAAATTCTTAACAATTCCCATACCTACAATACCAAAAACAAATCATGCTCATAACAGTCAGTCAAAAGATACCTATTTTTTTTTTTTTTTTTTTTTTTATAAGATCAAGAATAACAAAAGTCATGCTGGAGAACGTTTGTAATCCTGAGAAATATGTCAGAGGTTCTGTTTAAGTCTTGAGTACTATTTTCAGGCACCCTGGTAACAAAAACAACAAACAAGGCAGCCTTCGGATTTGAAGGCATCAGGTAGTGAAAAAGTGTCATTCTTTTTAAAAGTAATTTTTCATATGAATTTTTCACATGCTCAATAAACGGTGTTTCAACCCAACTATTAAGAAAAAAGTTGTTTTTTCTCAGCCTAACAAACTTAGGCTTTCTGACTTTCTGATTGTTGTTTTTGTGTGCTGTTGATTGTTTGAGTGATTCAATTAGTTTTCAGGTGCGACATTTTTAATTTACAGCAAATTGCAAGACATCACCGAATGATGAGGCAGTCAGAATGAGGAGTTTCACGTGTCAGTCAGAAGTGTAAGATTAAACAGGACCCAAACATGAAAGCTGGATACAATTTAATGTTTCACTTTGGCTCCAAAGAGTCTTGAAACCAAAAACATGTGTTCGTGGAAAGTAAAGAAAGTACAATCATGAAGCCAGAGTTTGAAGAAACTCCTTTAAAGATTTAATTAAAATCTGTGTTTTGTGCGTGCATCAGACAGTCTAACAAAGCAATGTCTTTTTAATTTACAAGTCGGACACATTTTATGTTGAGGTCTTTTGAGACTGTCAGAGTGAGCACCAACCTCACCGACTGACTTCAAGTCAACTGGCTTGAGAATGCACTTTCATTGATGTCCAGTATAATATTCCCAGCTGTTTGTCTCCTCAGTTCCTTGGCTAGAAATGTCGTTTTCATGAAAAAAAAAAAGTTATCTAGTTTAGACTGTCAACAAACGTAAATGTGAAAAAAAAGCTTCTGTAATGATGTGGCTCAATCATCTCTAATATGCCCTGCAATGGGCTGTTAACCTGTCCAGCTGCATTTCCCCTGAAGACTCCTAGGATAGGCTCCAGCAGACCCCTGTCACGCTGATGGATGGATGGATGGATGGATGGATGGATGGATGGATGGATGGATGGATGGATGGATGGATGGATGGATGGATGGATGGATGGATGGATGGATGGATGGATGGATGGATGGATGGCTTCAAACCTTAGTGCTATGTTCACTAGTGCTGTTTGCTTTCCTTTAGACCTTCTCCAAGCAGTCTCCTTATAAGGACCTCATTGTTTTTTCACAAGTAAAGACTCTGGCCTGTGCACAATATCTGTAGAACCTGTAGGTCCAGGTTCATCACAGAAGTGAACTGTGCGTACATCTCAGAGATGAAGACGTTTTAACAACCCATCTATTTGACATCCTATGCAACCGGTTGGATGTAGCCACCTCAAATGCTTCCCGCTGGAACACCAGTGAAGGTGTGATGAAAATGTGTTGGCAAGCTGCCATTAAACTCCATCACCCTTAATGTATCCCAGCTATGCCTCACTTTGAAATCTTGTACAGTTTATTCACTGTAACTGTAGAAACCAGTCACTTTGTTTTCCAGGCAGTACAACTCATTTCTTTTTCTTGTTTTTTTGTTGTTGTTTTAATTATGGGATATTTACCGTCTTGTTTTTGTTTTGCCATTACCTAAAAGTGCTCATTAAAGACACCGCAGCTCTTGGCATTTCCCATTGATTATACTTTTAGTCTCTCTGTTTTCGCTCTGAGAGCGGCAGCAGTGAATCGCCATGGTTACCGCAACAGTTTTTAACTGTCATTCTGCCATACTGGAACTTTACATTTCAAGTATCTGCTACTTTCTTGACGTTCTTGTCTGAGCTGTTTAAACATGGTCTATCAGCAGGAAATGTACTACTACTTCAGGCTGCATGATATTGCATGAACATGTTTTTAAATGTGAAATTGCTATTCCTGTTATTATATTTTGCTGTCCAGGTCCCCTCATAGACATAGATACAGTACATTTATGTGTATTATTGGTTTTCACTACATTCTCCATTATAAAGTCTAGTGCAGGAGGCTGTTTCTTGACGTCATCCAGTGGGGCCGATGAAGGACAGCCTCTAATTTGAACAGCAGAGCACCAGTACGAGCTGCTGTTTTTCTTTTGTAGGATTAAAGAAATACACAGTCTCAAAGGAACAATGCACAATAGTAAGCCTTTTCCCCTCAACTGATATCAACATGTCCACTTAAACCCTGACTAAAGCAATTAGGAAGCTCTCCACAGTATCTGAAAGAGAGCTGTTGTGACAGTGATTGATCCGAAGCACCGGAGACTCATCTTTTCTCTGTATTGTCTTTATATTGATTGGCACTTGACTAATTACAGTAGCATTGCCTTCATAATTTCTTGGAACACTTTGCATGTCTTGACATACATATAAATGAACTGGTTGTCAAGTTGACAAAAAGCTGCTGATTTTCAATTTAACTGATTTACATACTCTGGCTATCTACTTTCTTCAATTAATTTGAGGTTGCCTTCTCCCTCATGTGAACGGCTAAATTAAATTGTCTAATATGAATTGTTCTCATAGCTCCGGCAAACAGCACAATGTCTCCTCTGCGGGGTTAGCCTCCAGGAAATAGCCTTCCATTAAGTTGTCAGTTATCAGGCAGCAAGACCTGCAAGGGGTGGAGTTTTTTTTTCAGTCAAAACAATGGATGGATCTGCAGGTTCACACTGAGCAGAGGCAAATGGAAGACTGAGTCCTGCTGAGAAGCTATATAGAGTATGAGATGTGCCATTAAACATTACTGACTACATTCACAGAGAATTTCAAAACAAAAGCACTTCATTTTTCAGCCTTTCTCCAATCAAATCTGTCCTTCAGAAGAAAGCAAGACTGGATGGCCCTGCTAAAATATAATGACGTTAGTACTGCTGAGAAAATCTGACAAATTTTGATGAAAAGCTTTTCTTGCATGGTTCACTCACCAAAATGATTTTTTTTTTCCCTTTCTGATTTATCCGAAAAAATAAGAAATTCACTGCAGTATTTATTTAGGCTGAGTTCATATTTAACCCATCTTCACATGGTTACTTCAAATGGTTACCCATCAAACAAACCGAATCAAGTGCAGAGGAGCTGCAATAATCAGTGTAATATTAAATAATTGTAAAGGTGGCCAAGGAGGAAATGAATCCGACTCAGTGACAACATGACACCAAAAGCTTCTCTCTGAAATGTAAAAAAAAACACTTTCTTGAAGGGTTAGAAGAGAGTTACTCTTCTGTCAGGTAACACTAATGCTGCTTTCACAAAGTCCATTTAACACTTTACAACACAGTGGGAAACAATGGGACTATTCAGTCAGACCTTAAAATAGTATTAAAAAAAGCCACCATTGAGACTCTTTTGTGCAGGATCCTTCAGAGCGAGACCTGACTGGCTGCTCCTTTCACCCGTCTCTTCATTCCTTATTACATATCCAAGCTGCTCACAAGAGGTGCAGGACCTATAACTACAAGTATCAAAACCGGCCCAACTCTCTCACCTCAGACAAGAGAAGGCGAGACAGAATCGACCCGGTGTTTTTCTCAGATCACAACTAGTGGAATCACCTGCAAAAGTCAGCAGCTCCGACTGAGTGGCCCACTCCCACGGTGCACGTGCTGCATGTCGCCAGCTCTTCCAGCATCAACTGAGGGACTTCTCGACAGCCGAATTTATTCTTTCATCTTATTGAATTATGGTCCATTGTTGTTTGTAGGTCTTACTTGTTTCAGCACATGTGCAACACAGGATATTTTAAATGAATACACATTGTAAGAGGATTAATTCGTTTTGGTTTTAGCTTGTAGTATGTCATTGGTTATTTGTCAGAAAGTTAGGGAAGCACCATAGAGCTGGAACATTATTCTGCTTTGGTGCTTCACAAATACACACTATAGCGTAGTGACAGCAGTCACTGTAGAAAGTAGAAAAATACAAGCCATAAACCATTAAGCCATAAAGGCTGGTGTAATGATGAACTCTGGTCAGGCTATGTTTGACTATTTTTGTACACATACTGTATAATGATGGATGTTGTAATGGACTGGTGCTGCATAATGACACCTGTTGCAAGCAGTATTAATCAAATAATCAAAAAATATGCACTTAGCAGTTTCCTATATTCATATCAATGAAACACAAACACCTCCAAAATTAAATATATTATTACCATTATAGATTTCTTAAGTATTAAACGGCTTTATAAGTACTGGACTAACTTATATCCACATGTATTGTTTATAGTGGGGTCTGTTCCAACCTGTCCTCTTGCTAATTTTGGTGCCATCATTTGTCCATTAAGGACTTGTTTGCTGCTTAAAAAAGCAGATTAATAAAGGTATAAAGTGTTCATGCAAAGTATTTTGGGATCTTCCTGATTATTATTCTTTATCATATTTAAATGCCATTTGAAAATAAAAGTGATGTTATTTGGCAGTTTGCTTGGTGACACATTGACAATGTGACATTAGTAATGACTGGCATCCCCATCTCTCTATTTTTTACCAAATCACTGCTTTGCTTGTTTTTCCTACTGAAATATAGCGGTTTCACATGTTTCACCCTCCGACTCCTTTAATTTTTCTTAGACACAAGCTTTTCATTGCTTTGCCAATATTCCAAAAGGAGGTTTTCCTGCAACATCACGCCAGAGCCGGACCGTATGGTCTCAATGACTATTGGGAAAGCAGAGATGGCTTCAGCAGTATCTGGTCAGTATAGAAAAGTGCTTGTCAAGATAAATATTGATGAACATCACATTTTCAAAAGCTGTTTTTCAGAAAAGAAAAAGATAAGACAAAGTGCCCCGTGCCCCCCCCCCCCCCCCCCCCCCCCCAAACAAAACAAAAAAGCCAACCCATGAAACCTCCCGCTGTTTAACATATTTGCGACTCCTACACTTACACTAGTACGACTTTGACCTGCAATGTTCAGCGTCTGTGCAATCTGCTCCCATAAACAGGCTTTCCTCAACTTTAGATTTTTATATTAAAACTAAATTAGGAAAAATTTCATAAGAAGCTTTTATTTCGTCTTAAGTGTTCAGTTGTTCGAAATATTAAACAAAATAGTCAACAAATGACCATATACAACATATACAACCAACGGTGCTACCAAGGCTATCAATAAATAAATATATTATTGAATAATGAAACTGGATAAATAAACAAACATAAGCCAGGAAGAGCTCAGAACCAAAAATTGATGTGAACAATCAGGGAAGACATTAGGTGCAGGTAAACTAAAAAGAAAGGCCTAACACGGAAAGAACAGGAAAGCCAAAACTCCTTACAAATAACTTTAACTTTATCTGACAGGGGTGTTAATGATGATTTACAGTAATACATATTAGAAGTTATATTGATTGTGAATTATACATTATGTTATCATTTCCGTTGGACCTTGTCTGATGTTTAAAACTTGCATTCATAGAGGAGACTTTCACATTTTAAGTGTTAATATAATGATACCCCAACTAACACGATCAATCACAATCACTCTTTCCATGTTTACTATTCTAAATATATCCACTTAAGTTTTTCAGATGACAAGGACCCTTTGTTCTATTTTACGAATTGTCCTTTTTTTGTTTTTGTTTTGCCTTTTGAAATGCCTTTCAAAATAAGAGTATGTTCATACACGTAACCAAAGTTGAAAATAAAATACTTTGCAGACAGCAGGTTCAGGCAGCATCCAGTTTTTAACAAGCCCCACATTTAGATCTCAGAATCTGACAGCTTAATAGGGAAAACAAATAATTCTTCTTCTTCAGAAATAGAATTTTTTTTGCCTTTTCTTTTCATCTTGATCCAATTTGTTGTGTCAATCAAAGGAAATGCATTCAAAACAATGAGTAAATACTTCTCAGAGAAAAGTAAAACTGCTTTCAATCAATTCAACTCACTAATCAAAAAACAGTTCTGAATGCTCCGAGTAGCTCCGAGCTCCGTGTTTTTTTCACATTGTCAATCATCATTTTTCACTTATAATAATAGTTTTTTTTCTGCTGGCTTCTTTTGAGATTCATTTGGAAAAGCAACTATTTGGCTATTTTGCAGAAGGAGAAGCAACAAGAGGCTTTTGAAAATTTTAAATGGAAATTAAACAAGAAAATTAAATGTACTGCACAAACAGCCTGGTATGAACTCAGTGAAAACTTATTAAGTGAAAGTATGTTTCCAGCTAACATTTGCTGTCTAAGCAAAGAACTCTTCAGAACTTCTAAAATACACAAAGTTCAGTGGGGATGATGCTGATCATGGACTTTTGAAACTTAAAGTAATTACACACCTCTAATATTTCCAGAGTCCATAAATGCTTTTTTTAAAGTTTTTATTTTTATTTGAACCTTACTTGAAGTGGTAGGCTTTCATATAGTAAAGACAACTAGTATATTATTAAAAAGATTAATGTGGGTATTTTATGTGTGAATAAACATGTTTATTATACTATATCTACTCAAAATATTTTGTCATATAAATTGCAAATATTTAACTCCAGGTTTATTTGGAACTTTTACTCATATTATTGATTAAAGTAAGTACTTCATTTTGTTACAAACGGTGAACCAAAATCCCAAATACGTTGATTTTTCACAGTAAATGGAATACATATAACGTATAAAGAGTTATCATAAGCATTACAAGGAGGACCATGATGAAGAGGAATTCATTCTTTTAAAAACTCAGAGATCTTGTAAAAATCCAGAAATTCTACCAGACATAAGACAACATTTAGGAGTTAGTGTTACTCATGTTATCTTTATTTATCACTCTAAAACAATTAAAAGTTTTGGAGAGGTACGTTGGGTGTGAAGCTGATGAAGGAGTGCTCTAGTAGGCTGGAGATGGCCATCTGATGTCCACTTTAAACACTACCTGAACTAAGTGGTGTTACTAGGCATGCCGGATCGTCCCCATTCATTAGCATGCATCTAGCATCTATACGACCTCATGTGGTCAGAAGTGGTATTACTACATTAAATGACTAATTGTTAAGATTTGGGGTTTAACATTCTGGATTGACAGACTGGATTCTCTTGGTTCCACATTGAACCTAATGCTGATATACACAGATAGGAGGGTATGTTTCCAAGGCCGTCAGACATGATTGCAAGTAACTTTCATGCTTTGTTTCTAACTGTAGTATTAAAAAGATTAGATACTCTCACAAAGGTGAGGTCAGGTTTATGTAGGAAATGGATGTCTTGTCAGATAAAATGAACCGTTTTCTATACCTCTATCCTGTGCACTTCTTTTTGCTTTTTTGAGTTCATAAGTGCATTCACATAGACAAGTATGAGTTTGCCAAATACCACTGCAGCAATGTTTTGTTTTTTTTTTTCTTTTTGAGAGAATGCTGTTTTAATTTAATTTTCTTATCTATAATCAGTTGTTAAACTAAACTGTAAGAACTGAACAAAAGCAATTCAAACAATGGTTAGAGAACTGTGATGAGCTTTCAGCACAAAATGAAAAATGTCTATCAAATTAATTCTAAGAGTACAATTTCATATGTAAAAATAATTAAATGTGAAGTAAAAAAATTCTGATAAATAATTAAAAAGAATACATTAATTAAAAAGAAATGAAAAGCAATGTTATGTGTGTATGTCAGTTCAGTTCACCAACATATACTTATGGATTTCAAAATGACAAAGTTCAGTGTCTGAAAATGTCACAATGTGAAAATCGACTAAAATGAATAAGAAAACAAAACAATAAAGGTTTTCTGTCTTAAGGGACCACATGAGTATCCTGTCCTTGACAAACATGTCTAGATTTATTTATAAATGCAAAAAATGCAGTTTGTCATTCAACTGAACCGTTTCCTGTAAATAGGTTGGATAATAAAGCTTAAAATCTCCAAAACTGTAGTATATTACACCATTCATCTCATCCTCCACGCAGAGCATGTGATTGAAATCTCCTGGGTGCATGTGAGTAGCAACAGGCATGGAGTGCCAAGGTCCAGAAGACACCCTGCAGCATTTCAAACAAGCAGGACGCAAGTCAATGAAAACATCAAACAGCTCCCTGCAGGACCCAGGTGAACAGAGAGATGCCGGGGATGATCGAGCTGTTTTTAAAAATGCTCCAAACAAACAGTAATCTGGCATTCGTGTAAGCTCAAACGGCACATTTGCAGGACATAAAGAACGCTCCACCTGATCTTCTCACACAAAATGGGCATCAAGCGAAAGGAAATTATACTTCTGCTGGCGTTCAAATAAAAAAAAAAAAAAAATATATATATATATATATATATATATATATATATATATATATATATATATATATATATATATATATATATATATATATATATAGTATATATTTCTTTCAAATTAAAAGGATAATTTTTTTTAGTGGACGATTATCTGACCATTGCCATGGCAGACCCTTCCAGAGGCATAATGCCCCTGACAACATAGCTCCTAGGATCCTTCGGGCACACAAAACCCCTTCACCACATTAAGGTGGCAGTTCAAGGAGGAGTTTTTTTCAGTACTGTTTTTTCTCTTTTCTTAGTTGTGTTATATAACCTTTGTCAGGTAAATATGGGACTGTGAATTCCCTGTGTGTGGACTCAGTGATCTAATTCCATCCTTACAAGTTTTTATTCGCCAGTGCAGTCTTTCGCTGGGTTTCTCTCTTTTTGCGGAAGACTGCTTCCTGAACCTGGTACAACTCAGTGCTTCCAACAGAGTGGAGCAGCTGACTAATCTTAACACTTCAAGTTCATGTTCACATTGATGTTTTAATAATGTTTGTCCAGTGCATATATGACAGAAATACATAATAATAAAAGTGTGGGTGTAAATGATGACGTGAATCATGTCTCCAATGCACTTACTTACAGGTTACAGTCCAATATTATCCAAGTTAGTACAATTATGTTCCTTTTAAAATCAATTAACCTAATCAAGTTCAATCAATTCAAATTCAGTTGATTCTAATATGTTTCAGTCCAGTTCAGCAGTACATTATAGATGTGTTCATATGCTAATTAATAAAATGCTAATTAATAAAAGCTGGGTTACGGGGGTCTGCTGGAGCCTTTCATGGGTGTGTGGGTGAAAAGCAATGCACGCCCTGAAAACCTACTCTGGTTTCAGAACAGCTGTGTCTTCTGTCCAATGAAAGGTGAAGAAAAAAATATTAAAGTTGTATGCAATTAATAACAATAATAATAATAATAAGTCAACCGCCAATGTGAAGAATGCAACAACGTTGTAAAGCCTGATAATGTCAAGCAAAATGTCAATAAATATATAATAATACATTTTAATGATGTTATTTTGATATCTCAGAGTTAAGTTATATTAGTAATAAAAAAAAACAACAGCTTTTGGGTTTGTGTTTTTAAAAAATGGTAATGCCACACTTCTCAAACATCTTGAATCAACCTGGCAATGATTTGACCATTTGCTCTCGCCTTTGATGAGAAGCAGATGATGACATCTACAGTAAAATTCAGTACTGCACATTGAGTTGATGTCTTGTTTTAATGATCTTTTTCCCCTGCAAAACACGGCACACTTGTGTCATATTCTGTAGAAACAGCAGCTTTTGACTTTTGGAAGTAGCAGATAATTACAGCACTCACTTTCACCATGTGCTTGTACCGCTGGGACGATTTCTCGCTGCCCTCTGTGGTTATTAGTCTCTCCAGATGAAATCTTTTCATTCAACTAAGTGGAAGTTAGCTCACATAAGGCCACTATGCTGATGGGGAATGTGGAGTTATGTGAGCACAGAAACCCACCTTAGAAAAAAATAAATCAGTCCTGCGGCACTCTTGCAAGAAACCTTGCTTCTTCTTAATTATTCCTGTTAGCAGCTGAAACCTGCGACGCATGCATCACTGTCTTTGGAATCGACTCAGCAGATTGCAAGGAGTGACTTCTAATAACGAGTGGAGGCTTTTGTAAGAGGCACATGAAAGATGAGTAAAACTAAATAGGATGATACTCGCCCATGTGCTCTTCTACGTGCAAGCCCTCGAGCCGGATCATTATGTGCAACACTTGAAGTTGAGAGGAGTTTTAATAAATAAAACATGAAAGGGTAATCAATAGTTTATTGTCATCTTCCAGAGCCTTTCCCTCTTTTTCGGTTTGAAGTGTTAGTTAATACCAACAACCACATACACCTGATACCACCTCAGTGACGGGGTTCATTTGATGCATGACATCTTTTTTTCCCTCCGTTTGTCAATGATTTTTTGACCATATGAAGAACGGCAATCAATAGTAGCTTCAGCTTTCATCTGGCAAAACTGACTGCAAGATTTATTTTCTAAATTAGTTGCAAGAAAAAAAAGACGATAAAAGTTGCAATCCCCTTCCGAGCTTTCTGTTTTTTTCCCCTCACATCTTTTCTACGTCACATCAGAGACTTAATAATTAAATACAAGCTTTTTGTGAGGGGGAATACAAGTATATATCCCAAAATGATGACAAAAGATGAGAAGATATAGTCAGGATTTTGCTTGATTAATATTCAGCTATCATTATTTATTTAATGATCAAAGTCAATTGATAACGAATACATGTGTTGATGGCATAAATGTTCGTGGTTGGTTTGAGCCCAATGCACTGCTCATTGCTGGTTATTTTTTTCTACAATATATACCGACAATCATTTCTTCTTTTAACAATGAGCCACGTAATGGGTGTTGGTCCAATATGATTCTGCTTGAGATCTCAAATGCAATTATTTTTACTTTGCCACAAATGAGCACAATTTTTGAAAGAGAACTATACTTCAGTAACACCTTGCTTAAATGATAAATGGAGTTTCTTATGTGTAAAAACTCCTGGATTTGCAAATTCTCAAAAATAACTAAAAAGCTTGTTTTTACGATGACCTCATTTGACCCTAAAAGTTATACAAACAGCTCACCTCTAAATAGGTAAGTCTTATGTCCGACCAATAGTTCTGGTAATTCTAACTGATATGTGGATTATGCCCCTAATGTTCAAAACAGTATATGATTTTATGCTTCTACATCAAGCCGATCACGTACATCCACCATCTGTAACCAGTAATCTGTAAGCAGAGCCTGACATGCACTTCTCCAGAAATGCAACTACACGTCCGTTTGTCACAGGCTGCAACAACTGTGATGGGTTCACTTGGCAGCGTCGTATTTCCTTCTGCGCATTTCTCACTATGCTCCATCTGCTCCACCATATGCTCCACCAAAAAGCTCTCGATTTACCGGTCAATCTACGCTCCCACCCTCACCTATGGCCATGAACTTCGGGTAATTACCGAAAGGAAAAGATCGCGGATACAAGCGGCCGAAATGAGTTTCCTCCGCAGGATGGCTGGGCGCTCCCTTAGAGATAGGGTGAGAAGCTCAGTCATCCGGAGGGAGCACGGGGTTGAGCCGCTGCTGCTTCACATCGAGAGGAGTCAGCTGAGGTGGCTTGGGCATCTGTGTAGGATGCCTCCTGGACGCCTCCCTAAAGACGTGTTCCAGGCATGTCCCACCGGGAGGAGACCCAGGGAAAGACCCAGGACACGCTGGAGAGACTATGTCTCTCGGCTGGCTTGGGAACGCCTCAGGCCCCCCCCCCCCCCCGGAAGAGCTGGAGGAAGTGTCTGGGGTGAAGGAGGTCTGGGGATCTCTCTCTGCCCCCGCAACCCAGCCCCGGATAAGCGGACGAATATGGATGGCCTGTCCCACTATGATTACTTAATGGTTTTCAAGCCAGCTAGAGAGACCGATTTCTGTTGTCCCACTGTCATCAGTGCAAACTTACTTAACACCTGCTTCATTTGCTCCTCCTTTGCCATGTTTGAGCCTCACAAAAGAAATATATAGAAGGAGGGTCAGCACTGCAAGCTTGCAGAAAGGTCCAACATTATGTAATTTTGACCTTATTTATACTGATCAAGCACTACAATAGAGTTTTACACTGATCATGACTCAAAAACTTTGGGTCTGTGATGCTTTGGTCCTAAAGAGAGTGGAAAGAAGTGGTCCAGTTTGTAGAATTATTCTCCGTCTTCAGGGCTCATCAGGGGTGTATTTCAAACACATTTTGCAGCACTGCTGGCTTGGCTGGATTTGTGAAATTACGAGTTTACCCTAAGGTTTAAAAGCCCATATAAAGATATATATTTTGCTATGTTCTGTTCTTTCTGGAATAACACAAATAAAAATAATGTGGTATGAAATAAAATGAGCTCTTCGATTTCTAAACAGAACCTCCTCATACGTTGTTCAAATTTATTCTGAAAGCCTATGACTTGTTCACCCACAGATTCAAAAAATGCTGATGTATAAGTTAGAGCCCATTTGTGATGCTTTATTCTGAAAATTCACTAGATTCTCTATGCCATTTTCATGTCTGACTTCCTGACAGCTTGATCTGTTGTGTGCAAAATGAAGTGACTAAGCTGCAGCCCAGCACTAAAACAAGCAAGCACCCTGTTTCTGCACGCACCCCATTTGGCCTCCAATCCCCCTCAATCTGCTGCTATTGGCTACCTTTATATGTGAGGATAGAGGCATGGGCCTGATTGATCTGTCTCAAAGTTCAAAGGACCATCTGCATGTGCAAATTCTACTTATGTGAAGAGAAAGTGCTGTACCACAGTACAACAGGGGACTGTGATCAGTTGTGGTTGGAACTTTTAGCTGGTCCAAGTTTGCTTTCACACCGCACTTTGTCAAATGAACCAAACCTTTTGAATAATGTATTCCCTGCTCGCCTGTGGCGGTACTGCAACAATAATTACTGAAGGAGAAGCCTAGATAAATAATAAAGAGGAAATCTTGCTTATCTATGGGTTAATACAGCACAATTTTCTGCTTGTTAGTTTGTTCATTGTTCTTGTGAGTGCTTATCAGCAGCTGTAATATATATTTTCTTATTATCATACGTCCCTACCTCATTTTCACTCTATGCTGGGACACATTAATCCCGGCGATTGGACTACATGTGCATTTGTTTTTGTTTAGGCTGTGCTTACTCACGATGCACTGCGTTGCAGTCGGATTCCTGCATTTAGTCTGCTTGCAGCGGCCCAGAGACCTACCTTTTTAGGAGGACCAGAGTTTGCTTCTTTGATCCACATCAGAGTTTGATTACACATTCACACCTCCCCAAATCAACCAGACTTTCCAAGCAAACACACTATGCCCTGTTTAAAGTGGATCATAAAGGCCTTGTGTGAATGCACCCTTAGATAGCCTGAAAACGGAGCATATTACACTTGCTATGTATAACCACAATCCATACTTGGATGCTGAAACCTTTTGTTTTTAGTGAAATATGGGGCTCTAACACGATGGAAGCAAGTGAGGTTATTTCATATACAGTTCTATGAAAAAGTCACTAATGACATTCATATTTATTTACCAGTGTATTTAAGCTGCAAATGGAAAATACGGGAGCCTGGGTCTCTTACACTTAACTGGAACAGGAACATTTGTCATTGCAGACATGTGTCTGGGACAAACCTGGTTGTGCAGGAGGTCACATTAAATTCTGACTTTTACTTGTAGAGTACTTATGTTCTGCACATTGTGTGGATTTGTTTGGTATCTGTATTATCTTAAGGTTCACTAATATGGTTTTAATATGGTTTTTACCAATCGTCATTATCAAAAACTGATTAATTATTCTACCTCTAATATTATTACTGTATTTTCTGTTTGTTTATGCTAAAGACACAAAATAGACAGTCTACCTACTGCAAAAATAATTTTCAACATAGGGGGAATGAAAGGTGGATTCTCATATCACTTAAATCAGGCATAAGAGGGAGAGAAGAAGAGCACAAAAAACTTTATATTAATCAGTTATTCATTTTGAGAACTACTTAAACATTGGAAAGCATAAACTGGTGTTGGAACATGGAAGTATATCAGCCTCATGTGGTTCAGCTTGACTGCAGAGGAACATGCCGCTATGTCATGACAAGCCTCTCTGGAGGAGTGTTTGCATCCCGTATAGCTCCAAGGTGACTTATGCTGTGTGCTGCAAAGCTAAATCCAACCTTGATAAGATAAGAAAGGGGCATAGAATTACTGCCCCAGATACACAAGCCAAAAAAGACAAGCTTAGTAAGCACAGAACTAAAGGGCCCATCCAATATGTGCGTGAGAATTTATTGCCACGCTTTTCATGGGTTTCGGAACATTTCCTCAAGTCTGTCTGAGAACTAGATTGGAAATAGGCTGTTAAATAAATACTGCGTTGCTTTGAAAACAGTCTAGCCCCTTAAATGTTTTAAGCTAAAGCTTTACACCTGTTAACACAATAAATAAGGATTTTTACTAAAGGAGCTGTTGTTTATAATTGCAGTTCACATACAGTATTTCAAAGTGCATAGATTTCCTGAAATTGATTTTCTTTGGGATTAATGCAAATGTTGTCCTTGCTACTTAAGGTACAGGCATTGAAATAAAGTACATTTATAAAGAAAACATTTTTCTTTATTCTAAGAAGCTTCTCCATCAGTAGCAATTTTCTTACAGTCGCTGGCAGGGTTGTGTGTCTGAACAAGCACAGACATCTCTGTTTGGTAATCTACTACATAAAGAAATGTTCTGTTTGATGAGTTGTGTGCAGCATAAAAATAACCTCATTTCCAACATTGCATTTGGGACTGAGTGGTTTAGCTGAGGCATGAATTGATGACTCAAAGACTGGAGGGATGATTTATTCTTCATCCAAAACATGAGCCTCACAGAAGTGCATGATAGCAGCCTTTTCTTTGTTTGACTGTCAGTTTGACCAGGAAATAACTACTGAGCCGTGTTTTCATAAACTTGGTAGAGAACTGGAGCACCGGCAAAGGAAGATAGCTTTTTTTTATTTTTTTTTGAAGATTCATTTATGTTGAAACTGTGAAATGATGCATTGGTCTTAGATTGTTCAGCTTGAAGGACAGCAGCAATTAAGAGTTTCACCACAGGACAGAATTTGCTGTTACTTGAAATTACATAAGACGGGGAAATATATACATATACATATATCTGTAGCAGACTTGCCTGTTGGCAAGTAGAAAAATATCTGTATATCAGATATGTACATAAATCCACCATTGTATTCTTGTAGTTTCATGCAGACGCCTTTGATGCCTCTGAAATCAAAGCTGAAGGAATTTCACTCACCCATATGTCATTGTAATGAAGGGCAGCATTCTTCACAGTGAAGTTTGATTTTGTGGCTGCCCTGGCTGGATGTAATTTTCCACTGCACAGCATGGGGAGATGGCTGGTACAATGGCCACTCTTGGGCAGAACATGTTTGCCGGTGCCAGACAGAAAGAACATTGCTCAAAAAATTGCCAGCAGTACAGTACAACTCTGGTAGATGGAACAATGCTGACAACACCAGCGCAAATCAGAGCATTCTTTGTACAGAGATACTGGACCCGTTATTATGTTTTAGATGGAATGAGCGAAGAGCTGCTTGCATGAGTAAATACTTATTGTAAAAGACTGCAATGACAGCATGCTGTTACTGAAATGTATAACATGAAAAGCAGCCCAGTCCATTTACGTTTGAACTCGAAAGCAGTAACATGTCCTGTCAGGGTAAAGTTTACCAATTTGTAGCATTGGATAAGAAACCATTTAGGTCTGGTAACAGAGGAGACCAATGCTGGAGTTCTGGGAGATGATCGTCGTCCCATTCCTGCAGTCCTGGGGGGTTTTTTTTGGGTCATATTTTTAACTTGATGACACACCAAATGTTTTCAGCTGATGAAAAGTCTGGACTTCTGGCTGGCCAGCACAGCACTCAGACTCTTTTACAAGGATGCAGCACTTTTGTAATGGATGCATGTGTGATTTAGCATTGCCTTGTTGAAAGATGCAAAGTCTTCGCTGACAAACGTATGCTGGATGGGAGCATATGTAAAACCTCTATTTATCTTTGGGCAATTATGTTTCTTTTCCTCATATGCAAGCTGATCACTCCATAGACACAGTGCACCTCCATACCATCACAGAGGCAGGCTTCTGAACCGAGTGCTGAAAACGTCAGATGGTCCCTCCTCTATTCAGCTTGGGTGACCTGGTCCCTGAGATTTCCAAAAAGAATTTAAAATCTGGATTCATCAGGCTCAGGAAAGATTTCCACTTTGCTTCAGTCCATTTTAATTTAGCTTTGGGCTGGAGAAGAGTGTGGCATTTCTGAGATCTGTTTTACATATGGCTTCTTCTGTGCATAACTGAGTTTTGACCTGCATTTATGGATGGCATGGTGAACTGTGCTCTTAGACATAGACTTCCAGAAGTGTTCCTGATCCCATGCAGGGTTTTCCAGAACAGTCATGCCTGTTGATAATGGTGTTGCATGAGGGCTGGAAGATTAATGGGATCCATGATTGATACTCAACCTTTTCCCGTAAAGAGTTTTCTTCAGGTGCTCTGATACTTCTGATGATATTATGTGGTCTACATGATGATATATCAAAAACTGTTGATATTTTTATTTTTGAATTGACTCACAATTTGTAGACAATTATTTGAAAATTGATAAAACTATGCCTTTACTTCATAAATACTGCTTCTCTAGGACTATTAATCATCAGTGATGTCATGAACCTGTTACAAATTTATCTAATTAGTCGACAGATGTTCACCCAGCCGTTTCTTTTCTGCATTATTTCTTCAGCCTCCTGTTGCGTATGTTCAAGCTTTTCTGAGATGTGTTGCTGCCATCAAATTCAAAATGAGGTAATTACTTTCATGACATGAAACATGAATATGACTCTCTTTGAGTATTGGATATTTTCTATGTTCTCCTATATATTTTCATAGATATAATGAGTGATGATATTTTATTGGAAGAAAACATTTTTTTTAAATAATTCAAATGAATAAATTAGCATTGTGATTCACAAGGAATCCAGATGCTGCAGAAGAGCGATGATGAGACGGATGACATGCGTGGAAGCATGCGGGAAGAAGCTTTCCATCTTTCACCTGGCTCAGACGCCGGTCTGGCAGCACAAAGTTTACTGTTACCATGGCAACTGTGCGACGTAGAGGTGTGTAGTGTGTGTGAGATCAGATGCTGAACATTTCAATATTTCTCCACAATTGTACACAAACAGCATGATTCAACGTTTTGCTGTTTTTTTTATATTAAATGTTAATTGTATAACAAAAAGCAAGGCCTTGAAGACATCTGGGGATTCATGTTCGAAAATGTATATTAACTCTCAGGCTTTGCTGATGCTGTGCAAATTCCTTCAGATAAAATTGAAAAATATACTTAAACATGAACAAAAGTTCTTTGTTTTCCTTTGAGGGAGCTTATTTTCATCTTTAAGGATTTCAGTTCAGTGGTAAACGATATTAGTTGTTTTTTTTTTTATAGATTCTACAGGTTCAACCATATGTGGTATATTTTTATTACTAAAAGTGTTCTAAACATTTTCATTTGACAAGTACACAAAACAATGGTTAAGGACTTCAAATGATTTAAACTAACCAAACTACTGCAATGTGAAACACGAGCAACTTTCTTTTCCAGCCGTTTTTTAACTGGTGACCAAACTAGAGCTGCAGAAACCATCACAAAAGTGCAATGATTGCATTCCCATTCAGCTATCAGTGGATGTTTTATTGTAGCTGAATCCTGTCAGAAAAGCAGTTACCTGTGTTTATCTCCTCCCAGTCAATGAGCAAACACTGTAAAGACAAAATTTCCATTTCCTTGATGTCTGGATTCTGTTTGTGCGGGTGAATCATTTCAACATCAATCAACCTCTTGTTTACGCAGACAAGTCAGACTCACTCACTGCTAGAAAGTCACTCCAAATCACAAAGGCAAATCCTGAAATATTCCTTTTTTTTATTGTTTTAGACACTGGCTTCATTGTGTTATGCACAAGTGCTGTTAGAATATGACAGCGTCACAGTAAATTACACACGTCACAGATTAAACAATAATTACAGTAATCATTTTCATATTTAGAGAGGAACTATGTGCATCTACAAGACAGAGCAGCTGACAGGCTTATTCTCGCCGTTTCTCACTCTTTGTTTTTTTTTTATGCCAGAATAGTAAAGGTGATGTATTTGTTCCAAAAGTGCATGAATATACAAACGACCACATCAACCACGCGGTTCAAATCTGTTTTTCTTTGGTTTGACCAAGCGCTGCAGCATGTGTATCAAATCAAAGATCAAATAGTCAATCATTGACTTATTTCACATAAAAGGCCGTGCTAATACATTATATAGGGCTTCACTCTTCACTGGTGTTAGCGATTCTACTCAGTTTCCCTATTTAATTATTGATCTGAGCAATGTTTAGATCTGTGAATAATTAAAATGCCAGCACTGTGGATGTCAGATCCAGAGTGAACGCAGCAGCGAGTCAAAACAATATTGAGAGAAGTGTTAAATTATGCAGAGTTGTACTCACAATCATTTAGGTGTCCTCTGACCGGTTCCCTTTAGTCCCGGCGAATGTAGAATGAAACCCTGGCAACAAGAGACAGGTAAAATAACATTTTATAACACAACTCTAAATGTTAAAAATAGCATGTGACACTTTTGAAACAGAAGAGGTAAATTAACCTAATGGATATTCGCAAACTTGTCCACATTTTAAGAATAGGAGGTCCTTAAATAAATGATGACATTTTGAAAATTACTAACGGGGTGATATCATCTTAGCAATCTCAGCCATTGTTCACTTAAAAGAAAAGAAATGTTGAAAACAGTGAAAAAAAACGTATTTGTAGCTGAGAGCCTCAGAGCACACCCATCAACAGTTATCCCTCTCATTCCTCCACCGTCCGTTCTGCTTTCTGTGTCCGATCTAATGTGCAAATCTGTTCCATCACAGCAGAAAATGCTAAATTTGAATGAAATAGAACTTTTTTATAAGGACAATGTCCTTAAAAATTAGTTGTTGTTGTGTCAGGAGGTTCTAAAGTGTCTTCTGAGTTATTGAACCTTTCCAGGATTTCCGTGAAAGGCAGGGTCACGAATGGAAGACACAGCTCCAACCCAAGCTATGAAAAAATGTTCTTTCAGGGATTATTAACTTCTTTAACAACAAACCCAATAATCCAGCCATCCATGTTTGAGCCATGGATCCAGAGTATTAAAGGTGTCATCCAGAGGAACAGCAATGGCAAAGATTACACAACAACATCTATTTTTGGAACAACTGGTAGCAACATTTTTTAGAAGTCCAAAACATAGAAAAGCATACGATGTTCACTGTGACACTTAGATGAAACAGTGAAGGTCATCCCACATATTTCAAGGTAAAAACTAAAACACTACTATAAATGCATCTTATATTTTTATGCACGAAAATGACAAAGTTTGGGAACTACTGCATTAAATGATCCTTCAATCAAGGTAACAATGTGTGGTTTCAGCTACTCAATGTCTTCAATCTTTAGTTATATATTTTAGTTAGAAATTGCACCAGTTGCTCTCAATAATTGACTTGTCTAACTTTCAGGAAAAAAAACTAATCTTTAATTTTTACAGGATGTGGTAGTTCTGTTCATACACTATCAAAATTTTGCCTTTAATGTGTGGTCAATGCAACACATTATTTGTTACTTTAGTCGTTTTAAGACTCATAAAATGTCTCATGTTATTTACAGCATCCATTTTAAAGGCAGTTTTTCTCCCGAGGGCTAAAAGAGTGAGAAAACTACTATACATATTCTTGAACAGGAAAAAATAAACGCACACTTCCCAGCAGCTTGCTTGTGACGGAGCCGAGGGCTCTTGGCTTCACTGACAGATGAGTGAGAGGAGAGGGAGTGAGGCAAGGAGTCCGTCAGAGCAGCCGTCTAACTCGCCACGCTGACATAAGGACTGCCTGTCAATTGCAATTATTAACTTAATATTTCCCAGCCCCAGCAGCGTGGCACAACATGTTACCCAGAGCCAGTTTAATCAAATCACTAAAGCGTAAGTAATGGCTGGCCATACCTCACTGCGTCTCCTGAGTCAACTTTTAACTCTGCCATGCTTTCTCTGAGGGGATTAGGAGGATATATTTAAACTGATAACTGCAGGGCTCCAGAGAGGGGTGTTTGTTGCTTTAATGGGATGGATACACACATTGTTTTTGGTCCAGGACTTTTTATTTTAAGGATGGATTATGCCGTTAAATAAAGCCTGAGAGTAAAAGTCCTTGATCGGTCCATTTAGAATTGTCTTGCCTTCTAATTTTCTGGAACAACAACGCAGCTACAGCACCAGAATCAATTTTTTTTTTCTTCTTTAGAGTTATTTTTTTTTTCTCTTTCTTTTGCACTTTTATACAATACCCTGGAGAAGAAAAGGCTGAGAAAAACATATTCTTTTTACAAGCAACAATCACAAAAATTATTATTATTATTATTATTTAAAAGCTAATGAAAAAAGAATGACAAAGTAATCAAATGTTCAGTGGTGCCCACATGTCCACACTTGAACCACAATCAAACATCCATGACATTCATAACACTTCATAGTTTTAGACGAACTGCTGTTTTATCCAGATAAACTTGAAAACATGTTAAAATTTTGATTGATTTTTGTTTTTAAAATCTAAATAGTTTGTTTTTTTTAAATCAAGGCACCGCTATGCGATCAGTAAGGTCTGAATGCAAGCAAAAGCTGATGTTAAATTATAAACAGGACTAGTGAAGCTCATTCATCTTCCGACATGCCTTCCGTGCCATCTACATGTGTATTTGATGGCTAGTTCAGTTGCTCACACATCTGGCTCCAACGAATGGCTCATTAAGAGAGCTGATGAGGTGATCCATTCAGCTGAGTCATGTGTGTTGGAGCAGGAAAACATCCAAAACGTGCAGGGCTGTGCATCCCAACGAACCAGGATTGGCAAACACATATGCAGTTAATTGTGAAGATTCAAGGCTGTACTGCAGAGGTTAGAGAGCTGTGCATCTATTGAGAGAAAGTAGGAGTAAAAGGTGATTAATGGGGCTCCGAAGCTGTGACTTACGTCTGCTGCAGCTGGAGACTATGCACCATAATCTCAGCTCTAGCCTGCCATGCACTTCCCCAGAGATTTTACCGTGTGTCTGTCTGTATGAGTCTATTAATAAAGTGGAATGCAAAAGACGTGATTGGTCTACTTATTGGCATTCTATCCTCATACTGTATTTCTAGCTACAATGTCTTCTTTATCATTTTTCAAACCAGATGGGTCGCTAGTGAACAGTAGTAGTAACATTACTATAACATCAGTAAAATATTTATCAGTTCCAACTCACATAAAAGATTGGCTTCATTTCCTGTGGTGCCACGTCTGAGGTACATCTCTCACTGCATATTCTCTTTCACCGCGTCCCGAAATCTCCTCTCTGGTCTTTAACTTTTTCTCCTGCTTGGCAGCTCCATATCCAACATTCTCCTACCACTATCCTTTGTCAGGATTTGGACGAGGTTTGGTGAGTCTGTTAGAGTTTGGATTATTGTTTTCTTTTGTTTAATGTTCTTGGTGTTCTTGGGTCTTGTGTTTTCTCGTCTCTGTTAATTTCTCTATTAACTTCACTACCTGTTTTACTATACATGTCTAGTTACATTCTTTTCGACTTTCCCTGGCCTCATATCCCTGACGTTTTGCACCTGTATCTCGTCAGCCCCAGTGCGAATAAATTCTCTTTTCTTTCCCTTCCCTTGTTACTGGTTCACACTGCGTCATTCTGTTTCCGCCCGCTCCTGTTTAGTCCCATTTTGTGTATTTTTAAATGCTCATATGGAGGATTAAATTAAAACCGTGTGACTAACCCGTGCTTCCTAGGTATCTTAGTGATTTCCAAATGAAGCAATGATCCAGTTATGAGCTACTTCATCAATCGTGTTTAAAAATTGGTTAATTCATTCAAAGCTTAGTTTTAGTGACATCTAGTGGTGAAATATGAGACAGCAACACACTGCTGCCAACTGTTCAGTAGTAGCTATTGTCTGTGCTAGATGTTTGCGACATTGCAGCAACACAATGGCTTAATAATTAAGCGATGGGTGTAACTAGGGTTTGTGTAAATTATGTAAATGTGTTTTTTGTAAAGATTGGTCAGTTGATTCTGTAGACATCTGTAGTGTGGCGTAGTGAAAGAAGGTGCGCTTTGGTAAACAGGGATTGTGCTGGGACGGCAGGATGTGCTCGTGTAACTGGGGCATGGTGTGATTATGTTCGTCGGATGGAGATTCAAAGATTTTTGAGAAACAATCATTTTTCCAATGTTTTGGACCGAGCCAGTTTCTTTTTTTTTTTTTTTTTTGCTGATAATTTCTCCAATTTTGAAAACACATGTTCATATGGAACTGAGCTGGCTAGTATACAAAGGTATTGCTTTGCGAGCAAAAACAAAGGTGGGTATATATTTTTTCACTTGTTCCTGTAGCTCAGTGGATCTTCACATCTTTCCAAGGGAGGATCTGTCATGTATTGCTGGACCTTTTGCATAATTTGGGGTAACTATATTGTGCTTTTTTGTATCTATGAACCTGCTGATGTGCACACTGCAAAATCTCGCACTACAAAGCATACAAAAACAGTTAGTTACACCAAAACAGTTAGAGCTTCGGACATCATTGGTCACGTATCTTTTAACTACTCTCTCCAAGCCACATATAGTAGAAGCGCTGGTCTTTCTGCCATCTTCTAAACCTTTCCCCTCTTATATTACTCTTCTATCGCAGATCACTTCAGTCACTCTTCTCCATCCACTCCATTCTTCTTCACCTCTTTTCCATACTCCCCATTGCTTTGCATAGTTTAGCCAGATATTTAAACTCCTGAACCTTCTCAGAGGTACAAAAAGTAGGTAAACTTAAAGAAGCTCAGCACCGCAAGATGCAACGCTGCAAAAATAACCTTTAGTTTTACAGATTACAGAGCAACACAAGCAACAACGAATAGAGTATAAATGCCAATTATGACATATGTAATGACATATGACGTATGTAAGAGGTAAATTGTGTGCAAGTCTTCTAATATTCATTTAGTCTTATCTTGCTGACCCTTTTCTCTTCTCCAGACTGGGAATGTAATAACTAATCTGTTATGTTATGTCATCTGTTACACATCTGTTGATGTCATACATATACACACATATATATATATATATATATATATATATATATATATATATATATATATTTATATAGACAGGTAATTATTATTTATATATTGTGTGTGTAAATGAAAGTGTGTTTCCTATCTTTGTTTGTTGGTTTTTGCTGCTATTAAAAGAATTTTATTGATGGTCCCCACTATGAGCCTTTAGAGGGTTAATGATCCAAATCATATGTCCTTGGACGACTTGAAAGCTTTATTGAAATTAAACTATGAAAGCGTAAGGTTGACAAACCAAATACATAACATAGGAGAACGTAATTAAGAAGTGTTTTAAATTAATCTAACAAGGTGATCTTTGTATAATTAATAATGCAAATGAAAAAAATAACTTGACTGATACTTGCAGTACCTTAGTAGTGCTTCTGTGAATGAGTTAGTGCAGGTTTTCAGCAGCCTTTTTACAGGCCATTACCTAAACTCTGGCATATAGGCCTGGTTCTGCAAGATTGATTCAAATCAATACTAATTATTCTTGATCAGTGATGTTTAGTATTTATGTCATGCAAAATAGGAAGGAACCAAACCAACAACAACAAATAAGGCATGCATTTGTGACTTTGATCATCAGCATCATGCAACAACTGCTTAGGCCATACAGCTGTGCTTTTGGATGATTTCTTTGTCATGATTAGTGATTTTCACGTTTTTAGAGTACTGGTGAAATAAATACATGTATATTAAAGATTAATCTATATTCTATCATCTAAATAAAGCAAAACAAGGATGACCAGAGACCACAAATGACAACATCAAACTTGCTGTAGAGTTTTGCTTTGTGAGTCACGAATACACACGGGACTGTAAAAGGACAAGACGTGTAGTTCACCCTCAAGGGAAACCTGCCCTCTCAAAGTCTTACCTCCAAACAATGTCATTTTCCTGCAGCAAGGTTTATCAATAATTTGCTCAAGCATGTCCTGCTCTGCAAATGTAGTGATGATTACTTGTGCCGATTTCCAACTGCCTTGTAAATGAGAGCAGAATAACTAATCCATCAACTTGGATCCAAAGAACTTTAGTTGCTCAGAATTACTGAGTCTAGACAAATCACGCTATCATTAAGAAAAGGTCCAACTGCAAGGTTGCATAAAGGAAATCATACTGTATTCGACAAACTCATAATAATGCAGTTGTTGTTTTTCATCAGTGAAGTTAAATATCAGCGACAGCTCATTTTATTGTCACTAATAGGTTACAATGCATGATGGAGGAAACATGATTTCTAACAGATTAGGCACCTGTGAATGTTAACACCAATCCACCAAGGAGGTGGCAGGGTGCAACAAACTGGATATGGGAAATCACAGAAGTTACCCACTGTAGTGTTTGGTCATTAGTATCAGTGTGGACAAAGGCTTCTGTTTGGGTCAGGTTTTCTTTGCACTGTGGCCACTTTCACAGCGGCGGAGGGACAAGAATGTGGACAATGTAGTTGACATGTATTTTGCACTCTGACACGTAGTTGGTGGGCAGTCTTGAAAACAGGAAAGAAGACTGTTAAAAAGCAAAAGTGGACAAAAATATAAAATAAGATTTATTGTATGCCATATGAAAATAATAACACAGTATGTTGACAGACACTCACCTGGAAAAGCTTGTGGCACTCCATTTAACTAGTTAAATGCACATTATCAAAAATTCATTTTATTCATAAATGTGTTGATGTAAAGTTGAAAATAATACCTGACAATTATACATCCACCGTTAGAAGGTTTTCTTTTTATCTTTTACCCCCCCCCCCCCCTTTTTTTTTAATGCATCAGTAGTAGCTTTCTTCACATTGTCACATATTCATCTGCTATAAGAATACTTTCTTTTGAAGTTTGAAGTTTTTCGAAGTTTGGCAGAAGCTTAAATAGTCTAACCAGGCTCTGCCCACCATTTCATGTGTACACTGCAAATATTTGAAGTGTGGGAAAACATGCAGTTATAAGAAATATGGGGAAGCCTGTAGAACAATAGTTCTGAAAACCGGCAGTTGGTTTTGTGTTCGTTGAAATGTACAGGATAGTTGTGAAGTTGTGAATTGTTCGATAACGGGTTTAAATATTGTATATGTCCTTTACTGCCCCTGATGAGAGTAGGAGACCTAGTAGAGGATTCGAGTTTTAAGAGTTTGGGTTTCATCCACAGATCTGAGTGACTGAGCTGGATTTGCATAGACTGACACTTGTCAGCAGCTGTGAGGGCAGCTTCAAAGTGCTAGGTCTGTCCTGTCACTTCTGGGGGTCATTTGTTTTTAAAAACTGGTACAACCCCAAATGCTCTTAGCTGAGCATATTTCTGCTCCTTAAACCTGGTGTCTTAAGGAACCACTGCCGAACTAAACGTGGACCGTCACAGCGGGGTAGAAACATGTCGCTGTACATAACAAGGCCCTCACAGCCTGTGGTTATATTATAGCCTGTAAAATTGCTGTTTATTCAGCTTATGTTTTCACCTTTTTCTGTTTTTACCTTATTAACTCTTACAGAATGAAAGCAGCATTAAAAGCTTCAGTTGGTGCATCTTCAGTAAATAAAGCACTGACACGGAGCTCTGCTACCTCACAAATCCACTTTCTATGCTACTTCTCTCATACCCCTTCAGTTACACAGCTAGACTTTATGAAATGTTTGGAAATGGTTCTGCAATGAATTTGCCTGAGGCAAATTTGATACATTATAATGATATAATTGAAGATCTCTGCATTTACTTGGGAGTTTAGAGAAACATCGCAACTACCCGGCTTGCTGTGGACGCAAACTGTATGTTTGTTTCACATAAAAGAAATCACTGAGATACGGTCACAAATAAAGAATACAAGTTCCTTTTATAGCACTGCTACAGCTTCAGAAGTTGTTGTCCTTTCACCTCATTTGTAGGATTTGTTGTACCTCAAGCAAAACATACACAACGGCCACTGTAAATAATGGCGGTAGACTCTAATGTATGCTCCAGTGTGCCTGCAGTTCACTACTTTGCTCCGATTCATCCATCTTAGTCAAAGCAAACTGTGATTTCCTGCCTCACATCCACCTGAGAATGGGAGTCTGTTTTAAAATTTAGGTAATATTTGTCTTCGGACGTTGCTATTGATTAACTTAACGAGAGCTTGTAGAACAGAGCTCCTCACCCATAAGGGCTTCAATCTGGACATGATTTGTTCCTCCTCTTCAGAGAGGTAAAATGCAGCGCTCACACCATCTGCTGCATTGTGTCAGGTCCTCTGTGCAAGTTAAATTATTGAGAAAGGGACATGCTGCTCTCCAGACGCTGGTACTCGAAAATAAGCTGACATCAAGCACAACTAGGCCCACAGAGAGAAACGCAATGCAGATGCAAGCTGACACCCCACCATATGAATACACTATATGCTTTTGTGTGGAAATTGCAGCTTTGCAATACTTTCTTACTCTGAAAAAATGTTGGGAAAGCAAATCTCAGTTTTAATATGCATAGTATGAACTATCAAAGCAGACATTTATATGACACACTCTAGAGAACTTAAAGACCAATTTGTCTCCCACAAAGATCGTGGGGGCGTGGCCCCATTTGAAGCTTACTGCAAACAATTACTTTACTGCATCCAATCAAGTTAGAGCTTCCAGAAACTCCAATCGTAAATATCAAACGTGCATGACATTTGACATTTTTTACCCCTGATTAAATACTCCCAGTCGTCAACGAGAGCGAGCAGCATCACCAGCTGGATTCTTCGTAATTTTTCTGCATGCAAACAATAGCAGCAAATGACGAACAACACAACCTGAACAAAATGGAATGTAGAAATGCATCAAAAAACATGACCACCCTTATATCATGTCAGCAATACATAAGACAACAGTGTATTTCTTTTATGATTAATCACTACAACTGCGACTGAGAGATTCAAGTTAAGACGTGTGTTCTGAGTCCTTGGTTATACCTGGTTTTAAGATCCATCTCAAGTGTCCCAATTACGAGTTGACAGACTTAAGTACAGGTGCAAACATACCCAGGATGCATTTGAAGACACACTGAGATTAGATGACTCAAACCACATTCAGAGGCGGTCCAGGCCAGATACGACCACTTTCTTTTAGCAGTATAAACAGAGTGCATCCTGGGTCACAGTGAACCGCTTACTTAACTGACATCTTCTATCTAGGCAAAAGGATGTGTTAATTCCTGCAAAGATGGCATCATATTAACATGCAAAGCAAGCAAAAGCCCTAAGAAATGACAACAACACACAGCCACAAAGCCATGTGGTCGTTTGTGTTACTGTGATTGCCTTCTTTAGTTTTCATGTTGCTTATGTTTTTGTAAATTTCAAAATATGAATATTCTGCTACAATCTGTCTAAAGCCTTTGAATTTTTTTCTTTTATTGTTGTCATTATTGTTGTATATGTGATTAATCTGTTAAAAAAAATGGGGGGGGGGGGGGCATACAGGGAAGTTGTTCTTTTTCCTGGTGACAAGGTGCAGTTTAATGCGTCACATCCTCCCACAGACCAAAAAAAAAGAAAAAAAGAAAAAGCACATTTGTTCTTTGCAGGCAGAGATCATGTAGTTGCTGCTTATCACATGGAGCAGGCAGTAAGATGTGATCTCACTCGAGACATATATGGCGTAACATACCAGTGCCGGGTGTGAACAGGCGAGCTTGTCCACTTGTGATCAGATCAAGGCGGATTTCAATAGCAGCTGTAAATAGGAGCTCCAGGGTGCCTGTGAACTGTTTCACCTGTAATTCACGACAGACTTACAGTTTCACAAGGGGGCTTGAGCTGAAGGAATCCATGTTATGAAAGTATAACGTATGGAAACATTTGTCAGGTAACTAGAATACCAAAAGTTGCCCGATGTCTATTGTTTGCCATTTAAAACAGCAAAGTACGAGTCTTTCTTGAGACTGTTCTCCTCCAAGCATGCTTCTGTGGCAAGAAGCAGCATAATATCTGTCATCAGGAGAGCAGAATCTTAAAAGGGGAATTTTTGCTTCCGTCCTGGCTTTATGAAATAAATGCCAGCATTCATTTTCATTTGGCTTTGATAGTTGCCTTGGAACAATTCCTTAGACTAGAGCAAGGGAAAAAGAAAAAACAATATTTGCATGAAACATACCCAGCACATAACTTCAGAGCCACATCAACAACTTGATGATCTACCCCCACAGAGAAAATTGCTAGTATAGAGCAATGTGGCACTAAAGGGAGGGCTGATTATACAGTACATCTTATATCTTATGCTAAATGTGGAATAACACTGCTCTGCTGTCGTAATTTGATTCGCCATTGATGGTAGCAGCTTTGTTAGGAGCACAACATCCATTGTAAAGGACCATTTTGTGTAGATAGTAGCTGATAATGGATAACTACATAAAGGCTTAGATGAGATCAGTGGGGTAGCAACTCAGTGGGAGATGGAGAGAAAAAGACTATCTTGCTCTCACTCAATATGTTCAGTATATGTGCAGGAGGCAAATGATTGATTCATCAGCCCTGCACAATCAATAGAAACCTGCCAGTTGCCACTCATTGCATCAAAGGACTTTACCCCTCATCTGAATCTGATTTAAAATGCAGAAATGTGGGGAAGATGCACAGGTAGGAATGGGATTACGAAATAAAATCCAATGTAAATGTTATTGTTAAATAAAATGGAAGAAACAGAAACATTTGTTTTCTCCAGGGAAATTTAACCCACATCAATACATTTACTTCAACTGGATTCAACAGGATTTATAGGCATTGCATTTGTAAATGTTGGGCTGATCAATTAGGGTTGCTATAGGACAAAAATCCTGAACGATATTTGCTTCCATCCGCTGGGTGATGGGAATGAGACATACACTATTCAGAGGATTACTATTTCAGAAAAGAGAGAAAGAAGATAAAATCTTGTTATAAAGATTCTTTTGTCGTAGGTTTGATTCCCGGATAATGGAAAAAGACAGGCTTTAAAAATGAAAATAGTTATTTTAGTTGGATGAGAAGAACGAGACAAACTTAATCACTGTCCATTGATTTCACAGACACAATCCAGAGCTACCATACACTGGCTTTTCATTCAGATAGAAAGGAAAATCGATACAAACACTGTCATGCATGTGGTGAAGTTTTTCTACTTTTTAATAAATCATAGCTAAAGGGGAAACAAACTTTAAACTGAGTTTAACTATGATTCTATCTACATTGCATATATATTACCTTGACTAAACTGAATGAACAGAAGTGCTACATTTTTCTCTTTAATATACAAAGAGCCTAAAAGCAAAACCACCCAGCATTTTCCCGATATCGCCATGCTGAAAATAATTTTCTTTTGAAGAGAAAAAAAAGGATAGGGGTAGACGTTTTTTTAATCTTCCCAGCTCGGTGGACTGGGTAGCTCCTCTTGCTGGAATGATGGCAAAGTGCAACCTGTGAATATAAATCACGGTGCACGGTCCATAGACAGATTGGGCAGCTATGAGGTCAAAGCAGCACCAGCTGCTGTGCAAAAATGTCAGTTCCAAACCAGCAGAGCTGCGCTGTGAAATCCATTGTTTGTGAAAGATGTTCCTCTGAAAGAAAGGGAACATTCTCTACATCAATATTCATGCCAGATTTCCAAGGTTAGCTGTTGCCACAGGGACAGTGATTAAGGGTTTTTAATTTGTCAAGTATCAACGCATTTGTTCTGTACACACAAGTGGCACTAGGGCATCATGTTCGTGGAGGGTGAAACACAGGGGTGCAATCCCCCTAGAGGGAGAGTAATGAATCACGTCTGAAGAGTCAAATTTGATATATATATATATATATATATATATATATATATATATATATATATATATATATATGATGTGAGGCATATATTTTTTTTATTTTTTTTTTTTATTATAATTTATTTTTTTCAATGGTTAAAATATAATTTTTTTGTTTTGTTTTTTTTAAATCTCATTTATATGCGATGTAGGAAGCTCAATAGCCAAGAACACACAAAAACATGGTTTGGGTCAATAAAAGTCTGTAGTCATGACAGATATTGCCGACAAAGATTGGACATTGCAAAAAAGTCAACATTGGTGCCGCCTTTCCTCAAGTCGTGCAGTTGAGGGATAAGAGAGAGCAATGCCCTAATGGCAGTGTTTCTCTAGGGAAGATAATCGCCCTTTTGACCTTTTCACCTGTTACAAATATGACAAAACATGAGGAAACCCTGTTCATGCCAAGCTGGCAGTTGTAGGTTAGTTTGTGTCACCTGTAACCTACAGTAGTGAGCTGCTAGTGTCCATTCATGTGTTCATGTGCTCCGGAGGTTTGATTCAGGAGGATGGGTTTTTGCTGGAGGATAGAAGGATGGTTCTTTTCATACAGTCAATGGGTCCCACTACCTTCTCCATAAATATGTACATGGAGTCATTCACTTGGAAATGTGCAACCATTCATTGTCAAGATAAGTGTCAAGGTGTAGTAATTGCAAGTAATTTGTTGATACAGTTGATATGTTAATGTTGACACGTCAACTGTATCAACATTGACGATGCAATCTATACTAGCCACCGTCTCAGACTGTGCACAGCAGGGGTGTCAGGTTTCTTTGGAGGCCACATCATGGTTACCATCAAGGGGCCAATTAAGCTTCGCTTTCTCAACCTGGACCTGGCGTTTCTTGACCAGCTGATGCGATGAGCCCGTTTCTGATCAGGACAAACCTCATACATGTTCAGCAGTCACTGATTTGGAAATGTATCTCCTGAAAGACACTTGAAGACTTGTGATTTCCTCAGCAACGGTGAAGCTGTTTTAACTGCTGCATCACCTTTTTTACTGTAACTTTTGCAAACACTTTCTACTGAGAATGCAGGCAGCTTTTATTCATTCTTGAACTCTTTGTTGCTTTTTTTGGTGACTAAAGTTAGTTTGCTTAGCTCCTTATTTGGCGCCAACATGCGACTATCAAGTGCTGAACTGCCGAACTGTAACTTGTTCAGCATTCCCATAGTCCCATAGCTAAGAAAAAAAAGCATCCTTTGCTCCAAACTCTTGTTAAATCGTCTTCTCTCATCAGAGGTTTTTGTTTTGTTTTTATGCTAAAAAATCCATCTCTTGACCACAAAACTGTTACAGTAAATTACAAAATTTAAAATAGTGAAATTCAGTGTTGCAATCATGGTAACTGTAAATGATGGTGTATCGTGGTCAATGTGAACCTCTGAAACTGGTTTTAGAAGTATATAACTGTCTTCGCGAGCTGTCACGGGCCAGATGAAATGACGTGGTGGGCCATATTTGGCCCGCGGGCCATGAGTTTGACACATACGATGTACTCTACATTTACAGATTATGTAATTTTTGTAAAAATTTGACGGGTTTCAAGGTAAAGAAAAACTGTTTTATTTATTGTCAATAAATGTCACTACCAGTTGAGCCCAATGATGATAAGTGGGGAACGCTGAGAACGAAGAACCAACATTTGGACTGTCATTAGTGTAGCTGAGGTTAAGAGTTTAAACCACTCAGTACACTTACACGCACAGTTTAGTCAAGCAGGGGCTATTGCTTAATTATGCTGTTCAGTGGGACTCTTTTCTGTGTCCGGGTATCAGGGACATGAAAGGAATCAATTTACCGCACAAAGGCTGTCAGCTTCCAACATGATGGGTGTCAATAAACCTGCTTTCAGTTTGTTAGTACCGGGCTTTCACGCTTCACCTATAATACTGCACACAAAAATAACTGATAACTTTGCTTTAGCTGGTGGCAGCAAATTGGAAAAAAAAAACAACAAACGGCAAACTGAACAGACTTAAAGCATTTCTTGTTTCTCCTATGCTTTAAAATTTCTTCCCTCTTTTCTCTTTTATCATCTTCTTCTGCAGCTGACACGTCAAAGCCCGGAACAGACACTGTTGCCTGGAACACATGAGACGTTTTCAGTGCAGATAAACGTACGTACAGGGATCAGATCAGCTTCAGCTTCAGCTTCGTTGTCTGTGTGTATTAGTCACATCATCAGAAGCACAGTTTGGTTTGATTTTAGTCAGGCTTACATGCTTTTTAAAAGTAAAATTTCAAATTGGACAAATGAAATAATTTCTTCTTTTTCTCTAAAATGTGCTCATTCTTTTTGTGAAACCCCAGCATGATGTAAAGAAGTCACGTGGCTTCTTAAACCACTCTGGGCTGTTTGTGTCTGTTCGCTTTTACCTGATAGAGGTACGTTTTAAAATTAGACAGTTATTTATTTGACTTTAGGGATATACATCTCACGTTATACACTAATCTACATACTTCAAGTTCAAGTTCAAGTTCAAGTTTATTTATAAAGCACTATCTAAAAAAAAAACCTCAGTTTAGCCAAAGTGCTGTACAGCATAAGAACAGGAAAATTCCAGACTGACCAATAAAACAAAAAAAATATCCATACTAGTGCAGATTTAAAATAAAACATAAAACAGTACAATAAAAGTAATACATATAATTAAAAACAATTAAAACAAAGGTAATAAACTAGAATCATACAAGTACTCATACACAAGAAGCCAAGATGTCATGCTCAGGATGGTGGGAACGCCAGTGCATAGAGGTGTGTTTTTAACAGGGTTTTAAAACGTTCAGTGGTCTCAGCAGATCTGATATTAAAAGGTAGTCTGTTCCATAATTTGGGGGCAGTGAAGGAAAAGGATCGATCCCCTCTGCTTTTAAGTTTAGATCGAGGAATAGTTAAAAGTAACTGATTGGTGGACCTCAGAGCTCTGACCGGAACATGGAGGTTTAAAAGCTCAGATAAATAAGACGGTGCCGTACCGTTTAAACTCTTAAAAACCAGTAATAAAATCTTAAAATGGATCCTGTACTGGACTGGAAGCCAGTGCAGGGTGGCCAGGACAGGAGTGATATGATCACGACGTTTCTTGTTAGTCAGACGAGCTGCTGCATTCTGAACCATCTGCAGGCGGCGGAGCAACAGCTGGTCAATCCCAGAGTAGAGGGAATTACAGTAATCTAGCCGGCAGGTGATAAAAGAATGAATAGCTCTCTCCAGGTCTTTCAAAGGAAGGTATGGTTTTACCTTACTTAAAAGCCGTAGATGGAAAAAGCTAGCTTTGACCACTGAACCGATCTGTTTGTCAAACTTAAAACCAGAATCAAAAATCACACCAAGATTCCTTACAGATTGTTTACAGTACACAGATAAGGGACCAATCACACTGTCATGCCCATCTAAAATGTTTGGCTGACCGAAGACTATTATTTCTGTTTTATTTTTGTTTAGATTGAGAAAGTTACTCTGCAACCAAGACTGGACTTCCTCGAGACAGATGAGGAGAGGTTCAATTGACTTTTTGCACTTAGACTCTATGGGCAGGTAAATTTGTAGGTCATCGGCAAAACAGTGGAAAGCAATTTTGTGTTTCCGAAAAATGGAGCCCAAGGGAAGCATATACAAAGAAAAAAGAATTGGACCCAATATGGAACCTTGAGGCACCCCACAATTAAGAGGGGATGCAGACGAGAAAAACTGGCCCAAACAAACAGAGAAACTCCTGCTTTCTAAATAAGACCGGAACCAATGTAGAACGGTGCCTTTAATGCCTACGTAGTTCTCAAGCCGCGATAGCTTACTCACTGACTCCAAATTTAAGATAAAAACAAACAAATAAACTCGCCCATTCCTCTGTGGGTACTTGCCCTTCCAGGCCTCTAGTAGAGGACCCGAGTTTGAGGGTTCTGCACAGTGTTCTTGCTGTTCCTAGGACTGCGCTCTTCTGGACTGAGCTCTCTGATGTTGTTCTCCCAGCTTGGAGAACACAGCTGCAAGTGCACCACTGCCCCGTTCACCTTCCAGATCTTCTCTATCGCCTCCTTCAACCGCTGGCACTTCTCCAGTTTCTCATGTTTCTACTTTTTGATATTACTGTCACTTGGGTTTGCCACGTCAATCACCACTTCCCGCTCTGGAGTTTATCAACCACCACTATGTCCGGCTGATCCGGCCATCACCAATTTATTGGTTTGCCTGCCTGCATCTTGCATAAAAATAATGACATTAACGAATATGCCAAACTGAATTTGCCCTAATGGCACAAGATTGTCACAATTCTGACGAATTTTTTTTTTTTTTTTTTTTGTCATCAGAATTTAGTTAGGAATAGTGACATTTCCTGGCTCAGTGGGTTCAAATACAGAAGTGGACATTTAGTCATTGAGTGCTTTTTTTCGTGCATGAACCGCTATGCAATTCTAAAAGGTCTTTACATTCTCGTCACTGCTGGGCATGCCATCAGGATAAACCGTTAAATTGGTGCATCAGAATGCACAAAACAGCCATCCGCTTGAGTGTGGCCGTGGTGCCTTCTCATGTAAAAGATGAACTTGTGGGCATTCCTGTAATTTAAAGCTCTATCCATCTTCACCTTGTTCTTTATCAGTGCATCATTCCATTAAACTGCACCCGTACCCGAGCACCGGCTCTTGCACTACGCAGGTTTGTGTTACACCGCGCCCAGCATGGACCTAATTTACATTGTCTGATGTTTGACTGGTTGATTTCATGGGCATAGACATGGCATCATGTGTAACTTTTGAGCCTTTTTTAATGTTAATTTAGGTCTAATAATTATGTTATGATGTTCCTGCTAAACCTGTTTGTTAAATTATAATATCACACTACAGAATTTAGTTGCTCATCAACGCTACCAGGATCTCCTTTCATGTCTTACCAGTGGTGTCAGCGCATGTCCACAATATTGATTCCAGACTAAGCAGTCGATAAGAATACTGAGATTAAATCATCATGTAGGCTCCCTTTCAAATCCTTTAATTATGACAAGATTCCATACATAAATATACCAGGTCCCAGCCTGACATGAATAATGTCCTTTTTGAATATGAATAATGACAGAGTAAACTAAATTTTTAAACCCACAATAACAAGCTCATGACTGCCTCTGGTGGTTTTACCACTTGGATGTACACAAATCCAGACCCGTTTATAGGTTGTTTGTTACTCGCTCAAATACTGCTCATCATAAAAGTGTTACTTTAAAGAGTTGAAAAGATCTCCCAAGGACATGCAAAAGAGGAGAACAGCATTAATGTCAGTATTTTCAACCATGGGACTCTATTTTGAACAGCATGTATTTGGTTAGGGTCAGAAAAAGTGTCTTCATCATGGTAATGGATGGCATTTTGACACGCCAAGAGCACATTATGACCATTAGAGGCCACATGTTCCTGAAAAGTTCCACAGTAATTCCGTGGAAGAACAAGTGATCTATGGGATATTCTGGAAAATCTTAATTTGCTTTTGCATATTATTCAGCAAGCAATCAGGAACAGCTGTCTCTATTTTTGACCAAAACTGTAACAGTACACACATTTGTGGCATCTGATTTCAGTCTGAATTATGTTTTTTTTTTTTTTTCTTTTTGTTTAAAAGGAAAAGCAGGAAGATAAAAGTTCAAGATTTAATGTTCAGAAAAAAAAAAATCTCTTCCCTCACTCAGCAGGATCAGGTAACTCAAAGCTTTTATTATTCTTTCCGCACAGGGAACGGATGAGCCAGATCAAACAAGACAAGGCATTTAAACACTTAAAGTCTTACTGTGGCATTTTCAAATATTCTAGCAAATTACCCTAAGATGATAGCTAATGGCAGATGATGCTTTGAAGTGGAATCAAGAGATAAGCCACCGATCCACGTCAACGTGCTGTCCACAAAAACGGTGTGGCTGAAATGCATTTTCCAAGATTGTGCTGCTGGATAAAGCTTACCATTTTATTTCTTGTCAGGTAACAATATTCAAAAGACGTAAACAACGAGGAAAACAACATTTCTGAAATTCCTTATGTCCAGCCATTTCCCCATCCCTAGAAAAAATGAGCCAAGGGTACAATCATCTTAACCACTACACTCTGCTCGGCCTGTTCATTTCCATTTTTTAGTCCTATTGCTCTCCCAATTCTTCCTTAATTCTAACAAATGCATCCTGCCATAATGAGGCACAGTCAGAGCTTGTCTGCTCCCTTTCATTTGCTGAGAGATCTCAAAGCCAGTGCATCACATAAGGGCTTCCTGCACCCTCCCAGCTGACCGCAGCTAAATGATGGTTTTGCTCTGCTAAACACTAATCCCTCTGTCAGATAAGACCCATTATAGCAGGGGTGTGGTGAGCCCGGTTCAGTTGGAACAGGCATTGAACTTGTATGCTGCAGGGGAGGGCAATTCGATGGCACTGTATGTTTATGATCACGTTCCCCATTCCCCGTCCAGCACAGTGAGCCATCCCTTGCTCTTAAAATTCGAAAGGTCGAGATGGATTCGCTGTAAACAGTGAAAACTACTCAACTCACACGAAGCAGAAGAAAAAGCATAAGGATGCAACTTTATAGCAACAGCTGTCCACATTTCACTATAGACACAACAGAAATCAGCAGATGTGGGTGTTTGTAAAGCATCAACAGCGAAGTGCTGTTCCGACAGCATCTGGGTCATTATATGTGCTGTTATCTGTTACATGCGAGCATCAAAAATTGATTATGAAATTAAGTTTGCTCTCCTAAAACCCGTTTGAAAGTCGGCAGATCCTTTACGGGCTCTCCCTAACGCAGTCAGCCGCATGGAAATAAGAAGCTAAACATATGCGTTTTATTCATGCGGCCGCATACAGCAATTGTTGTTTTTCTCTCTGTTAAAATGAGGAGCTGGATGTTCAGAGCCTGAGGGGATGGAAATTCAGCTCATACTGAAGCCCACAGTCATTGGTATTCTATGCAGTGCATTTTAATGACATAGATCAGCCGTATCACGTAATACAATATGTGTGATGGCGCCTGTAGATAGTATCTTGTTAATAAAACCTCCCAAAGCGTAAATCTTCATAAAGAAAACAGCTGATTCGTGTTTTTTATTGCATTGTGCTTAATGGAGATGCAACTTGCTCCTGGTTGTGTTGTTTTGTTCTGTGAGTGTACTACAGGAGTCTCATCTGTTCCTGGCTGTTTACCGACTGTTCCCATGCAACACTCGCATAACGCGCAGTAACAAAGTGATCACAGATTGACCACCTGGGGTGCTGTGGCAGGCAGGGAAGTGGATGTCTTTCCCTCCTCCTGCAGTTGTGTCTCTATTACAGCTGCAGAGCTCTTAATGTCATCAAGGTTTGTTGTTGTTGTTTTTTTCAAGAGTTTACATCTTTCACATGAAGTGTGGTTGAATCTGAGGAGCTTGAAGTCCAGAAAACACTGGTGGAGACTATACGACCGGATGTAAATGTGGTTATAGAAAGCAGATGTTCAAAACTAGTGAGGTTTCGGGAAGTGAATGAGAATCTATGAACCTGTTTCTTTGCACAAAAACACTAGAGTTAATGAAGTTCGTCCACGCAACCACGCACCCCCCAGGGGTGGCCATGAGACTGACTGAAGGGTGTACACCACCTTGACCACAGTCTCAGCTCGCTTCAGGAGTCAGAATAGGAGTGTATATCTCATGTACAGGTGGATAAAAAGGAGGAATTTGTGGATTTTGCATTCAGGGAATATTTAGGCAATATGGTTGAAACATGAACTATAATTTTCTTCAGTTGCTGTAACAGAAGAACCATCTTTCTTTTCAGTGGTTTACATTGTCAACAAAGGCTGTTAAATTGTGGAAGAAAATCCACAGTCTTGCAAAACTATTTTTTTGGTTTTGGCCCTTTTTTGGAGGAATTTTAAAAGGTGCACAAATGGTTTTGATGGCCACTCCAACACTATTTTCAAAGACATGCACAGCCTACTGCGGCCTGTACTGCAACCCTCTGACAATATTACAATCCAGTTATTTGGCTTCTCCATTACACCTTAGTTTTTGTTACAGGGATAAGGACACACCATGGTATGTGGTGGTGTTCATCTGGGCCTGTATTTACATAACTTTAAGATTTCTTCAGAGTCTCGATATTTAACATCTTTTGTATGATACTTCTGTATGATCCATTTAACAGACATTTATTCTTTTGTTGTTGTTTTTTTGCTTTGAAATGACAGAAAGAAACATCTGCAATCTGCACCCCTTTTTGTTTTTTTGTTTTTTTGTTTTTTTTAAACACAGAAAATTCCAAGCTGGAGCGTTTGTGCTCACCATGCTCTGATTGGGTAGTTGCTGTTTGGGGGAGGGGCTTAGTAAACTGCACCTGATTATACTTTGAGTGAAGAAGTCCTCAGTGATAATGGTGTGTGTTTTGTTGGTCTTGTTTGTTCCTCCTTACAATGCTTATTATCTTCTCCCATCCGTGAGCTATGTGAAGACATGTGTGCTCCGTTTGCATATCAAACATGGACCCTGAATAAAGGTTTAAATGAGCATGGCCAGTTTAAATGTCAACCGCACAAACAGCGAAGATATAATCAAAGGCATTTTCTTCTTCTTCTCCTTATTTTTTAACTTTATCTGTAGCCCCTGGTGCCTTGACATAAGACAACTGTCCTCTCTGGTAAAGAATAGGATGTCATCTTTGGATAATCCGTTCAAGTCTTCTGGTCTCCAACAGGAAGTGAAGGCAATGACTTTAATCTTTTCCATGAATTAAAGACAAATGAAGATGATTTTCCTTGAGCTAAATGTCAAAAGAAAATATGATGTACTTATTCCCCTTTTCAGTGCAAAGCTTCACATTGTGAGGGAAAGTTCCCATCACTTTTAAATAAATGTTTTTGCTGGCATTACCAAAAAAAAAGACGGGGAAAAGATGGGGCTTCTCCTAACAAATGTTTTCCTGCCAAAACAAAAAGTGTAAAATAATTATGACACACGATCCTTTAAAAAACAAAAAACAGCTAAAAAAAAAAAGATCAAAGAACATAACCATGCAAATGAGAGAACTTAAACAAATATACAAAACTAAATATATTTCTAATGGCGCTAAGATTGTGAGTGTGTTTGATTTACAAAAGCCACATGTATTCAAATGAAAATCAAGTTATCTGAATAAAATTGACTGATTTTTAGCTGTAGCTTTGAAATTTAATCATCATAAAACATGTATTCGCCTGGCACATCCCACTGTGTGCTGAATTTTATTTGACATTAAATTATTTTCCTGTTTGTGTCCCGTCTAGGGTTAATAAAACATACATTCTAGTTTTTAATAAAAATTATTTAAATGCCTTGTACAGCACTTGAGCATTTGCCTTTATTCAAAATATTTACTTTGTAAAAAAATAAAAAATAAAATTAAAAAAAGAAGTGATTCCTGTAATCTTGTGACTCTTATTTGCATAAACTTTGGTAGAACATCCTGGGATGTGTTTCCTCTTTTTTGCAGTCACTCAGAGGTGTTTCTGCTTTAAAGACACGTTGCTGTGCACCGCCACATGGAATTTTGAAGAATGGATCTGTGTGAAAGTTAAGGAAAGCTCAGGAAACGTCTCGCTGCCATCTTATCAGGTTCATTGACTGGCACAGTCTAATGTCTCCAATCTGACAGGTCTCCCATTGTTCTCTGAAGGAACTTTCTGGAGTTCAATCAACCTTCGATTTATTACTAGATGGTAATGAGTATAAACTTTTTTAAAACTATCAAAATGACATGAGCCGAAGCAATTCCGAGTTAGAACAGAATATAGGTTTGCAGCATAATGGTTGTTAATGTTAGCCCCGAGGGCAGGTGGAGGTGTCAGAATAAATTGCTATTTTAAGCCTCTGACAAGCCTCAAAATTGTCATTCCACAGAAGTGACAGTGAAATGATACGGTTCATCCCTGCAGACAAACCAAGGTAATTTTAACTTTTGCATTTGTATAAAAAAGTGTTTTAAAGAACTGATTGTAAAGGAATGTCCTCCATCCAGCTACCACGCTATCGCAAGTCTGTTTATGTCTGTTATCAGTAGCTGCAAATGGAGGAGAGTTCATGGCCTCTGCTGCCACAGAACTTGACCAGAACTTAGATATTTATGACAAAACAGGTTGGCATTGGAAACTGAGTCCATGAACGCTCCTTTTCTGTCTAGTTACAGTAATTTGAGTGATACTGGCAGCCATGGACGGGCCATCTGGCCCATCGGGCATTTTCCCGGTGGGTCGATGCGCTATTTGGGCCGGCATGTTTATTTTAATGTCTATTGGTCTGACCGGCCCATAAAACTCTCATATTGGCAGCCCAATTAACACTGGGATGTCCCAATCATATGTTTAAACACCACATCCTTTCTGTTTTGGTTCCTAATCCTGCATAATACATTAATCCAAACATCAAATAAACAAAAAAAAATAAAAACAAAAAGGACTTGACCACCACAGCCCATGAAACACATTGATCTGCAACCCATTGGTTCATGCCAAATGTACAAAACTAACTGACAAGTTTGCCACAGCAGGACCTTCATCAGCTCTGTGGCTGATGAAGATGATGGTGGTGGCAGCTCTGATTAAGAGGAGAACGTAGAACCTGTGGTAAACGGCGCTGCACAACAACACGGAGTAAAGGAACGCATCAAACCTAGTAATTTGAGCCGTACAAGGCAAAAAACTGAGCTAAAAATTATTTACAAAGTTTTGGTGATACATAACAAGTAAATAAACTACTGTTTGACAGTTTTCCTCACTAGATTAATAAACTCAAGTGAAATAATTGAATAATGATGTCATCATTGCTACCAGGAGAACAGCTGGTTGACATGTTGTTCAGTGGGTAAAACTGCAGTTTTACATAGTTCTGTTACACCTTCCTGAATTCAGTTTTCTTATCATAAGTGAGAACATTTTTTTAATAACTCCCTCCAGGGTTCACAGACCTTCTTTTGTCTTAGTGAGTTTATAATTTATTCAGCATATTGTAGGAAAACTGAGATATTCTGATCAATCAATCATGCGTATTTCTTTCTCCCTCACACGTACGTTTTTGGCTAACACATTGTTACTTTTATTTGGAAGATATTAGTCACCCGATCAATCATTAAACATCTTTTCTGTCTCTCCATCTCACACAGAAGTGTCTTCTCTCGTTTTTTATGGATTTGTTAAAAGTGCAGCTGCATCATTGTTGAAGTACTGCTTTGTCAGAGACAGAATAACCATTTCTCATGGTTATACGTTCTCGTTTCCTTCTCCAGTAAACACAGAGCAACAGATAGGATGAATTCTCCTTTAAGAGTCATTACTTTGGTGAATTGTACATTTAGATTTTTATTAATAAATTACACTTTGGCAGTATCAAATATGTCCACCCTCCAATTAATCTAGCACCAGGTGATCAAAACACTACAGCGGGCACAGTGCTGGACTCTAGCTGGACTCTAGATTGACTGACAGTAATACTTTGAAGTGTGTGCAGTCTGAAACAAAGCTGAATTTGCATGTTGTGGCGTGATGGAGCAGGAATGGAAATAACCACATATCTGCAATGGCAGGTCCAGCAGGTCCAGCAGGTCCAGCAGGTCCAGCAGGTCCAGCAGGTCCAGCAGGTCCAGCAGGTCCAGCAGGTCCAGCAGCTCACAAGACCTCCCAACACATGGGCTGGTAGCTCTGTACCTCTCTTTACCTCCTCTCTGAAAGGAAGGAGTCAGCTGATGACTCTTGCAGGCAGTTTCACTGATTAAAGCCCTGGGTGGATTCTGTCTCAGCCTCTCTTGAGTCAGAGGTGGAAAACGTACCTGTTCAAAACGCCTCTGCAGGTTTCAGTACACTCACAAAAAAAAGAAAAAACTGACACTTCTCTAAGCAGGCAGCAGTTGAGATCAAACTAACCTTCCTACGCAGGTTAAAGCTGAGATACGTTCACTGAAGCGGGTTAGGGTTCCTGCAATGGGGTTTAGGAAGTCATATGACTGTTTTACATCATCCATTCATACATTTTCAATACCCGCTTTAATGCTGTACAGGGTCACTGGGGTCTGCTGGAGCCTATCCCAGCTCACTATAGGCGAGACGCAGGAGAACACCCTGGACAGGTCGCCGGTCTATCATAAGGTCGTTTTACATCACGGCGGGGTTTATCACCAAGTTCAACTCAAAACCTCAGAACTGATCTGATCAGAACTGAAAGTTTCACTGCAGATAGACAGAATAAACATGTATCAATGAAGCTGTTAAATCCGACAAACTGTAATTTTACCCAAATCAAATATTAGTTATAATGAAACAAAGCAAAGTTCAAAACCAAGATTTCCCTTGTATTTATGAGTTTTCACTGACTCAGTGCTACAAAGATCCTCTAACTCATTTGCATGAGACTTCATCCATTTTTACCCTCAATCCAGAAACTATTAAAACTAAAAGCTCACTTTTTTTTTTTTTTAACTTTAATGATTGAATGCCTCCTGCTACCCAGTGGTGTGTACTTCTATTGTTTTACTCTTCCTTTTTAAAGCTTCTTGAGAAGTTATGACTGATGAATCAAGAGTTACTCTGCATGTTGAGGATGCCGAGGGCTATTTTGGATGCACATCTAATTTTCTTTCCATTGTCGTCTGTTTCTCTTCCGAGATGCTGATTGAAGTAGCTCATTGTGATGATGTCGAATACTTTTCCACATGGTCATGGTTTAATGGTCTCATTACTGTGATAAGATGAAATGCTTTTTCTAAAATTAAATTTTTATAAAGCAACCGATTAAAGTTTAATTTTCTCTTATTGGCATAAATTTAATTTATCTATAATAAAATGGGTCATATTTTTGCTTGTATTCTATATCAACACTATGCTTCTCACAGCAATGCTTTGGGATGTTAATATAGCTGCAACTTTATAATGTTTTTTTATTTTGCATGCTGCATAGAGTCTGATCCCTCCCAGAATCTAATGGCGTGTATCTTAAACAGTACATGGTATGTACACAAACAAATAACACTTTTATGAATAAAAGCAAAACTGGTTATTAATCACTATGTTTAATCACAAAGTGGTCAGAACAAGTTGTGCCCCAACTCATGCAGATATAAGTAGAAATATGTTATAAAGACGCTAATCTGATCAATAAATATTCACCTTCTTAAGAAAACAGAACTGATGTTTTGAAACCTAAATACCATCATTCTACCTACATGATCATAGCCTTAGATTTGTATTTTAGTTTGACATATTCATTTATATAAATGAGTGTAGTCAAGAAATTCTTTATTTTAAATTACAACTATTTTGATAAATAATCATGATTCACTTTAAATTAATTTCAAATATAAAAGTAATTTAATTTTATTGTATTTTTTTATTTATTTATCTCATTTAAGTACAAATATGTACCATACAAATTCACTGTCAGCATCCAGGCTTTCAGATGGGGTAAAGGATTTATGGATGACGATGTTTAAAACAAAACAACCAAACACCGAGTGCTAGCTGCTCCCTCCGAGTTCCCTCCTGTCCTCGTTGAGTAAACCATCATAAAGTCTCCCAAGGCTGGAACAATGTTTGTTATGACGTTGGTTGCATGTCGGTGCTGCGATGAGCTGGCTACCTGTCCAAGGTGGACTCCTGCCTTTTACTTGTAATGAGCTGGGACAGGCTCCAGCAGACCCCTGTGACCCTGTACAGGATAAGGTGGGCATGCATAGATGGATGGATGGATGGATGGATGGATGGATGGATGGATGGATGGATGGATGGATGGATGGATGGATGGATGGATGGATGGATGGATGGACGGATGGATGGATGGATGGATGGATGGATGGATGGATGGATCTCTCCGTTTACAGGTTACAAACTCAGTGCTTGTTGATGGAAGGCAAATATTCACTGAATGTGCTGAGATATTAGACGGGTTGGGAGGATTAAACATTTACGAATGCTATTTTCATACCTTCTGAATGTGTTTTTGTTTATACAGCGTAATGAGATGATTTAATCATGATAACAAAAGAACAAAGGTTGATTGATATTAAAAGTAATGTACTTTCTGTTTGAGCACAAAGATAACAATTTTCAAACTTCTTCTGATGATCTTCCAAGTCAACCGAAGACCAACTCCTTCAAACCACTTGGTCTCTGTCTCCGGTTCATTCAAGTTCTTTCCTTGTCATTCAGTCCACCTTTAATAGTTCAGCTCTTTGTTGCAATGCAAATATAGACATTTTAGTGACATTTTCTCACTTGAAAGGAGGGGGAAATGTATGATGGGGCTGCCCTCTGCTGAATGAGCCTTACAAACCTTATTTTTTTACCGCCCCAAACACAATATATTCAGATATTGTTTATTGAGAATTAAACAATATTTGAAATGGAGTTGGGTATGAAGGATTAGTCTAGTTTTGGAGAAACGGAGCCCTGTGATATTTTGGGTAACCTGTGTCACTGAATATAATCTCTCATCCGTGACTGTGAAATTATTCAGTGAAAGGGGATTATGAATGTTAATCTTAACGGGGATTTTCATGCTGAAATAAATAATTTAACTCCGTTAGTTCATCAGCATAAAGTGATTTATTTGAGAAAGGATTTTGCCACCTCTGAACGAGACAGGTAGATCTTCAACATCCTTTCAAACCACAACAGAGACCCAGCGAGCAGCATCCTTTACACGTCCTTTCCAGTGTTACTGTGATTATTTCCTGCTCTTCTACTTTCATCATCTGTTCCCTAAGTTTCATCAGTTAAAGTAAAGATGAATCCATTTCTGAGAAAGGTATACGCAAGCATTCATTTGCTCAATTATGTGCTCCTACTTTATTTTCATCGAGTGTCTTTCATGACACTAAATTAGTCGTAATTTCGTAACATAGCTTAAGCTTTGTTGCCTAATTGCCAATAGCAAAGAATATGCAGGCGTTTTACCAGGAACTGAATTTTGCATCCATCATGTGAATGTGTAATGGTCTTAAATAATTCATAGGTGGTAATAGAAAGAAGGAAGTCTTTCTATATTAGGATACGAAAATGTTCCTGAGAATGACTGATGTGTTTTTAAGCCTTCAACGACGCACACAGTGACAACTCACCACTTTACAATTTCTCTTAAAGTACAAATGCCCAGCTCATATTGTGCGTATATTGTTACAGAAACAGAATGTATTTATTCAATCAGGCAGAAGTGTCTGTTTTAATGTTTCAGCGTTCTGAACTGATTTTGTGTCCTGAAGTACGGGTGCAGAGCAGACCTGATACCAGCTCTTTGAGCTCTTTTTATGTAAAGAAATCTTAGTTGAATTTCACTGTTCATGTTGTCAAACTCAATGTCTTTTTTTTTTTTTTTTTTGGCTTATGACTAATGCATCCTTTTTCAGCGCTGTCAAACAGCCCATCCATCACCAACCACATCATTTATGTGTTGCAATGTTTAATTCCTGTGTATCAGAGACTCATCTGACCTCTCACAGTGCAGCGTGGATGTTCTCCACATCTACAGCTGACACCCACTAGAAGCTCATATTTCCAGCCTTGGCTGAATCTGAAGCAATCTCTCTGGTGGAAGAGTGATATTTGTTTTTTTGTTTTCTTTTTTTTTTTTTTGTCCACAAATGAGAACACTATCCTTCCCAAGGTGAAACACAGTGTCTGCGTATGATGATCAAAGATAACCTTTACGTATCTGGGTTGTTTGTGAGAGGACTACACTTCAGAATGTGCATGGTTATATCTTCTTATCGTAGCTGGATATCAGATAACCATGCAATTTAAACTCCCAGCAGAGACAGATTTTGCTACAGTCAACTTATCTGGACTTAGCTTGGCTGAACGGGAGAATTTCTGGCCTTAATGTGAACTTAAAATCAGGACTGCTGCATAAACGCAAACCCATTTGTAAAACAGAGTCAAAGAAATGTTCTAAAAAAAAAACCCCAGAGGAGATGCAGCAGGTGATAATCCTGCTCTTGAGATGAAGGTTAGGGATTTGATTCAGCTGTGCTCCAGTCTAGACACTTGCTGCATATTGAACTGCTCCAAGAATGGTGCCAAGCTACTGAGAGACAGTTGAGAGATAGAGGTCAACAAAAGGTAGAATTTTACTTAGATGAGAAGGGGATGAAGTTTGTTGACCAAGCTTTTTTTTTTCTTTTAAGTAGACGTCATCTGATTTCTATACGGATTTTCTCTATAATCCTGTCTTTCAATTTTTTCAATCCCATGTTAACCAAAGTAAATTATATGGCCTGTCAGAATTTGCTGTTGGATCCTTGTAACACCCATCCTTATGCTGCTTCCACCTACAGGATATGGACCTATGAACACATGCATGTGGCCTGTATAGATATGCTGACAAACTCTGTAAAAGCTGGACACAATATGACTCAAAATGTTAGTTCATGGAAAATATTTTACATAAATACTGAAAGATTCCTTCTCCATGGCTCATATTAGATTATGCAATCTGTGTAAAAGACATCACCTCTTTTTATTTTTTTATGCTGTCACCCTTTTCACCCTTTTCTTTACTGCTCTGTTTATAGTAACTCGCTGCAAAGTGCAAAATCAGACTCAAATCCACTTGTATTTGCAGGATGTGCATCTTTGTAAAGTGATGTCAAGGTTTCTGACAAAAACTCCTGACGTACAACAAAGGCAGCATAATGGGAAGTTGGGTGAAGATAAAGATGGGGAGGCTGGTCTGGGTCACAGACTGACAGGGCTGAATCAGAGTTTTGTCGGTTGGTAGCGACTTCAAAAACTCAGATACATGATCTCAAGCACAGAATGAGACTTTTTTATTTTCATATTCGGTCCCATTTAATGACATTTTATAATCATAAAAATCTTTTGTTGTTAATTCACTCTCTTGTAAAATGAAATGTGCGTCTGTCTATACACACACACACACACATATATATATTATATATTTATTTATATGGCATCACACGCTGGAGAGAGTGTTTGGTGTTTGGGCAGAGAGCAGAGATTAAGTAGAGTTTATGGATGTTTGAAGTGTGAAAAGAAGGGGGCAAAAAAACTAAACATTAAAGACGTTGTATCATCAAAGAGAGGAGTTCTTTTTATATATTATTGCTTTTATTTTATGTATGGGGTGTCTGACCACTAAAGCTCAAAGACATTTTCTACATGAATGCCTTTCTTTTATCTTGTTTCTTTCATGTTTGAACTTAAGAAAATGATGTTGCTTTAGTTTGGTTTGGATATAATGCCACTGAAAAATCTATTTAAAGGTAACGACATGGAAGCAAGAAAAACACCGGTGAATTTCAGTCCCAGCCAAGGGGTTCAAAGCCAAACAGAAAAAGTGATACAAGAAAAAAAAAAATCATATTTTACAATGGGAAAAAAAGGAAAAGGGTTCTTTCATTAGATTAATACGGACAGGAATTGTGTAAAGACCTTTTAGTGACAGCTGATGAGCCTGCTGCCATAGATAGTACCTGTGGTTGGAATCTGTTCTGCAACAACGCAGCAGTCCTCTTTCCTCCGAAGGCAGACCTCAACACTGGAATTAAACTGCTGTCAGCTCACGCTGGCACATAAGAGAAACGTTCCCCGAGGTCAAACTGCAGGCGGTATCGCCTGTTGGAGAGCAGCAGCAACCATCACCATGACAGGAGCAGAGAGAGGAGGAGTTAATCTGCTGAGGGAGCCAGACGTCCAAATATCGTCTCGCAAAGCTAAGAATGAATTAAATTAGGTTTGAAGAAAAATCCAAAGAGTTTTTTTAGGATTGAATTTCAATTCAAAAGTGGCCCCTTAAAAATATTGTTCATTTTATGTAGTCATCCTATTAGGTGTTGAACACCTCAAGATGACAAAGTGGGGGAGTGGTGGCCTAGTGGTTACAGTGGTGGGCTTGGGCGTGGAGGACCCAGGTTCAAGCCCAGGGCTGCCCACAATGGTAAATCACTGGGGGCCCCTGAGCAAGGCCCTTAACTCCCAATTGCTCAGTAGTGAAACTAGTTGATGGGTTAAAAGCAGAGACTAATTTCAGTGTGCATCGTACATACAGCGTGTGCACGATGTCCACACTGACAAGAAAGGGAAGAAAAAAAAAAAAAAAAGTTGCATTGACCTTTACCCATTTTGCCACAAAAGCCACGATTGTCATTTGACTAATTGTTACAGAAAAATGTGTGATTGGCACATTTGTCCCCATCTCAAAGAAATGGCACCAAAAAAAGCAATTAAGATATAGCAACATATTTGCAAACTATTGTAAGCTATTGTTTGTCCCCTCAGGGCATGGCAGCAGGAGTGGATGAAAACACAGGTTGACCAGAAGGACAGTCCAGAAGGTAGACAAAGAAGTCAAAAAGATAGTCTGTCTGTGCACAGATGCCACGGAGGAAGACCCAGGAGGACTCTACTATTAAAAGAAAAACGTACAAAAGCCAGACCACCAGAATTTACTAACATGTAGGTTGAAAAGCCTCAAAGTTTCTTGAAGAATGTCCTTTAGACTGTTGAGGGAAACATTTTTGGCATGTTCTCATGGAGAGAGAAATGAAACTATGGCAAAAAAGAACCGTACCTGCTAAAAAAAATGGATGGTTCTCCGTTATGTTTGGGGGCTGTTTTTACTTTCCGTCTGTGCAGGGAGCAATGAAATTTCATAAGCATCAAGAGGGCATCATGGAGTGAAGCATACTGGCCACTGTCAGGAAGATCAGCCTCTGTCACAGTTCATTGTTCCTCCAACAGGATGATGTACTGAAACAAAAGCACCACCCCCCTTTTTTCTGTTTTTTTTGCATGCTTTTGTTCAGTGGACCTATGCAACTGTAATATGTTCTGTCTGCTGTGTGTCAATCAAATACCTGAAATATGATTACTGTTATATCTACACTTGGTGTCTTTGGATAGGAGATTATGTCAGTGTGTGTAATGGGCTGTTCTTCTGAAATGTCTGTCATCATGAAGCGTGATTCACTCATATTTATCACTTCACAAAAGAATACTGCCACCTCCAATGGAAACAAAACAGGTAAAGGTTAAAGTGCCCTCCAGCCAGCGCGCCACAATGGTAGAGTATCTTGTTTATTCCCCTTGGTTTTCACTATGAATTGAAATCCTCTTGAATGTCAGATAATTTGCCCTTCCTCCTACCATTTGGGCCCATCATTCTTCGCTGTCTTATCTCAGACAGTAGGGACCAATGTCTTCTCCATTTCACACCTTCAGTCTTTCAGCCTTGATCTGCAGGCAGATCTGCCATCATTCTGTCTGGACAAATGTCCTCACATAGTGAACTGGCATTATCCTGTTTTGTTGAATTAAGACTTGCAATTTAAATAGATTTTTTTTTTTTTGTGTAATGGATCTACAACAACATAGACCAAACTCAATCCATTATTAGGAAAAGGAATAATTATGGCTCAACTAGAAACATGGAATGATATTTTACTTACTTGTAGCAATTTGATATAAATGGAAGTGATCTTGTTAAGTCAAAATTCAACACCTGATATTGATCGATTGCCCCTGAACACAATCGAATCAGAATTGAATCGTGGGAGAGAGACTTAGTGATATTAGGAAACACTTTACCATCATCCAGTTAATCAATGTAATATTGTATTGTGATGAAACGTTTTACATTCCTACTAAGAACTGTATTTATTGCAAAAGGGGTCTTTGCAAGATATTGAGTTTGCAAGGGGAAACATGTGCATACACCATTTTTCATTTATTAAAACTTTTATCCTTTTAATTTTATTCTAATAATTTAGTTTTTATTTGTAGATCCATTTCCTAAAATCCCAGAACATATCAATTTATCTCAGAGAAACGCCAGGAGATGAAGACTATTGCAAGACATTGTACTCAGGTGAATGAGTGGTTGCAATCCAGTATTTTATATATATTAATATATATTGTGATTAAGTAGTTGTTTAAAGTAAATGCTGAACCATGTCAACAAGATTAGAGCCATGACTGCACTTGTAAATAATTGCAAAAGCACCATACTACAAATGCATTACAGGTGACATTTATAAAAAAAAAAAAAAAAGCAAAAGTAGCCAGATGGGATTTTTTAAAAAGGAATGCCAAGCACATTGCGGGAATGTTGTAAACTTATCAGGAAGAAGCGGCATCTTACACACCTGCTTATGTGGGTTAATAAAAATCATTTAAGTTTTCTGCACACATAAGAGCACAGCTTTGTGGAGTTATTTTTCAACACTATGCAACATGTTTTTAATCAAGAATGCAGATTGTAAATGTTTAATTCATTCAGGTAGCTGGTTGGAGAAGCAGCAGAAAGGGAAAAGTCCTAGAGGATCCAAAATGTTGTGAGTTAAGAAGTTAAAAAAGCAGAATTCAAACTAGTGTTTTCTGCATGATCACACCAGCTAGTTAAATATAAAGAAAGAAAGAGGAACAAAGCACTTCAAAGCAGTTTTAATGTGGTTTATCTTTACCAAAATAAAATTGCAAATAGATAATGTAAAATTGCTTTGTGCTTGCGTCCTGTTTGGGTTTCAGCTATCAAGACTGTAAAGAGCTGCTGCCTTCACAGCGCACTATCTTCAAAAATTATCTTCCCACCAGGGCACTGGTCAATCACCAAGTTATCGTATCAGTAAAGTCAGAGTAAAAAAAAAACAAACTTCAAAAGAATAAACCACCAGCAAGCGGTAATATGTTCTCTGACTTGTGTGGATACCGATTTAAGCCCTGTGAGTTTACAACCGCACAGATGCCACTGTGAAGCTTTAAGTTGGGGAAGTTTCTTTCAGCTTAACTGACATTTGGCTGCAAACCCAACTATGATGAAAAGGTCATTAAAGACATTATAGTTTAGCTTAACTAATGTCTGATTTTGTGCAACCGTTTACCTGTAATCACATTACCTGCAAGGTGGCAAGAACGCCAAAAGCCAGTGGTGTCATTATAACGTGCTATGGAAAGTGCTGCAAGCAGCAGACACTTTTTATTTAAGATCTCAGGGACTATCAGGGACAGCTGCGGCTACAGCATGGCTATGGTTTGATAACATATTCATATATATAACATATATGATATGAGGTTAGGTCAAACTTTTTCAGGCTCAAGAAGTGTCAGGTCAAATTTACAAAGAGATCAGCACTGACATCCTGTTGTCACCCTTCTCAGTGAAGGGTGACAACAGCGGACGGAGATAAGAGGCCTCAGACCAGGAAGGCTTAGCTTTCATCGTCACCGCACTCATAGTCAAACCTGCAATTGTACCGGCAGGTAGAGTTGTGAGTGCATTTGCACAAACATACCCTTTTTATTAAAAACCTACTCCAGATTCATGAAGACTGTGTAAAACGCTGATTTGTTCTTAAGGACATTTGTATGTTTATGAATGCAAACTAGTCACATTCCCTTTCTGATCATTAGCACAAATCCCTGCACACGGACTACCTTTTAGACTTCGTGATATAGGAAATTAAAACGGAAAAGAAGAGAAAAACAAAACAAAAGAGAGAAAAACAATGCATTTCTCTACATGGACAAAACTCTGCAGACAACAGCAGTGCTTCTGTAATTAGAGAAACGTCTTTATCAGAAATCATCCCTGATGGAAAGAGCGAAGGCCAAAGGTAAGCTATTATTTTTTATGTTCTGTGTTATATCACTATGCATTGTGACAAGCAGGCAATGTTTTACTTTTAAACACGTTTAAAGAAATTATGGGAAGGAATACAATTTATTGCACATTCATTTCCTTAGTTATAGTTTATCTGAAGTTTGCTTTGGCCTATAAACTTAGCACTCTTTTTGAAGCTCCAATAAATACATTTTCACCAAACAAGGAAACGTGTTTTACCTTTTGTTAATATCTTCCAGGGTTTACTAGCCTTCTGGTGCTGGTTGAATCAACCACCAACCATAGAATCGTTTCAGACGTTTCTGGTTCGTCCAGGTAGCTTCATAGGAAGCGTTGTGATCTGGTCCTGCGGGTGCTCAGCTGCATTAGGAACCTCTGGTGCTGGAAGGTCTCGTTTCATGGCCATGTTGTGCAGGACACATCATGACAATTTAGTTTTGCACACCTTCTTGAGTTTATGGAGAAAGGTGCTGCTGCTTGTGTTCCAACGTGACCACCTCACCTTCCTGACACCACTGGTGAGCTGAATAACATTTTTGTGTAACATTTTGCCATTTTAATGTGCATGTTAATTTGCTCACTTAAACCATTATTTTAAGAGCTAATATGTGGTTACCATTCAACGGACTGGCCATTAGTAAACAATGCTGAAACTAATAAATCAATGTCATTTGCCAATGAATCCATCAGCATGCCACAACAAATGCTGGAAGAGCCTGGTTTTCATTTGTTTAAAAGCGATTATCGCTCTCTTGGCTCCCCTGATTTTTGTACTGTACTAAAGAGAAAGTCTCACCAGCAGGGCTCTGCCTTCATTATAAATGGGATAATGGTACAACAGTAATGTCGTACAAGCCAATAATGGAGGCCTTCAGTCAATAATCATTGATCTGACAGGGAGTCATCTCAGCAATGACTGAGGTGAAACCTTACAGTGTCTGGGAGAGTCCAAGCAACAGACTGCAGGAAGACCAAGTGATCATAGATGCTACAGTAAATTCACATTTGATTTCAGCTGAAACTTTATCTTAAAGCGTCGATTCCTTTAGTTTTTCCTCGAAACAGAAAACATTTGGTCATTTTCATTTCTGAATCCACAACAAAAGACTAACAGTGTAAGAGATACGATCTTTTGCTTGGCACTGTAATATCTACGACGATGCTATGAGCTCCAGTGATAAGAAGAAAAACGAACAAGAATAATCTGCACCCCTGGCACTCATTGACATGTTATATGTATTTGTGGCTTAAAATGCTTAAAGATAAAAGTCAAATCAAGCTTTTGCTGGTAAAAATCTAATTGTGTGCATTTTATTGTTTCAACACATCAAAACAATGTAGATCAGTGTATAAATATGTGAAGCATCTAACGCACAGTTTCACCTTCCGACACTGAAACTAATGCTTTCGATTGCTCCCCAACATTTTCTCACATCCAGCACAACCACGGATGAAAATCATGCTAGCAGCAAACTTCCATTTGCATACAGATGTACTATGTGATTTTTGGCAGGAGCAACGAACAGGAACCATCATTTAATGGTTGCAATTGAACGTATTGTGTGCTTCAGCGCAACTCACTAATCCTCAACAGTGCAATTGTAGGAGCCACAGAGTTTTCAGAGCGTGGAAAGGTCATGATTAGCTCTCGTCTTACACCATTTAGTTATGTTCTCAGGCGTTTTCCAGCACTTTTAGTACTGCTGGGACATTAAATACAGAAGACCTGGGGTGCTATTCTTCCATTTAAGCTGATCACTTAACTGTAAGGGTGGTCCACCTCTGCACACAATGAGGTTGAACTATATAAAGTATATTAGCACTTTACCAGTGTGGGGCAATAAGGTGTGTGTTAACATAATGCCACTGAAGAATGACATCGACAATTATCTAGAATTGCCTCTGCTCATCAATCTGGGAGGTGTTAATGGTCATTTCCAAACAATCTGGAGTTCTTCATTCTACAGTAGTAAAGGTTATTTTCAAATGAAAACCACGTAAGGCAGTTGGAAGCCCTAGTAATATCATCTCAAGATCACAACATGCAATGTTCTGACAAACAAAAAAAGAAAAACAAGACCTATATCTCATACTAAAGGTCTTAGGTACTAGGTGCGATTCCACTGGCGGGGGTTCTGGGTAGATTTTTTGGAGCCCGATTGTTTACACGTGTCTCAATTCCCAGAATCGGCCCTGCAAAAGTGGCCATCAGGAACCTTAACGGGGCAAAAAAACATCCCTGTAGTAGGAGAGGTACGTCCCGGTGGGGGACTCTGCTAATCAGGATTTCTAAATGATGTTCAGCCCTCTCACAAGAACATAAATCCCGTGACCACAACTCATTTGAACCATTTGGACCTATTTGTTACGAGTGCATTTGATGAAGTTGGCGATTACAAGAAAAAAAGATGTAGAGGTCTAGCGGGCGATTTTCTTTTCATCTCAATTGCAACGACCGCTGCATGATAAAAGAAAAATACATTTAAAAAAATGCAAGTAGCATCCATCGTTTCGGTGTTTCTTCTTCTCCTCTTATTCTTTGCATTTTCCATCTCATTTTATGCTGCTGGCCGTTTGCAAACAGCAAAAAATGCACATTACCGCCACCTCATGATGGGCTCTGCTATTTTTGTCAGCCAATGGTTCTTGTGTGGTGCTACAGTGTAATGGACACACACCTACTGAAGGGGCTGGGAAACAGTCGGCCCTGTTAGAGGTTCCTGTCTGGTGGGTTTACCTGGAGCGCCTGCTAGCGGGAATGTGCCTAGTATGTTAGAGATGCTCTTACTTATCCCTTTAGACACTGCTGCAGACAATTGCATTGTTCCTATATCTGGAGATACCTCTTTGTCAGGGATCCTACCTGTGTCAGACAACAACTCCAGAGACGTCAGCAGCAAACTCCAAAGGTAAACTTGTACGTTTTATATTTAGTGTTATATAACTATGCACTGTGACAGCCAGAGAATGTATTGTTTTTAAAATGGATTTTAAGAAATGATGGGTAAGACTGAAATGCATCAATCTCCAAACAGAGGGGACTTTTAGAAACCAATTTATTTACATCATATATTCTTTTCCTCCCTTTTCTTTTTTTTTTTTGTGTGATGAGTTTGCCCCATCACCAGCTACTCCTCATGTCAGGCTGATAATAAAGGTATTTGCACATTAAAAAAATAACATCCTATTTAATGCATTAACGCTGTAAAGTCCGATTATTACAAGCAATGTTCACTCCTTTACCCAAGCTCCATGTCACAGCCCCCACTACCACGTATCTGCGCTTGGAACCGGCAGGTCGCTGATCTCAAAATGGCTCGTGAGAGCAACGACCCAAACCAAAGGCACTTTGACATTTATCAGGGCTAGGGACCTTCCAGTTGGAGAGAAACCAGCAGGTTGAGTGTATGTTTAAAAATTAAAAAAAAAGAAATCGATGCCATTTTAACACTTAGCTCCGCTCTGTTTATGAACGAGCAACTGAAATTACTGTGCTGATGAATGAAACAGTTGGATTGTAACATCCCTTTGTCACAATGAAGGAGCAGTCAGGTGCTGCAACGAGAACTTTTTTGTGATATGTTGCACCCTTTTGGTCTGGAGTGGTATCGTTTCAAACTGTGGCTTTGAAAGCATGCAACGCCATAATGCCCTCTGACTGCTTGCAACCACAACATGGCTTGCCTCCTGACTCTGCTACCGGCCATATTTAAACTTTGTGTTTCTAGGGTTCATAGCAGGAGTCAAGAAGCAGCACGTTATTTCCCATGTGATTCACATCAGTGATATTTGAAAGTGCCTGCACACGCAGTCCTTTTCTATATTCATGGCATCACCGAGCAGATCAGCAACCTCTATCACCTTTTGTTCAGTCAACATAAGACAAACAGCCTGAAAATAAGGGACTGCTGAATTTAAAAGTAAGCTAGATAAATACGTTTCATCTTTCCATATACCTATAAGGAGAAAAATGCATTAGGAATAATCAAATGCAAATTGCTGATATCTGTCTAAAACAATGTTTGAACTTGATAAAACTGTACTTTTTTTAAATGAAGAGTCAGAGCAGGTTTCTTCCTTGAACTGTTAAGATTAATTAAGATAGCTGGTGAGTTCAAGCTCAAAATAAACTATAAATCACTCAGCTGAAACAATATCAGTTCTATATGTGTCTTATTTTCTCAACAAGACTCCATTTAGTTTATAAAACTGTTTTGAACCCAAATGGAATATATATGTTGAATAAATGCCCATGTATTCCCATTCAGTTTTTATGGTTCAGAGTTCAACAAAGAATTAAAACAAGACTTCTCACAAACTTACCTCTGACATGCTGAAAGCTTTGTGTCTTTTGTTAAATATTCACCATTTAGGAGGGTTTTCAATTCAATTCTATTTTGTTTATATAGCGTCTATTACAACACAAGTTGTCTCTAGGTGCTTTCCAGAGACCCAGAACATGACCCCGGAGCAATTATTACATAAACAACGGCAGGTAAAAACTCCCCTAGTGGAAGAAAAACCTTAAGCCAAACAGTGGCAAGAAAAACTCCCCTTTAAGAGGGAAGAAACCTGGATCAGGACCTGGATCATAGGAGGGGACCCTCCTGCTAACGGTCAGCTGGGTAGAACAGGAAAAGGGAGATCAGAAAGAGAGAAGAGAGACACAGACACACCGTCAAAGGAATAAAAGACAAGATGCAGCTCCTGAGGTTCTGGCCTGCAAACATGTACGGAAGAGAAAAAGAGGAGACAGACCAGCACAATAAACTACAAGAACAATGGACCACAATTATACTTATGAGATACTTCTACTCCGGTTCTCAACCGGAAAAGGGTGGCTTGCCCTCTCCGGGTAGGTGGAGATGTCCTGCCTTAAGTGGAGGAGTTTAAGTATCTCGGGACCTTGTTCACAAGTGAGGGAAAGATGGAGCGTGAGACTGACAGATAGATTGGTGCAGCGTCTGCAGTTATGCAGTCGATGTACCGGACCGTCGTGGTGAGAGGAGCTGAGTTGGAAGGTGAAGCTCTTGATTTACTGGTCAATCTACGCTCCCATCCTCACCTATGATCATGAACTTTGGGTAGTGACCGAAAGGACAAGATCACGGATACAAGCGGCCAAAATGAGTTTGCTGCGAAAGGTGGCTGGGCGCTCCCTTAGAGATAGGGTGAGAAGCTCAGTCATCTGGGAGGAGCTTGGGGTAGAGCCGCTGCTCCTTCACATCGAGAGGAGTCAGCTCAAGTGGCTTGGGCATCTGTGTAGGATGCCTCCTGGACGCCTCCCTAAAGACGTGTTCCAGGCATGTCCCACCGGGAGGAGACCGGGAAAGACCCAGGACACGCTGGAGAGACTATGTCTCTCGGCTGGCTTGGGAACGCCTCAGGGTCCCCTCGGAAGAGCTGGAGGAAGTGTCTGGGGTGAAGGAGGTCTGGGGATCCCTGCTTAGACTTCTGCCCCCACGACCCGGCCCCGGATAAGCGGATGAAGATGGATGGATGGATGGATGGATGGATGGATGGATGGATGGATGGATGGATGGATGGATGGATGGATGGATGGATGGATGGATGGATGGATGGATGGATGGATGGATGGATGGATGGATGGATGGATGGATATACTTCTTATTAATAACTGAGGATTGAGCTGATGAAGGGAAAGAGAAACTGAGCAGAATAAAAAAATTTTAAATGATGACTGATGGGACTCTTTAATGGAAAAGGTTGAAAAGGAGTTTGCAGCCAGTGTATTATGTAATAATATATTGTATAATATATAACATAAGTCAAATACAATTTAATCTGACTATTACAGGGCTCTACTCATATTTCTAATATTATTATAGATATATTATAGTTCTCCCTTTAGTGACAACACTAATCATCCAATGTCATGGATGTCACAAGTGCACAAGATAGTGGAAAGATTAGTTTTAAGCCTTTGCACACTGCCAACAGTCTCTAGAAGGGCTGACTGGTGTGTGGACCAGAAGAAAATGTCAACTTGATTTATTTATAGTTTGCCAAATGATGTCAGTCAGATTTTGCACTTACGTGCATGTATGTTAAACATCCATTGCAACCGTGAACCCACCAACCTCCAACAAACAAACCCAGATTCAACCTGCAGTCGTAACAGTGCTACCTGGCCGTCATTGACTACGAGTCAGATAATATGTGATTCAGAACTTGTGTCATGTCATGCCATTCAATGAGAAAGTGAGTGATAACTGTAATTTATTTCTTCAGCCTTGAGTCGTGTAAAGTGCAGTATATTTCTTGCATCTGGCAACATGTACACACTTTCAGGTCTGTGAGCCACTACTGATACAGGTACACTCTGTGCTCTGTACTCTGTGTATTTATTGTAAATACTTCCTTGCAATTCCTAATAATATCTTGTTGTGTTAGAAGTCATAAAATATAACAATAGAAAACTGTTGTATACTTCTGGTTGGGGTTGTTCTCAAATCAGTCTTTTAAATTTAACACCAAATGATGGAAAGCCTCAAGGCCACGTCTTTATTCAAAATATAACCATAACTCAAACAACGCAGTTCAGAGTATATCACTTTCCTTCTCTTTTTATATAAGATGACGATTGAGTCCAATAAATCTTGTTTATACTCTGCAGGTTCCACTGGCTTTGAACAATGCTTCAGCATCTGCTCCACTTTTAGACATTGCAGAACATAAAAATAACTCCAAGATAAAGGGCATGGACTATCTATAAAAGCATATTCTAAGTCTACGCGAAGCATTTGGGTGCCATTAGGTTCCATTTGCATTTATGTTCAAATGCTGATGGGTTTGGCTGCAGCTACTTTTATTAAAACACCTCAGTAGTTCACATTGATGGTATCTCTGCACATTTTCATTATTTCTTTCACTACTTGGAAGATTGTCATTCCAGCGCTGCACTGCTATCAAGAGTCAATGTAATCTCTTTTTTTTTTATATTACCATCAAAATTTGATTAATTAACTTTTTTTCCCCTTTCTGTAAAGAAGGTATCTATTTTTGTGCAGGAGAATTATCCCACCTCCTCTAACCAGTGATAGAAACAGAAAGCAGAATGGTCGTCATTATATGTTTTTCCTCCTCTCAAACTAGATGGTTCTGTTTAATGGTTCTTCACGGGCCACTGTATGGGTCAGTGTGTCTGGTCAGATGTAATGGGAGCATATGATTGCTCTTCCCTCATTTTTGCAGTTGACACTGAAAATTACTGCCATTTATGTTGTTACTTGCAATCTTTCCACATGAAGCTGCTTCCTTCAGGCATGGTTATTGGAAGAGTGATCTTACTAGTGAATCGTAAGAGTTGGGAATTGTTCGGTAAAGGCTGTTTGGCTGCTCCATGGAGCCACAGGTTTGGCATGGTACTTTTAATGACAAATTTACACACTACCTCAGGTATTTATTCCACACCTGAATCAGGTCAGTGGAATCAGTGGATCAGGCACAACTATTTTGCCAGAACCTAATCATCAGTGTTTCATAGGGGTTCGAGACGATGTAGGTCAGAGGCACAGCCAGGCTTCCTTGACATTAAGCTTAACATTTAGTCCTCATACAAGGGCTCTCTGAGCTGGCTGCCATCACCAGAGCTTCGATCTATACAGTCTCCACAGCTCTACAGAGCAGGTCCCCTTTTATGATTTTGACAGGTGCTTCTGCCTGAGCTGGCAAAGATGCAGGGTGCTTCAGGGTGGCTGTTAATCAGCTCCACCAGGTTTATCATGCTCCTCCTGTTCCTGGAATTGGCTTTTGCTGCCCCAAGCAATGAGCTAACCTAAACACTCAGATGGCTGGAATGCTGATACCCAGGCCCTTTTGGCCAGTGAATGCCTTCCCTGGTCCAGGTGTGCCTCTAGGTGTGGCTGTTGCATCCCAAGTTGCCATAGCAGGACTGCGTAGCAGTGCTGGTAGCGCTGATGGACCAAAGACAGAAGTAGCTCTGGAGAAGTCTTGCAGAAGGAGAAATCTGAAACACTCAATGAACAGACATGCCCCAAGGAACTACTGGCTTTCAGTCAAAACTCCTAAAGCAAATATGACCACGCTCACCAGCATTTCTTTCGCGGTAGCTGTAATAAAACCACCAAGCCACAACCACTTAAAGCTGTTTTTGTGAACATCTGACTGCCACTCCTCAGTCACTGGCTCCTGTGTACCCAGAGCCACTGGATACCGAGTACCCCAGTGTCAGGACACAGACTCACTTTCCTCACCAAACCACTATGTTTTTAAAGACTCTCCAGACTCTCCATTTCGCCTGTCCTTTGCTTGTTGCACCTTTATGAAGTGCAAAAGGTGTGTGTGTGTGTGTGTGTGTGTGTGTGTGTGTGTGTGTGTGTGTGTGTGTGTGTGTGTGTGTGTGTGTGTGTGTGTGTGTGTGTGTGTGTGTGTGTGTATTGACTTGTCAAGCACAAAGTGAGCCCCTACAAGGGTGCCTGGAAGAGAAACCCCATGTCTTTTCGTTGCATTTCAGCTTTAAAGTAGTAGAGTACCGCGCCAGGTCCCGAGTAAGAGGAGAACAGCGCTCACAAGAGCTGTCATTACAGAAAAAATTAGGGTGCACTGTGAGAAAACTACCAGGTCTAGGATCCTTAATGGATCATGTCACTCTCCATGTCCAACATTTTCTGGGAGTCAGGCTCTTCATGACTCTAGTCAGGGGAAGCACACACAGTTATACTGAGCACTTTTACATCAACGTGTAAAAGACCTCAGTATAAGGCAGTCTGCAGTGTTGGCCACTACATAAGAAGGCATGCCGTCTCCTCCAGTGGACACGTCCTCAGGGGATGAGTTTCAAGAGATTTGCCAACATTAAGAGGACCTCCATTTAAGAATAACACTATTTTTGTTTTGCCTAAACTGCATTTAAGTGAAATTGTTTGTTGTTCAAGTTTCATTCTTAGCATCTGAAGCAATTTTTGAGAACGTAGTTTTAGCCCAGCGTTTTAAGTAAAGCACCTCAAAAGACTTGGTATTTCGAGCTGAGCGAGTCTCCCAACACGTGTGGACGACGCTTTTACGAAACTGTTCGAGATTTACTCCCGTTTAGTCTCTTGTTCAATCACTCTCTCGCTTTCTCTACTGGCATTACTTTGAGTTTGTTTAGCTTTCTAAGCTGCAGATGACATCATGACAAAGGAGAATAAGATATAAAAGACAGTGTTTACATACTAGAATAAAAGAAAGTTGTTGCAAGAGACATCCAACATGGGAGTCCAAAGTTACTGTGGGTGTTTTTTTGTTTTTTTTTTGTCAGTAGTTGGGATGGGAGAACAAGAGAGGTAGAGGACACTTCCCAAAATAAATCAAATGGGCTGGGCGGGCTGTAAAGCTTCATCTCAATTGTCCCAAACTGGTGACTCCTCATAAACATTAGCGCCGTTATCTGTGAAAGTCCATTCATCACTCGCATTCATCTTCTCACATCCACATGAAATAAAATGTAATGTCACCATTACAGATCATAGACTGTTCAGCCAGAGCAAGAACATGGTCCGGCACCTCTTAACAGTGAGAGTACAACACGGAGCAACAGGGACAACAGATGAAGTCAAACCTCTGGCTGTTTAAAATGCACAGATTGAAAAGAGATAATGACAAAAATCTGTGTAGGGTTTGTGTGCACGCATGTGTGTGTGTAGGCACATTCTTTTGAAGCAGGGACAATCATTAAATCATACTACTATGAAAGAATTTTAGTGTCAGCAAGTTCCAGCCATTAGATGGTCTTTGAGTGTTCAATAATAGATAAGGTCTAATGGCTTCTGTGCAGCTGCTTCTGGCAGTGTTTGACATGTAGTGAGATAATGACTGTAAAAGAGAGGTAGGAACATGGGTTGCATGGTTATTAACACCCTTTCTGATGAAAATGTGCTCTGGTTTCATGGTATCCCCTGACTACCGCCTGCCTGTGTTCAAAAACACACCCCACCCACTTCTTAAGAGCTCTATAAAATATTCAAGCAATCTGAAGCCTTGGAGGATTACTTTCAGACACAGCTTACCTTTGTCTGTTATTTTTATCAAATAACTTTGTCACCTGCTTTTATAAATCAGCTGCTTCTGTTCTCCATGAATTGCTTTTTTTTTTTTTTTTTTTTTATAGATAGTAATAGCAGGAAAGTGTTTCACTTTCAGGAGAACTTGTTTTCACTTTCAGGGAAAAAAAAAAAAAAAAGACTTTGAGCCCTGGGGCTCAGTTCTGTAACTAGAAAAAGTTTCAAAGCCACAAGGACAAGCATTGATTTATTGTAAATACTTCACCCAGCCATAACCAAACACTCTGGTGAACGCTTTCCTCAAACATTGAAGTGACACCTTATTGCATAAAAAAAAAAAATCTAAATCAGACAGACAGCTGTCACTTTCTCACATATCTTGTATGTTTTTTTTCCTTCACCAGTTGCATTTCTTTTCTTTTTTCTCCAAAAGTAGAGTGGGAGGCAGAGCCTGCAGCCATCAGGCTCCTCTCATGGTGAACCAGCCCCCAGTTTGTGTTCAGGCCCCAGACGCCGTCTCTACTTTTGAGATTAGCTGTAAAACTGTTCTTTACAATTAAGCTTGTATTTTTGGAAGGCTCAGGTGAGCTGCAACATCTCTTTAGTTACATAAACAACATATACTATAGAATAAAGCTATAACAAATGTAGCTGTATAAACGTCATGTGTATAACATTTGCTGTAGGCCGAGTCTGCCGGGGGAGCCTCCATGATGTTTTGGCTTTGCGTTCTGTTCTGTGTACGTTCTCCTTTGTGTCTTATAGGCAGAGATCTTTGTACTAATCTCTGTTTGTGTTTGTTTTTCCTCATTTTTAGACACCAACTGCCTGAGACTGATGGTTGTCCTCCACGAGTCTGGTTTGTAAGAATTTTTTGTTTGACCCTGTTAATTTGTTGGGGGTTTTTGTTGTCTTTTTTTTTTTTTTCCATTTTACTGTCACCTTGTACTTCCTCCATAGGGTATTAAAAAAAGTAAAGATTAGATGTCGGGTTCCTGAGCTAGGCTGTTTTTGTTTTGTTTTATTTTTTCATGAATTGGCTTAGTATATATTTTTAAGCTGGACTCTGTTGGAATGAATTGGATTAATTTATTTACAATAAATTGGATTGAATTGGAATATCATATATATATATATATATATATATATATATATATATATATATATATATATATATATATATATATATATATATATATATATATATATATATATATATATATATATAAAACTGTGTAAAGTGCCTTGAAATAACTTTTGTTGCAACCTGGTACAGTTCAAATGAAGTGAAATGAATTGAATTATAATTTATTAATCAATTTATTAATCCTATTCATCTGTTGGTTTTTGCTGCATTAAACCTGAGGAACCTTGTTTCATCACTGCGTTTCCTGCACAATCATCTCCAGTGGCATCAGAACCGCCCCAGCATGTCGATTTAAGAGTTCATGAAAAGCAAAGAGTCAAAACTGATCTTTATTCATCTTCTGTCCAATGTTAAATCACACCTATTCACTCACACCTCAGTAGGTGTGTCCAAACGTTTGTGGTGATTTGAAGAAAATAACAACATTTGGACTGGATGGGAGGCAGCACGGTGGTTTAGTGGTTAGCACTGTTGCCTCACAGCAAGAAGGTTCCTGGTTCGATCCCTGGCCCAGTGGGTCTTTCTGTGTGGAGTTTGCATGTTCTCCACGTGCTTGCGTGGGTTCCCTCCGGGTACTCCGGCTTCCTCCCACAGTCCAAAAACATGCAGTGTAGGTTAATTGATCTTTCTAAAAATTCTCCCTAGGTGTGAATGTGAGTGTGATTGGTTGTTTCTATGTGGCCCTGGATAGACTGGCGACCTGTCCAGGTGGACCCCTGCCATTCGTCTGATATGCGTCGGGATAGGCTCCGACAGACCCCCGTGACCCGGAGACAGATAAAGCAGGTATAGATAATGGATGGATGGATGGACTGGATGGTGGTAGTGAAACTTTTGTAACTGTAACAACAGAAATATTAACTTCCTCTTAAGTGATTCAAAACTTCAAAACTTGGCTTTTTCCATCTTAATGTCAAGTGTCTTCTAAAAGTCTTGTTACCAAATTTTTCTGGCACATGAAACAAGTTCTGTGGCTGATTGATTTTGCTGCCCGAGCCTTGTGTCTGTGTGTGCATGCGATAAGGCAGGTGGTTGTTAAACATGGCTGACATTAGTCAGAAGGTGCGAGCCGAGATTGAGGTGAGTCAGTACACACAGATCTATGCTAATGGGTCCACCTCTCTGGCACTGCTGCGCACTGAAGCACAGAGATAACTACAGAACCTTCTCCTGGCACACAGCGCCAAGAAAATGATGGGCAAATAAATGATGAGGAGCTTAAATAACTGTTCATTCAGTGTAGCAGTCATTCCATTATTTGTCTCTATTCAGTTGACACAGGTCATTAAAGTTGGACCAAACCCAGTTTGTTGCCATTTGATTTGAATCACAAAATTCAAATATGCAGAGTGAATCAGAAATACAAGTGCGTGGTAATGAAATAATTCTATCGTTGTCAATTTTTTTCAGCATTGATTAGAAAAAAAAACAAAACAAAAAAAAAAAGAATATCTTTTTATTTTCAAAGTGGCAGTTACGAAACTTACCCTCATTTTTCTTTTATTTTTAATTATAACAACTCATGTGAGATATCAGTATTTTGCTGTTACAGCTCTGCTACCCAGCAATCTCAAGTAAATCTCAATTACTGAACCTAAAAGATGTTTTAAAAAAAAACAAAAAAAAAAAAAACTGATATAGTGCACACGCTGCTTTGTGGACCGTTAGAGAGGGATAATACGTTTCTGTTTTTTGTGCTTGAGGAGCTCATGATAAATTCTAGTCTTTTACTTTCACACTCCTGTTTTCTGCTATGGTGCCCGTCACTCGATTCTTTGCAGGCAGGACATCGTTGGCGGGTAGTTTGACAAGACCTTGAATGCTGGCGCGTATCTCCATAACCAGGAACCGGGTTACGTCACTGCCTCGGGTTACGTACTTCAGTGAGGCCCCAATACACACTTGGGTGAAAGGGTGGTGCCGACTTGGTGCTGGTTGGATATGCCACAGGCAGGAGATGAGGTTGTTCAGCCCACCTTCAAGTTCATGTCTTCTGTTCACTTTTATATCCATCATCACCATGTATGCAAGCAAAGCAAAAAAGAAACAGCAACCACCTCAAATCCTTGTTTGTATACATGCCAATTACCCATGTCTACAGCCTCATGCTCCTATTTGTGGGGTTATTTTAGAAGTAAACGGTTAAGCTACAGTGGAACTTTATCGCTCCTGATTGGATAAGTTGTCAGATGAATCCAGGACATCTATGTGCGAAATCTGTAACCAATCAACTTCAGCTTGGCACAACAAGCAGAAATCGTTGTCTGACACTTGTGTGTGTGGTTCAGAGGGATCAATTACAGATGAGAGAAGAGACAGAGGTAGATCTGTGTTTTCAGGGCTGATTGTTTCCTCCTGGTACGGCTGTCTTTCACCAATAGCGAACAAACACTTCAAAGCCTGATTTCATAAAAAACCTGGTGGAGAAGTAAAGCGTTTGCAGAGATCTGGATCCCTTTCTGTAAAGCTGCAAAAATGAGTGTTTCTATGGCTGTACGGACGGATGGACGGACGGATGGATGGATGGACGGATGGATGGACGGGCAGATGACTTCCTGAGATGGTTAAATTCCAAAACAACATGTTACTATGGTACAATGTCATGCTGCACTTCTGCCGCCTGTCGTAACAGACTTTTCATTGCTGCTCTGTCACAGCTAGTAAGCCACCTGCTCACTACATGCAGAGATAAGTTTACATTTAATGTGAGAGCCCATCCTGTATTTTAGACACTTTTGCCAAGGTGTGAAGAAATGTGGAAGAGAAATTACTGGAGTGAAAAAAAGACATTTACAAACTATAGGACAGAAGGGAAAATTAAAAGCCTCAGTCGTTGCCAAGTAGCCCTGTATGCTGACAGCCTCTGTGGATGCTCCACAGACAGCTGAACACGTCTGATAAGAAGTGAGCCAAGGAAAAGCGGTGGAACGAGAGGTACCAAATCTTTAAGAGATGCAGCAGAGAGGAGGCGGGATGGCATATGGAGGACGATGCTAATGCGATAGAGGAAAATTGTATGCAATATAAGCTTAAGTAAACATTATATTTGCCGTCTCTGTACAAGTGCAACCTTGCCCACAATGCAATATTTTTTGTTTTCCTCATACTCCCCTGTAGAAACATTTAAAAACAGTCAACTTAATTACAAATGTCTCCTGAGGCTCTGCTTAATTAATATTATCAAAATGAAGCGTGCTTAAGTAAGGACAACATACTTTTGTGTGTAATTTAAGTCTTTATAATCTGCTGTGTATTTTTTGTGTGTCTGTGGTACCTTGTGTCACAAGCACAAGATCTACTTTACAAAATATGGTCAGGAGTGAGGTTTCATTTGCTCCTACCATCACTTTTGACCGTGTTTTCTTCACTGGAAGTTGCACACATTTCCTGCACGCCTAAATCCACTGCACATTTTGACCTCTGTGAAGAAATCATTTAACAAAAAACGGGAATGTATCCATTGTCTGAATCACTTTGACTATTATCGTGATATTGCCATTGCCTAAGGGCTGACACCGGCGTTATTGTGCATGGATGCGCTCGTTGTTTGGGGCTCAGGGGGTAAAGTAGAAATTTTGTCATTTTAGCTTTTAAGAAGTCACCAAGGTTGACCGTTGTCATGGAGGTTAGAAAACATCTTTCACGCCCTATTTTAAGAACTTTAAGTCCATACAACTCTAACTCACCTTTCAATCTAAATAAACAAACACCAAAACTCTTCACGTTGGAATTTAAATATTTTGCTTTGGACCACCTCAGAAATATTTATGAGCAAGAGGGGTTCACTATATCAAGCTGAACATCAAACCAGTGTCCTTATGGGTCGACGCAGATGCTGATTTTAAAAAACCCTTCAATAGACAAGCAGATAGGAAAGTAAGTTTTGCTTGTTTTACGTCAGACAGCATATCATTACTTTGACACACTCAGACAGAGATCTTAATGTCGTGTTGTGACACCTTCTCAGTCATTTCCACTGTTCATAATGGTCAATCATTGCTGCTCAAATCTGATTTTAAGCAATCTCTGTAAAGCCCTGGTTAAATTGCGTACCTGCAATATCCTGTTTATAATCCGTTTTAATAATAATATACATCTTTAGACCTTGAAAGAGATGTTGAATTTCAACCAGATTGCAGCTGGTTATCATTGTTTTACTTATTCAGGGTTAACGTTTCAATACAGAGGCAGTAGTTGTGCAGATTCAGACAGAAACAAACCCTCAGCGAGTGTTCGCCCTGTACTCTGTGCATCCTAATGTCTGTCTGGTAACTAGGAAGCTTAAACTGACATGCCAGATGGTTTGTTACACAGAACCATATGGGAACTTCTCCAGAGAAACGGTTAGAAAAAGGGAAAGCACTTTGAAAATATAGTCAGCAGGTGATTCTTAAACAAACTTCGCCAACACACTTCAACCAGTCACAAGAACAACATGGAAATGGTGAATTTGACCAATTATTTTTTACTCCCTCTTTTTTCTTTTTTTTTTTTTTTTTTTTTAATCACTCTGTTGTTTTTGAGCCACAAACAAACAGCTTGGAGCCTTGCAAAATGGATTTTCTCAGGGCTGTGATCTCCAGGTGCCTATAACCACCGATATAAAAACTGCCTATGTGGGAACCACTGAAACCTCTGATAACTAAAACATCAAAGATTTATTTTAGCTATGCCAATGCAGGTCTTCTTTATTTTAACATAACTTTGTTGCCATGAAGCAAAGCATATTTATTTTCAAATAGAGTGGTCCCAAAATAACATAGTAAGAGAGAAATCTCTGTGCACATGGCACAAATCTGGAAATAAATAATGGATGCTTGTCGGAGGCAGCTCTTGGCATGAGCCATAAAGAAAAATGAAAAAAAAGAAATTAAACAATAAGTACAATAAAATAAAATAGGTAATAGTAATAATGATTTTAAGCCTCAACTGGCCCCCTTTCCCCATGCGCTGTCTGGAAATTAAAAATGAATAAATACAGAAAAAGCAAAGAACAACCCACCCTAGTTGCTTCTCATGTCTCTCATATGAGTGACGTGACCCTGAACCCATCCTGCACGTGCACCGTGTAAGAGGGCGATGGACGAGTTACCCGTGTGCATCACAGGTAGTGATTCCTATTGGCAGGCGTCAACAACCAGTCGTGTCCGGGATGTTGATACCGTCATAGTCATCGTAAAACTTCAGCTGGGACTTTTACAAACCAGAGAAAAGAGGCAGAAAAGCGGTTCCACGGTAGAGGTACGTCATCTTTTCTAACAATAAACAATGTTTTGTGTTTCTTTTAACTAGCTGGAAACCAGCTACACTGAAATAAAGCAAAGTTGTCTAAGAATGAAAAACTTTAAGAGATGCAGCAGAGAGGAGGCGGGATGGCATATGGAGGATGATGCTAATGTGATAAAGGATTTAATATCAACAGTAGCTGTTATTAAAAGCTTTCCTATAAAATTTGGATATAGGAACTTTTAATCATTCATATTGTGATGCTGTCAGGACTTGCAAAATATTTGCACAATATTTGAACAGAAACTCTGGTTGAATTTATATTATTTAATGTGCATGTCGGTGTGTTTGTCATGAGTAAAATGAAATCAACAGTTAAATTCAAATAAGTTCTGTAATAAGTCTGTTGTCCATTAATGTTTCGGGTGTGTGTGTGGACGGGTGGGGCCGGGGCGGGGGTTGGTAGGGGGGGCGTCAAACCATAATCTCTGGAAGGCCACCCAAAATGGCTAGAGCCCGCTCTGATGCCTGTGATCTTCATCCCCTCAGGCGACTCTCAGGAACACTTCCAGAAATCAGTGTCTAAGAAGAGAGTTTGTTCTGCCACCCACAAACGCAGGTTAAATCTCTGTTATGCAAAAAAGAAAGATGTGAGAGTGTGATCCAGAAATACCACCGTCTTCTCCGGGCCAGAGCTCATTTAAAATGCACTGAGGCAAAGAGGAAAATTGTTCTGTGGTTAGGCAAATCAGACTTTGACAGTTTTGAGGGGGGAACTATGTACTTGGTGTCCTCTAGAATAGAGAGGAGAGGGACCATGGGGCTTGTTATTCGCAGTCAGTTAAAATAGACTTCACCTTATTCACATAATACAGGACATAATGGTTTCTAATGTTTCAATGGCGAGCAACAGAAAATCATGCTGAAATATTCAAAAAAAAAAAAACCTCCAGTGGTAGCATTTATGGTATTGACGGTGACACCATATGCGTTTGCTTCTACAACTGCTACCATATGAGGGTAAGCACTATGAAAATGGTGAATAACAAAAGGATTAATTATTTCTCCCCCATACCACCAAGGGAGAATCCCCATATGGAGTTTTCAGGGAATAAATTGATAACACAGATGTTTCAGCATCTGGTGTATCCTTTTGGCATTTGCCAAGGCAGAATACATCACCAAGGGGAACTGTTCTCTCTGCTCCACACTTAGGCAGTTCAAAGATGTGGCACTTGGTCTACACATAAGCAAACAGACCCGCCTTCAGCTTGTTACTGGTACCAGTTATCTTGAAGTTCACTAGTTGTTTGGTAACTGTTATTTTGTTAGTTTGTTTTTTCCCTCTTCTCAGCATGAACTTCTGTGTTCACTACATAGTGTACAAAAAAAAAAATTCTTCTTAACCCTGACATGCCTGACATATGAAAAAATATCCCGCCCAAAGAAAATCAGTTTTTGTAGCTGTGTGTAAACCAGTAAGATTTTTTCTTCCTGGTTGTCTCTTTTGGTTGAGTATAAAGTTGTTTTCAAAACCACACACTGCATACTGCCTATACCAGTGGCTCCCAAACGTTTGGGGTGGGCGCCCTTTTGGTTTATAAGAACATTTTTTTCATCACGCTCAGGGGCGATTCTAGAGTCTCTTGTGGCCCGAGGCAGAAATTCACACGGGGCCCCTTCAACTAATTTATCAACCTTATATAGTAAATAATTTGACACAAACGAAAAAAAGTTGTAAATGGAAAAAAAAAAAAAAAAAAAAAAAAAAAAAAAAATTGTACACATTTATATTGTTTCAAAATAAAATATAAACCGCACTGGCACACAACACACAATTATTTCCATCCATGCACCTGTAGCACGTTTTCTAAATTTCTTGCCAATTAATTCTACAACTTAGCTTTACAGTAAAGTTTAACGGGACACAGCTTTGATTTGATAACTGTACAAGGAGTTTTGTCCAAGATAGATATTTTATTTTCAGCCTGCTAGCCGAGTAAACGAGTTGATTGCAGGTGTCTTTACTGTGACGCTCAACATTCGCAGGACAGACTGAGCGGCTCTGGGCTAAATTAGCTTTTGTATTATCTGCACTACTTACCACTTTCTTGATGCTATTTTTGCTCCTCTTGTTTTTTTTGTTTCTTCCGTTTCTCACTGCCAGATGGATAACTTCTCTTCATTTTGATAGACCCACTCTCATCAGGTGTGTGTACTTGTGGACTCAGAGCAAGAGGTAGAGGTGGGGCCCTTTAGGGTGTTCTCCGCTGGCCGACCGCTGTCGTTGCAAATTTTCCTCATTGTCACTGCTCTGCAGATTCAAGGTTTGGTTGGCCCTTGGGGGCCCCCTTCTGGTTCAGGGCATACCAGCATTTGTCTGGTATGCCTGTTGGCAAGCCACACCCCTGACTGTGCTAGCAGTGGCCCAGCGTTTATTTTTTCATTCATTCATACCCTCCCCACCATGGCCCTGGGGTGCACAACTGGCGATACAACATACAGCAGAATACACCACGTTCTTCATGCTGATACAGCGTTTGTTGCTACTTTAAAAACTATTATGCTACAGAAAACTGTAACTGGGAGCCAGTCATGTGATCCCCGTGACTGGCTTCTACTGTAGTGGCTCTTTGCATTATGGGATACAGTCAGTGTGGCAAACTGGTCCGTTGTAAAATACAGTCTTCCAAGAAGTAACACACCATCCTGTTTTTTTTCTGCACATTTAATTTTGGGAAAAAATAAGAACAGCTCCACCCCCCCCCCCCCCCCCCCCACCCCCCCGGCAGTTTTGTGCACCCGTCTTCTATTTATCCATCCAGCCAGGCAGCGCTGTATTCAAACACCAGCTTTTCCACCAATCCTGGCCTGATCGTTAAGCCTCTGCTACATCTAGTCCTATCCTTTCATGTGCTGATACAAAAAAAAAACTCTTATCTTTTTATGCTTTGACAAAGCTTGTATCTGATCTTACTGACCACATGGTTTCATCTGCTTGTTCCTCACTGATCTTATTCCCAGCAGTGGAAACAGCAGTTATTACTTCCTTGGATCCGACCAACAGCTCAAAGTTCCTTCAAAGTCTTTGTTTTTATAAAAATAATAAAAAAGGACTGTTATCTGTCTGCTGAATCTGCATTCTGGGTGCAGGTGTAGTAAAACTGTAACATAAGTGCCTTGAGGACTGAGAAGCAGTGGATTTTGTAATATTTACATGAAAGAAATATGAGTCGTGGGTGTTAAGATGGGCAGCTCTTTTTAATGATGCCTTGGAAAAGACAGACGTCAGTTAAGTTTTATATATATATATATATATATATATATATATATATATATATATATATATATATATATATATATATATATATATATATATATATAAAAGCAACGCAAATCACCAATAAAGACTACCAACAGTAAAACTTCAAAAACTTCAAACTGTTGTATAAATCTTCCTAGATGGATGATAAGAGTAACAACTCTTGATAATTTTTTTAAAACAAAAAAGATACATCAGAATATTTTTCTCATAATTTACTGAGACAAATGTAAAACTTGAGCCTCTGTAACTATTATCTAGAGTATTATAAAATTATTAAAAGTATTATAACACGAGTATCTGTAGCAGCGAAAGCAGCCTGGATTATCACATCATTCAGACTTAAATCGCAATAACTTTTTTTTAAATACTGAATCACATCTCAGGCTTCACAGACCCTGTCTTCTTTGCTTTTGCAATGATTTTTTCCCCCTTCACTTCAAAGGTTCAGCAGCAAGAGATGAGAAGTATTTTGCAACAGTTGCATCCTGCCAGCTTTTACAAGTTCACTTAGAGATTTGCTCGCGCCCGATGGCGAGTCCCTGAGGAAAGTCGGAGGGATCTTGAACTGCTTTCTAAGGTTCCTTAGTGAAACACGTTTGTGATGGAAGCTCAACAATCTACATCTTTGGCAGGTCTCTACATAGTAAATAGGGAGTCATTCACATCCATATTTGTGTAGTAGGTGTGGTGTAGGTGCGGGTGTCAAGTGCAGTTGATATTAAGATATTTGTGATCAAAACTAGTCGTAAAGTAGATTTTTCATTCCTACTGAATCTAGCTCCATGAAACGGTGAAATGGAAAAATTTAAGATTTAAATTAAGTACAATGAAGCAATCCTCATTGTACATCTATCTCCTCGAACAGAGGAGATGGGTCTGCAGGGTCAGACAATTAGCTGTCAGAGAGGTTTTCTTAAGCAACATGTGAATAATATATATAGCAGATATCATGGCAGATTTCACTGTTAGAAGGTGAAAATATAACTCCATGAATGAAGAAGTCTTTTCACTGTTTTAATGCAGAACATTATGTAAATGTCCTAGATTATTAAAAGCATTGTGTAAAAATAATGACTGTAGTCTGATAGGCACAGCAAAGCCACAAAATATGTAGAGGGACAAGATGGTGAGAATATGACAAAGGTTCAGTTACGCCAGATAGATAGATAGATAGATAGATAGATAGATAGATAGATAGATAGATAGATAGATAGATAGATAGATAGATAGATAGATAGATAGATAGATAGATAGATAGATAGATAGATAGATAGATAGATAGATAGATAGATAGATAGATAGATAGATAGATAGATAGATAGATAGATAGATAGATAGATAGATAGATAGATAGATAGATAGATAGATAGATAGATAGATAGATAGATAGATAGATAGATAGATAGATAGATAGATAGATAGATAGATAGATAGATAGATAGATAGATAGATAGATACTTTATTAATCCCAGAGGGAAATGCACTCAGATATAACACCAGGCTCTTTGGTGAACTGCTCAGGTTTCGGCAGTATTGTAACATCAGGGATCCAGCTTTCCCATCCTTGTCTCTGCTCATTTTCATATTTTAATGCAGTTCTTTGATCCTGGCATTAAAATGATGTAATGTTGCTTAATGTTGCTTAGCTGTTGTTTAATGTTGCTTACATAAGGTAGAAGTTTTAACTGTCGCCTACTGAAAGCTTAAAGTAAACCAGGAAGGACTGACCAACAGTATTGATCTGGGTGTATCCCATACACAACATCTCACCTTTGCAGAAACAGTGAAGCATTTAAGTTCATCGAATGACCAATAGGATGTGGCTATAAAAGCAATTCCGTCTCTATTTACTAAAGACAACTAACTGACTAACAAACTACGACAACCAGTGGCGTTAGCCTGGGTTGGTCCGGGGTCAAGGTTTATCTAAGAACTTGCAGCTGCTACTGAGACTAAGCAGAGGACGGCCGGCAGGTCCAGGTCAATCAGAGTTGGATCAGAGTGAACGTGACGTACCGTTAGCTGGCATCATAGTTTAGAAGGAGGCAGACTAACTATCTTGTGGTGGCGGAGGTTTGATCCCGCCAGCTGCTTGTTTTGTTTCTTGCCCATTTGGTTCAACCAGGGTTGGGTGTCGTCAGCTCCTGCCAATACAGCGTCACCTTAAACCCCAAAAAAGCAGTTGTTCGAAAACCTTTGGCTGATGTTACAGAGGGTTTGTCCAGTTCCTTTTTATAAAGTCTGTGGAAATTTCAACAGGATTTTAACTTTTACTTTTACAACCCGCCGGCTGACCATCAAATTGTAATTGAAGAGCTGTGTTTTAACAAACTGAGATAGTTAAAAACATGACTCAGATGAGGGATCAGTACCTGCCGACCAGTAAGACAAGGGAAATGTAAGATAAAGGTTATAGTTCCAACTAACTTTATATTGACAGCATGGCCCTGTCTCCACAAGGGGAAGTTTAACCAAACCATGCCAGGAGACATCACCTTCCCTCACTGCCGCTGTCAATGGCTTTGCCTTTTATTGGCTCCCCTTCTGCTTGTGACTCACTCTCCCTCACGTTATATGCAAGGTTGCCAGTGATCCGAGACATATACGTCTGTATGAAAAACAGCTTGTGCATTTGAAGTTGAACCATGACAAGTCGTACCAGCCTCCCATTAATGATTTACAAGATACCAGGCTGCATTATTAATAAATTGTAATAAGAGTTCCATTAGCGTTCCCACGGTGAGTCCAACCTAATAAATAGAAATAACCTGTCTGCTGTACAAACAGTGCTGCTTTTTATGGAGCTTGGTTTAGTAAGACGTCTCCGGTAATTTTCGTTAATTCATTTATTCATTTGCCCATGTGTAATTAATCTGAAAGTAAACAAAATGAGAGTTGCAATTTTAAGCGGTCCTTTGAAAGAAAAGGGGATTGTATTTTATTGCAGTGCACATGAACAAGTACGTTTACAATAAACCTGAGCTGATGAATTACACAGTTTTTCATCGGAAATGCTCCCCCTCGAGCATCAGTGAAATCTGGAAAGGAAACCTAGAGTTGTGCATTGCAGGATAATTTAGACAATAACACTGTGTTCCGCTCTAATTTTGGCCACATTCAACAAAACTGTCTCACCGGTTGTTTCTCACTTTCTTTCCTGCTCGATGTAATCAAGACAAAGAAATCATAAATCTGAACCGTGAACAACACAACATACAATTTACAAAAATAAACACTGTTAAAGGATAACATACTTATACAATAATATATTTAGTATCTACCTGAAGCTGTTTTAAAACTTGCAGTGGGTGGTAGGTACGTTTAGAGGGTCGTTGCTGAGCAATTCAACAATATAAAGCTTTTTATCTGAATGCCAGTTGATTATGACAAGAAATGTTCAGTTCCTCTACAGTTGTTTCCTCATGCTATAATCAAAAGTTAAAGTACTGCATTGTATTCGTACTCTGGATAAAATAAACTAATCAATGTTGCTTGTTTCTAAGTGTTTGTTGAAAGGACCCTTCTGGATTTTTCTTTATGTATTGAATGTAGCAAAGGGCCTGAGATGACGTTTGCTGTGAATTGCTTCTTTATAAATTTAATTATTAAGCATGATACGAGTGAAATAAATTGAAATAAAATCCACACACAATGGATTCTTCATATCATTTAACTAATCAATGTTCTTTTCAATTTGCAGATATTCTTTTTTTTTTTTTTTTTTTTTTAAAGAGAAGCTGTTTCTTAATACTTCACAGAAGTTTAAGATAAGTAAAGGCACTTATCTCCTAAGAGAATTTAGTAAGACAAAACTTCAAGTCACTTCTTGGTATTTATGTCTTTTAAGTGTTTTGTCTCGGCACTGAAATGTACGCAGAAGTATAGCACAAGTATAGCAAGTATAGCTCCAGCTTTGGTGCAAGTTGAACAAAATGAGAATCAAGCAGTCAGTCAAAATGTATCTGTACAGGCCTCTACCAGAGTTATCCAATGGGCTTTATATCAACAAATAAGAACAATAACAACCTAACATGTACCACTAGTGTACGTGAAAAGCCTTTCTATAAGGAATGCCAAGAAGTAAACATGTTTCAAAGTCTTGGAGCAGTAACAACAAAAGCATGATCCCCTGACTGTTTTTACCTTGAGCTTCAAACATCTAAAATATGATGGTTGGATGACCAGAGAGCGATGTGTTATTTTTGGCATTTTAAAATCTTTCCAGATATACTGGAACCAGACCATCTTAGCCTTAAACAGCCAACATTTAAATCCTAAAATCAAATCTAAAACACACTAGGAACCAATGAAGAGCATGAAGAATGAGAATAATGTGGACATGTCTGTTAAAAAGCCGCCAGCAGCATCCTGAAGGAGTTGAAGACACCTGATGGAAGACGGTTAAGGCCAACGTAAAGAGGATTTCAGTGATCCAGCCTTATATAGGTGTGAACTCTCTTCTCCAGATCACACCTGTGAAGAAAAGGTTAGACTTCTTCTAAAGGCTGAAGCTGGATAAATCTTGTCTCTACAACAGAGTAAATCTGCTCTTAGAACTTTAGGCAACTGTCAAAAATGATTCCCAGATTTCTCACAGCCAGTTTGAAGGTTGAACGTCGTAAAAAGGGAATACAGAGGTAACTAAACCGGCCGAAGGAAAAGGGATTCACACACAGAAGCCATCAACACCGATACTGAAACTAAGAAAATCACAGTGGGCTAAAGAGGGTCCTTGACGGCGGACGATGGAAGTTCAATTTAAAGATGATTCATGAATACAAATATAGATATAAAGATGCCAGCCTGCATATACAACAAGCACATTTCCACATTCACTGATGATCCGGGATAACAGTTCCTATTCCATTCACAAGTAGGGATGAAGTCATTTTTCACAATCATACGCATGTTTCCACAAAGTAAAAAGCATTAAAATCATCCAAATCTATCATCTGGAAAGATTTATAATTTCAGGGACATAGACAGAAAATAGCCTAGATCTTGAAGCTGAAAGTAAAGCTGATCTTCAAGTGTTTCACAAGAAAGTTTAAGTATGTCTTTTTCATATGTGAAGGGAGAATAGCGATGGAGACTGACAGATGGACTGGTGAGGCATATACTGTCATGTTTATTCAATTTTTTATTTAATTTTATTTATACAGATTCTATTACAACAGAAGTTGTCTCCAGAGACGATTTACATGGTAAACCTTGTACCTGGCTGTAGTTGTGACGATGTGACGAGAGAGAGTTGAGCCAAACGGCAAGACAGCGACTACCAGAAAGAGCTTAAATATGTTTCCTCCACCTCCCCTTCAGAGGTTGAGAAGTTCAGGTTTCCAGGAGGGATTTGGAGTGTAGCGGCTGCTCCTCCACATCAAGAGGAGCCAATTAAGGTGGTTCAGGGATCTGGTTTGGATGCCTACTAGGGAGGTGTTTCGTGCATGTTCAGGCAGGAAAAAGGCTTTGAGGCAAACGTACAACATGCTGGAGATATCATATATCTCAGATGGCCTTCAAACGCCTTGGTGTCCTCTTAGAGGAGCTGGAAAAGGTGTTTGGGGAAGAGAGAGGTCTGGGTCAGGTCTCTGCTCAAGCTGACTCCCCAACCATCTGACCCCTTTGTAGACCTTTTCAAGCAAATACTCAATGTGAATACTGACATACCTGAAGTATTACTTCATCAGCTTCTAGAAAGTTGACTTTGAGAATGTCAGATTCCTCTTGTGCTGATAGATCATTTAGGTTGTTTGATTCAGTGTTTTATTTTCTTGCAGTCTAGCTGTGAAACAATGACACTGCTCATCTTTTGCAAAGTCACTTATGAAATCTTTGAGGGGAAAAACAAAACCAAGGTCTTCTAATGAAAACTCACTGTGACACTTCTTCCATTTATCTTCCCTAATATCTCTTCGTTTCACATAATCCTTTTTCAATTTTAGACACACTATGTAACAATACCACTCCAGATAAATGAGACCATATAATGAGAAGGTTTACGTGTCGTTCCCTGGTGTAAGACACAATGAAGTGCAAGGCAGCCAAGCAGGTGAGTTCAAGTGTGTTTGTGATGAAAAAGTAGCCACCTTTTCAAATATGTGGTAAGGCCTGTTGTGTTGCATGGAAACGATTGTTGCAGATGAGATGTTTCTACATCAGAAAGACTTCCAGAGCTTGACATGTTGAAGCTGGTCTTAACATAGTTAGACTTCATTTTAAACTGTGTTGAAAAGTTTCCTGTAAGTTCCTGGTTTCTGTTTTCATTTTCAAAGTCGGCTCAAACTGAGACTCAGCCCCAAACACAGCAGACGTCATTCCTCGGAGGAAAAGGAGCAGGAAACCCGGGTGAAGGAAGGAATTATTTAATATGAATCCTCAAGTCCAGACATCAGTTCTCCAGAGAGGAAGAGGATGGTCTGAGCTCTGGATTCAAAATAGACTCCATCCAATGCAGCATACCCTGAGGTCAAAACCCAGCTCGAAGGGTAACGAAAGAGGCAAACTGCAGACCCAAGTATCATCAGCAAGTAGCCTTGTACATAATAGATTTACAGTTGAATTCAGATGATTCAAATAATGTTTTATCCGTGTGAAAGTCCCAAAATCAGGAATCATTTGTGTGGGTATTTCTGCACAAAATCTGATTGGATAAATTTAAACCTGCTATGGCCAAGTGGGAAATGTGTGAAATGCAACAGAATTCAACACAAAACAAAACGAACAATCACTAAGAATGTTTAATGTAACTTTTCTCTGATTTTGTTTAGATTTTCATTAGTTTTTGTTAATCACTTGTGTTTGGGCTACGTGTACATGGCTTTTCTTGGCTTCCTCCCACAGTCCAGAAACATGCATGTTCGCTCGCCCGTCGAGTCCACAGCGACCGCAGGTGTGAATAGCAGCTCGGTTGCTGCCTGCCTCTTGCCTGAGGACAGAAGGTGAATGCAGACCTCTGCTTTTGTAAATACACACAGTTGTACTTGTGAAACTACAGAGTTTCTTTGGATCTGGCCCTTCTCTCCTAAAAAAAAAAAAAGAACCTTCTTCCTTAAGCCCAACAAGCCCCATCTAATGCTACGACTTCAGAGGTCACAATTAAACCTCAAAGGAAAAGACTGTGGGGTGCTTTTGCAGATACGCGGTGTAGAAAGGGGTAAATGTAATTGAACCTTACTGTACAGACCTCAATTACTGACAGAATTCAAGTGACACTAAAATTGTTTTCTGTTAGAAGTCCAGATATCAATGCGCTGGAGAGAGGAAAAGGGGAAATATGAGCCAAGGTGAAGTGGAGGCGCAGAGAGATAAGCCCATATTGCACTCTTCTATGTAAGTATGTCCTCGGTAAACATTATCTGTTGATAACTTGATATATCTACTTAAGATAGAGTGCAGCTGTCTGAGGCAGAGGACCAAAACGAGGCTACATCTGCATTAGTAAAAGCAAAATATGATGTTTGCTTGAAGGTCTGATTGCTTTTGCTTTGTTTCAGTACAGCCTTTCTCATTTTCTTATTTTTTTTCCTCCCACCCAAAACAAAAATCCATCTTCCTCCCATCTTCACTGTGATGCACCACAGGTTGTCCTTCCGCCTCTCACACGCAGAGCTGATTGCGCCGCCTCTGTCTCGTTCTCAGCTCTTACACTCAAAGAAGCATGTTCACATGCACCAATTACTAAACAAAGACTACGTACGTGCTGGAAGTTTGGACTTATTTATATGTGTGATTATTTTTCACAGCCGAAGTTAGAACGACAGAATGTCTGGATGGATTTCTTACACGGTCCACGGCCTCCATAGGCGCCATGAGAGAAACACTGCTCATTCCCAGGCAGCTCACAGACTCAGCCACCTTTTGATGTACCAGCTGAGTAGAAACACAGAGGTATTCCTGCGGCAAAGAAGAAACTTCCCTCTAGTGGGCCACTACTGTCCTAAAAGTTGACAGATTTGTCGCTAGAAGACAGCAAAAGCTGCTGAGGCGATCAAAAAGTTGTAAAAAAATATGGTGACAAAATCACCAAGCTGGTAACACTGGAGGTCTCAGTGTCATTTTAGGCTGCAGCATCTTCAGATTTGTTTTCCACTGCATGAGGAAATGTATGCATGGAATTACACGAGACTCCACAGCCCTGATACGTGTGAACGAAAATACATGTTTATGTGTCAGAGGAAGCTCTAGACGCTCACTTACTTTCATGATTTGCACACAGTGCAGAGTAAAGGTCCCTTTTATGCTTATTGTGTAATTTTAAGACCGTGGGTCATTGTCTCTGAGAATGTCATTTACCGGAACGTTTTACGACACCGTCGGCTGACCTCATGAGCCCCAGGGACGCTGCTAAGTGGAGAAACTCTACTTTGTATTAAAGCTATAAATAAAATCATTGGACTTGTGATATTGTTTCAGACCTCTGGGCTGCTTGCTCACTGAGCTGCTGTGAAGGACAATTTTCTGTCCGTGACAGGTGTAACAAGATTTTTGTGTACCCTCTAGCAATACAGAAGATGTTCTCTGGACACAGGCAACAGACAGACAGCCTGCTGCGACTGAGACAGCAGCTTTTCATCAGCTTTGTCATCTTATATGATGGGACAGAGTCTGTTGTACTAACACTCAGGAGGAACAGCTCACGGCACCAAGCAGCAAACCTGTAACGCGGTGAGAAACTACAGTAAGGCAGTGTTTTCCACTCATGTGCAAGCATGTAACTTCAGGTCAGATGCTCTCTGCTTTGCAAGCTGCTGTTTGCGAAACTTTGTCAACAGCAACTCTCCTTTGCCCCCACAGCCATGTTCCTTCGCTTTTTCTTCCTCTTTTTTTTTTCCAGAATATGCTCATCCTCACCGTATGATTTCATAATGGATTTCAAATTCAAGTTTGGGAAGTGGGCACGCTTCTTCTTCTTTATTTGCGACACACAAAAACAATAACAGCAAATAAAACTGATCAGAATGCAGTCAAGGTAAAGAAAATGCTTTCAATAAGATTTTTATAAAATGAAGGTAGAAAAAAAAAAAAAAAAAAAAATATATATATATATATATATATATATATATATATATATATATATATATATATATATATATATATATAGTCACAGCTTGACCGGTTTGTGGACGACCACCGAGAGCTGCAGCTCCACCTTGCGTAACAGCATTTACATCACCGGTGTTCTGGTACCACTGTCCTGTATGTTCAGCGATGATAAATGGATCACCTCAGCTTGAGATCAAGGTCTGCACAAGTCTCTGGATGACACATTAATTTGAGCCAGATGTTGCCAGGTACATATACTGTGTGTTTTTTTGAGTCATTGCCAGTAAAGGAATCACCCTTCATCCGAATGTTACAATCTGCTCTTCGCTGTCTGTGAAAACCTGTCCACCCACTCACCCACCCATGTTAGTGCATGTAAGACCCACCTGTGCAGTCTGGAGTGGGTGAGCTCATGAAACTGCTTCACAACATTGTCCTGTTTATTTTATTTAGTTTTTCCAGATGCTGTGCTCTATATGTTCTGCTAAAAGGCTTCAAGTAAAACGTTTTACTTTTTCTTGGTACTGCTGTTCTAGTTATCTCAAAGTTATCTAAAAATGTGACTATCGTGCAGCTTAGGATTTGCAGTAATAAATGACAGGTGAAGTTTCGAGTCAGAGTCTTGGTATCACAGATTAGGAGAAAACCCCATTCTCTCCGCTGCAGGGTGGTGGATATGAGGCCTGGCTGGACGGGTAAAGGCTCATCTTGTGTAACATAGTCACATTCACAGCTAGAAGAGGACCGGGCTACGCTGGACACGATTACAGGGGTTGTTTGTCTCCCGCTCTGGTCCCACACGACCCCACCTCCATCCTTGTAACAGCTCTCCTCAGCACGTCTGTGGTTCAGGTGAGCTGTGCTTATATTCGCTGTCTGCTCCATTTGCTGTCAAATGAGAAATGGGAAAAAAAAACTAAAAAGAATTCATCTTTCTTTATTTCTCTCCATGAACTGATCACGGTTTAAATTCGCCAGCACAGCGAGGAGGGCAGTGAGCATATGGTTGGGGAAATCAGATATTATAAAATGTTTGTTCTCCATACTTGGAAGCACGTGTCCTTTAAAAAGACCGGGAACACCTGTGTACTCCAGAATAGACTACAGCGCTTGAGGAACTGAACAGATGGATAGTCTCCGGCTGCAGCATCCGACACAGATCAAATAGCAACAACTACTTAAAGACTTTAATGGAAAACCAAAGTGACTTTGTTTCACGTGGTTGCATTTATCTCTTGGAAAAGATTCTTTTGCTATTTGTATTATGGAACTTATATTATTCTAAGTGTCTTATATCACTGTTATCTTTAGATATTTGCATCATAGAGGTGCTAAATGGGTTTTTTTCCATGATGTTTTGGTCAGAGGACAAGCAAAGATAAAAAAAAACAAAAAATCTGCCTGGTGGCAATAGAAGCGGAAGATTAATTGAGCTGTTTTTATTAATTTAATGCCAATCTTGATGACGCATTGTTGATGCAGCCACAAATATGTTTTGTTTATATATTCATTTATTTGTATTTCATTTTTTGTTTTTGCTAAAGAGTGGTTACGCGCAGAAGCCCTGCTCTTTAAAATTATATCTCCATCTGTAAAGTTCTGACTGTTTAAATCATATGAGTGAATGGAGCAAAGTTCACCAGAATGGTGTTTTACAGCAATTTTGTTTCTAAATAAATTGATGATGGTAGAAAAAAACAACAACAGTATGTTCAATAATCCTGCAAGTGACAAAAAGATCCACAATCCTCAATGTCTAGAGAAATGTTGGTTTTATTGAAAAAATGAATAATTAGTGTTTCGCAGATAAAATGTAGCTATAACTTTCCATTCTTATTCAAATTAAATTCAAATTTAAAAATACTCTATTTATCAGCAAATGGAAATTAATTGTTGCAGTATTCGTTTCATTCAAGTCTCTTCAAAGAGTCATTTTAGAGGTTTATTACTGTGGACAGGAAGGATCTCCCGTAACGGTCCGTGTTGCTGCAGATCTGAGGAAACGTCTGACTGAAGACGCTCCATTCCTGAATCACTGTGTTGCGAAGAGGATGCTCAGTTTTGTCCATGAACTTCTTCATTTCATTAGGTATCCTCCTTCGCTCAATCAGCTCCAGAGGCTCCAGAACTGTCTGCAGAAGAGACCCAGCCTTCTTTATCAACTTGTTTAGTTTAAGTCACTGGCTCTGGTGCTGCTGCCCAACAGCACTATTTACAACAGACATATAGAAGATATAACATCTCGCTGAGGGACCTCAGCAAGAGTTTCCTTGAGAACTAAAGTCTGCTCTGTCCTTTCTTACAACCACTATCAGTCTTTGTCCAGGGGAACACTGACGTATTTATTCTCCACCACCTCCCCTACTTCTACCATAAAAAAAAACAAAAAACTATACTACTTAGACCTGGCTAAAATCCACAATCATCAATTTTGTCTTGTTGACATTTAAGACGAGATGATTGATCCCACAACATGCCACAAAATGGTCCATCAGTTCTCTGTACTCAGTCTCTCATCCATCACCGATACACCCCACAACTGAGTCATGGGAGTATTTCTGAAGATGACAAGACTTCAACTTGGTCTGGAAGTCTGAGGTGTACAGCATAAAGAGGACTGGTGAGAGTACAGACCCCTGTGGTGCTCCTGTGCTGCTGACCACCTGATCAGACACACAACCATTTAGTTTCCCAAACTGTGGTCTGTTTATCAGGTGGTCAGTAATCCAGGTGATGGTGAGGGCATCCACCCGTGTCTTCTGCAGTTTCTTACATAGTAATGGAGGTTATTATAGAAGTTTCATCAACCAAAATCCAAATGATTCTCGCAAAATTCTGATGAAATATTTTTAATATAGTTACCCAATTAATTTTGAGTGGTCAAAACTATGAACACTTTTGCCCATAAATCTGGAATAAAACATTTTTTACATCTTCTAATAAAATTATTTTTGAGAAGGAATGAAATAGAAGAATGTTTCTGAAAAACAAAATATTTCCAAATTTATGGACGACAGTGTTTTATCTTGACAGCAGCTGAAAACAAAGCATTTTGATCATTTCCCTCCAGATTTTTTGAAAGGCACAAGAAGACCATTTCATTTCACAGACGTGGTAAAACTAAAAGCTTCCCTGTCTGCAGCATGTAGCAACACGTGGTGCCAATTGCTTCAGCCTGAGTTTGGTCCCGAAATTTGTTGGGATAATAAACAAATAAATCAGACGATAACTATTGTGTTTGTTTGGTTTTTATATGATGTACTGTGGTGATGAATGACATCAAAAACACATGTCTAGACAAACGGCTTTTTTTGTTTTTCTTTAACAGTAGACGTGCGGCATGAAAATGGAAAAATGTATCTTGCATAAGATGTGTCCTTAAAGTATTGTATGTCATATGTTTGCCTGATTAATTATTTATTTTTTATTCAGTTATCTGCACGGTGATCATTTGTAACCAGTTAAAAGTCAGTCACAACGGTTGACCCAGTGATCATAATATTCGTAAGCAGAACAAGTCCTAACGTCTCGTTTGTAGGCTGTAAAAAACAAAACTTAGTCTTCGTACGCAGCCCTGCCCCCAAACCAAAATAAACATCTCTTTAATCGATGACAGACAAGGGGAGGGTTTGGGCTGGTGAGGTGGTGAGTTTGTTCTCAGAGCTCTGGATCACCATCCATCATCATTACCCAAAAGACCTTACAGTGGAGGTGATTTCATTGGCCGGCTTTATGACTTGCTTCGACAATTAGGCTGTGGCTGTTTGATCCCACAGAGGTGCCGTGGATATTGTTAGAGCTCCTGCATGGATGTGCCTGTGGCATCATTTTGTTGGTGTTGCACGCTACCATCAAGACTCTCCCAGACTCATCTCTTCAGGGACGTCTGCCTCTCCTAACAGTTGTATCACTCTAAACACACCTAATTTGCTGTTTTGCATCTGTTGTAAATTATTGAATAACAGGACAGAGCTGTATTTTCCATAAAACACTTAACAGTCTCATGCACCCATTTCATAAAACACACTTCTTATTATATCAACGCAGCCTTTGTTAAGCAAGCAAGATTCTTACAAATCTCACATTACTGAACATATCAGGGTCAATGAGGGCTTCAACAGGGGCTGCAAATCAAACCCACCGATCTCCTCAGCCTGCTGTTAAAGCGTCATGCGTCTTAACTTACTGAGGCATGAATGTTGTTCCTCACTGTATTCGAACCAGAAGAATCAAAGTACCGTTTTTTCTGAATATCATGCTCTTTTAGAACATTTTCTTCTTCTTTTTGTGTGTGTTACCGATGCAAAGCTTTGTTGTCCTCTGAAAATGCGCTGAAAGGTTAATCCACATTTTTTTGAGGACACGGTGCACATCTTCAGTGTCTAGTTTGAAATTACAAACAAGGTAGTAATAATAGCCGGTTCCTAGTTGTTAACCCCTCTCCCGCGGGGACAACACTGTAACTGTGTAGCAATCAGGACTCTACGATGTCTCTCTGTCATCGTCTGTGTGGCGGCACTTCTTTTCTTCTGTGCAGATTGAGTTCAAGCCCTCCAACTACAAGCAACAGTCAAGGCCATCTCTTTATATGTTTCTCTGAAATGAGGAGTCTGTGCAATTGACAGGATGTTAATGGATCAAATGAAATGTTGTCTGTGAAAAGCAAGTGCACCTCCCTGCATGCTGGCAGCAACAAAACATCACCTCATCGGCCTTCAACACCCCCCCCTGTAACTCTAGCTGCCGATGCGGCGTTCTTCATCTGGTGAAGGTATAGCCTGGAAAAGATCAACCTGTTTGTTAGTAGTTATATCCACGGCGTGAGCAGCATCATATGATGCATTTTCTGCACTAACGTCATTGAAACATTTGACGTAACTTTGATTATCTCCAGCGTTGCTTGGTACTGCGGTGGGAACGTGTAGCATCCGCATCTCTGGAGCTTTTAAGGGGCTTTTTTGATTCACTGGTGCGTCAGCAGCTGTCATGCTGTGATCCATTTTCCTCAGAAGTCGGATATCAGACCAGAGAACGACGTCACACCTAGGCCGACAGCGCTGCGGTTGCAAAGTTGGAAATAAATCAGGGATGCTTGCAGGAAAGTCACTTTAAAATGTACGATAAAACATGTGCGCCGTGAATCTTTCCAAACGTTGGACTAGCCGTCGCCACTGCTAGACACTGTCAAAACGACTAATTCATAACAGCTGATATTACCGTACTTAGCACACAGCAGCAGGGCAGCAAAAAGCGAACAGTGATGTGTGTCTGTCTGATGTGAATAAAAAATAAGACGGAACTGTAATAAATAGTAAAATAAGCTGTGAGTTTACTTTGTTGATTAGAGTAGCAGTCATGCCAGTTCCTGAAGTTGGGGAGGTGGGGTTAACTTTCCAAAATTCCAACCACAGGAGGCATTCCAGTTGAAATAATTAATTATAAGGAATAATCCATCCATCTTCATTAGTGGTCCGTCCAGGGTCGGGTCGCAGACCATTATTCCGTATAATCGATAATAAGGAATAATGTTTACAGTATTCTGTATAAACAATTATATGGAATAATATATACATTATTCCATATAAGTATGTAAACTGTACATTTTCTGTTTGGTTCTTTGTTTGCCTTTTGATTGTTCTGGGCTCGAGTAGAGCTTTTTTAACCTTGTTGAGCTGTTTCTGGTTGAAGGACACCGTACTACCCACTGACCCGTGGCTGTCCTGACAGAGAGGACAATACGAGGAGGAGCACAGAGAGGCTGAGGAGGAGGCAGAAAGAAGGATGGAGTCAGCAGAACAGGAAGTAAGAGGAACCAGAAATACTCATTTCTCTCAGATAACTGCTACTAAAACATTGATAATTGTTGTTGATGAATGTTTTGAGACAGCTACAGACTTGGTTTAGGTGCAAAAATATTTAGCCCTTGTTTGGTCAATCAATATCGGAGAATGCCAACGAATTTGCTTTTCGCGATTATGTTTTAGTTAGTTCATTCAGGTTCAGTTATTTTTGCACATGTTGAATATTATTTTCCTACATCATGTGTGTGTAGAACACTAATCTTCTTCCATCAATATTAATATTGGTAGTCTATATTTTTACCTTTACTAGTTGTTTTAGTTACAGAAGTTGCTTTGCGGTTTGTATCGGTCATTATGGGCTTAGCACAGAGTCACTTTAACATATCGTATTACATATGTCATATATGTTACAGACCTTTATAGTAAAAGAAAAATATGTGATCTGAAAAATAGAAAGGCCTTGTCCCAGCAGAGTTTTATGTGTTGCAACACCCCTGCCATGAAGATTTTTCTGTGAGGAGACACTGATTTATCGACATCTGAGCTGAGGGAGGTATGTGAGAGGTGTATGATTTCCCCACACCTCTCTCCTGACTCAGGGGTCATTGACAGTGACTTATGTGAGTGGAGACAAAGGTGTCATGGGGAAAATACTCTGTCAGCTCACAGCAGCTCTTTCGTGCTTCCACGGAAGCCGGTCACATCTGAAAGAGTGAAGGAGCTTTGACATTGATTTCTGTGTGGCACACGCGTGCTTTACACTAATGATAAATGGAAAATTTCATCTTGAAATTGGCATCATTTTCAGCATATTTACAAAAACCTCTTTATCAGAAGTGCAATGCTAGTGACTTTTACGTGATTAAAAACTCGACCTTTTAGTGTGCTTGTTTAATTTTGTAGGAGTTCTGAACTTTTAGGTTCAAACTAAATCTCATCTTGCTTCCAACCCCCAAAGATTTTATCTACATAAGGACTCTCAAACTTCACATCTGTGATATCTTATATGGTCTTCTATTTCCACAATATACATGTTGACGTAGAGAAATGTTTTGGTTTTTTTTGTATCCAGCGGTATATTTGGCCTTCAGCTTTGACTGCATGTGTCTCCTTTCTTGGCCTACATTAACAATTGGGTAGGAGGACTTTTTTTTAAGCATTTAATTTATAAATATTGCCTGAAAATCTCTTTCCACACTAATAACAAACTCTGAATTAAATGCTCTCAGATCAAAACCAAACATTTTCATAACCAACATGTCTAAGACACTATCTGATCAAGCGTGATCCACGAGAAGTCGCTGGATCTTTGAGTTTCCGTCAGTCAACAAGCGTTGTGAGGTAGACAGATGGCGTTGTACTTTTTAATAATGATGGCCCAAATCTGACCTAACGTTGGTATCATGGACTGATACTGGTGTAATTCCCTACAGATATCGAAATGACGACCCCATAAAATTCAATAAAACTTAAGGTTTCTACTGCTGAAATAGTTTTACTTGATTTATCATGTTTTAGACGAATCACTGTTGTTCTTAACTCATTTGAAATGCTGGATAATGTAGATGTTTATTTTTTCTATAGTTTTTGCACTTATATTGCAAATGTTCAATTTAAAAACAAACACTAACGGTAGGCGCCTGCAGAGCGGGGGTATTATCAGAATCAGTTATTAGGAGGGATAAATTGGGATGAGAAGATTTAAGCTACAAAAAAAAAAACTGGATTGATGCTTATCTGCTTTTCAAGTAGGTCTTGTCAAAATCTGACTCTTAGTGGTTTTTCCAACCTCTCCACCCCAACTTTAGGAATTCTCCCTGGAAAAGCGTGCTCTGCTCTCATTGGTCGGCTCCAGTGGTCTGATCACAAAAACACACCCACCATCTTTCACCAGCAGTTAAATTGTTGCAATGATGGCTCTTTCTTAAAATGGTTTTTCCATGCTGTGGTTTACACAGCGTGTGCGTGTTCACAACAGGAGCGATTTTGCTGACTATTGTCACCTCTAGTTTTATACTTTATGAGCTTATTAACAACGGGCTTACGGGGGGAGCTCGTCTTATAGCATCGATCACAGACTCCTGCAAAGCTCTTCATCTTAATTACCATGTCTATATTTGTGGGGCCATTCTAAAGTTAAACAGCAAAACCTTTTGCTGTTAACATTGCAAAACGGGATAACCTCCTATAGTTGGCAAACCCCAGCTTGCATCATAAACAGTTGGGTAGTGAGAGGCTAATTTGGGATCAGCTTCTGGTTTTCTGCACTGATTTGGTGGAAAATGTAACGTTTATGCAAACAGAACTTTATTGCCTTTTTAAATTACCATTTTTAATGCTGGATCAGTACTATTAAAAGCAATAATCTATAAATGACTCAGTATATTTATTTGAAAGCTCGCACAATGAACATTAAACAAGCTATGAAACCCATCACTGTGGTGCCTATGAAAGCTCCCAGTGCCAGGAGAGCTGCCCAGACACCAGGCCAGAGATAAATCCTACTCATTTCCTCTGTTGACAGTCTGAGGCTGCTTCCTTGACTCAGTAAAATTAACGGCCCAGAACGTTATTTTCCCATCCAATATGTTGCCATCAATCATTCTGTGTGCCTTCATCACTTTAAAAAATTATGTGTCAACTGTTTTTCACAAAGGCAAAGCAACAAATTTAGTCACCAGGAAAAGAAATAATGTTAAAACTGGCTTAGTGTAAACCGAGGGGAATGTAAAACTGCAAGATGACACGTTTGGATTTCTGCCTGTACATGATTTAAGATATCCTCTGCAACAGCAGGTAGTGGGTGGTTAGGAAACTTTGAGTTGCATGAATGTATGATAAAAAAGATTGTTCAAAAATAGATTTTCAAGAGTGCTCCAAAGGATTTTTATTTACAGATTTTCTCTGATCAACTGACTGACAAAAGCAATCTAAAGATGTGTGTGGTGACTGCAGCATTCCCGCTTGCAGACTTACACTGAATAAGTACCTTTAAAGGGAGCGCTATTCATCATCATCTGTTACATAAAGTGTCACAGGCAAAATATTAATAGTCCAGAAAAAGCGAATCTTGGCAAGTGACTCAAAAACTGTTCATTTCTCCTGAAAAAGCTAAAGTAAAATTTATTTCAGGTATAATAAGGGAGCGTTTTTCATTGGAGTATCAGACAAAATAAATGGCTATGAATATGAAATATTGTCTGGTTTGTAAAATATTTGCCAGCTTTCACTTTATTAGAGAACCTGCATTTGAGGCAATAACTATAATTTAAATAAATTGCATGGCAGAACGACATCTAGCCTCATGCCGCCTGATAGACAAAGAAGGTAAATTATATTTGTCGGCTGTGACTGCGCCCGTGCGAAGCATGCAGTTTTATTGCAGACAGGGAAATTGCAAGTGCCATAGAACAGACGTGAGCGACATCAAGGAGGATAGTGTGGAAACGGAGCATGTAAAGCACATCCTCATTTCACTTCTGGGCCGATGCTCTCTTACTCCCAGATCACATAACAGCAAAGGCTGATGGGACCGCGGATGGGTGGGGAATGTGATTTGAGGGCATCAAGAAGCGGAACTGACAGAGACGGATTCACTGTGGCCCAACCATGGAATTGCTTTTACTTTCCCCTGGAACTGAGCTGGAAGTGTCTGTGGCTGCAAACAATCTCTAAGCAGCAGCTTTCATAAAGCCCAAGAGCCAGAACCACGAGGGCTCAGAGGCAGGTGGAGAAACAGTGAACTATTTAGAGCAAGAAAAAAAAAAGCAGGCGCTGAGGAGTGAGGGAAAGTCAGCTAGGCTCATCACTGCTGGGTCAAACGGAAAAATTATAAGTGCAGCAAATTCTGTGTTTTTTACAGTTTTTGGGTGAAACGCGTGCATATGCATGTATCACACATGTGTTGCATCAGTCTCAGAGTTCTTTGTTGTGTGAAACCGTGGGCTTACAGAAAGCTTGTCTGTGTTTTCATGTTGTGTCTTTAATTAGGAAGGTGTGAAGAACCATCGGACAGGAAAAAAGGAAGACAAGGGATTATTTCACTCCCTCAGTTTGAGACATAGTAGGACTTGATGTGTTTAATTTACACCTGAACACAAGGGGAAGTCCATGAGGAGCTCCGGTGGAGCTGAATGAGGCTCCCTCTTAAATTTCTATCAGAACTAAAACCTAACTGTCCACGTATAATTTCAGGGATTAACAAAGTATTATTCAACAGAATCAAAACTTTAAAAATGTTTTGTTTTCATTTGTTTATCACTGGATTTCAAAAGCATTTAATACAAAATCTCAGCATACTGGTGAGTGGCAGTGGACTGGACAGGAGAAGTTGGGGATTTTCAGTCAGCATCTTGGGGGTCATCTGTTTAATAATCATCATTGTTATTTCTATCTTTGAGACTTTAACCTCTTACAGAATATAATAGGTCAAAACACAAATAGTAACACAAATGTTTTAAAAATAATCTCTTTTTGTTTTCCTATATTTCTGAATCTGGAAAATGCCAAACAGAAATTCCTCACTTTTTCAGAATTTTACACCACAAACACAATAGTGATGTTGCATTAAACTGATCATTATGATTTATATAAACTGCTTCAAAAAAAAAAAAAATACAGATTTGCCTCATTTGAATTCATAGTGTCAAATAATGTTTCTTAATGACAGGAGATCACAAGACCCCTGTTGCTTCAGCCCTAATGGTGCATATCTGCGAGGACATGAGGCATCGTATGACTGAAATCTTTCTCATTACGCAACTTGCAGTACATACTCAGCTGGAGTTTTTCATTTTCTATGTCACTGAGTCTGTCTTCACACTGCAAATCCATCCTGTTTGTGTTTTTGACATGGTCAAAGTGCACCATGGGTAAGTTCTACATAGTCAGGTTTCCTCTTTAAAAGCCACATTATTAGAAACACCAGATCTACCTCATAAAGAGACCGGGGTTGTGTTTAGCATATTGCTTTGAGCATGTAGAACTACATATGTATAACATATTCTATAATACTCATGGATATAAACTATTAGAACAAGGACTGTTGAAAGGATGCCACTTTTTACAGCCAATTAAAATCAAAATAGGTGTGCAGCAGAAGCGATCGTGGTGGTCAAGCCATTAAAAAGAGAAGCACATTTGTGTCATTAAAATGTCATTTAGGCTTTAGGTTGCATATGCCCTGTAAAATCATTACCACTCCTTCATAGTACACGTGTCAGGTTCGGGTAATGATCAGCACATTCAGTTCTGGTTAGTGTGCGGGGCTCTAGGCAGCCATTCATATGTGTAAAACACAGAGAGCATTATGTTGCGCCTCCGGCTCTGTTGTCTAATGTGTCTCTGTGGACTGAACTGACCACATTTGTCTGAGCACAAACAAAAGAACCTGATGTAGCCCCACTGATGGGCGCTATTCCAGTCCACTGAGAGCAGCAGATATCAGAAGAATACAAACATCGACGATGAACTGTTTCACGTGTTTTCTCTCTTTCATGTGAAAAAGATGGGCAACAAACAAATTAACAAATTCACGGTCAGACGAGTAGCTGCCGTCAGAGAGCAACAGCAACAGGGTCACATTACAAGCTGTTGTTTCAACTACGCTGCAGAGTTCTGTCAGAGTTCACGTGTCAGGCTCAATACGATATGCATTACAGTTCACCGTTTTCCTGTTTTTCTGCTCATTCCAGCGGATTAGTGTCAAACACGGAGGTAGCAGTGCCACGGAGCATCAGTAAACTCAGCGCTTAAAAACAGTACTTTATCACAGAGGCTTAGTCCAGTTATTGTTCACACTTACGAGAGCATGACCCTCCTTTCTGATGTTTAGAGACAGACAGAGGTAGATTTTCAAGCAATAGTTGCAATACAAATGTTCATTGCAATCCCAAACACATGTAAAGCGTTGCTGAAATGAAAACCAGAGCAGCAAACACAAAGACGTTTTATAAATGACCCCCCCTACACCCCCAAACACTCAGGTATGCAATAGAGAATAGAATGCTCCTCCCCCTTTTCTCTGTCTTCTTTTTTATTAACACCTTATTGTCCTGTGTCCACCTCTATCCTTTAAACACCACATTATTACCCTATTTTCTTTTTTCCCTTTTTAACATACATTAAAACACAGACACCACACTACACCACCACTGTCTCGTCTCTCTTTCTCTTTCTATTTCTATTTCTGGTCTGCTCACATACCACACCCGGGGATTTTAGCCGTCTTTGGCAGAATTTAGTTACTTATTTACTTATTTATTTATTTTTACTTTTTCTTTTTCTTCGTCCTACCTAGGGATCAATAAAAAAATAGACTGTCATTAGGGCCAGTGAAGGGTACACATACGCACACACACAAAAAAAAAAAAAAAAAAACCTTGATTACAGATTAAAATGCATATATGTATATATATATATATATATATATCTTTTGGGTCCTACCAATTTGTTATCAACCATTAATATATGTGCAAACAAGGAAAAAAAAAAGAAACACACAAATAGCAATGCAAGGAGACCGTGGAGGTGTCCGGGATCATCAGAAGCAGCTTCTCACTCGTTACCAGCAGCTGCATGGTGCTGAAAGCAGTACAGAAACCACAGAAAAGGGATTCTACATGTTAATTGAGCTCTCAGCAGCTAAAAGATGAGAGCATCATCCACCTTCACATGTGACTGACAGGCAAACTGAAGCAGGTCCGGAGATCTTCTGGCCTAAAACCTCAGATGGAGTCTGTGTCTTCTTACCTGGTCAGCGGACAGGTTGCCTCCATGCCAGCTAATGTTGTGAAATGTGAGCTGAGACTGAGCTGCGTGAAATCAGAAACATTTTATTCTGGAGAAGACCACCTTTGATCTGCTCGGTTGCTGAAAGAAGATGCAAAGCCCCCCCCCTGAATAAATACTCTATAAAAACTAATAAAACTTTTATACTAATAAAAAAAAATGACCCATCTACTGTATCCATCCATACCCGCTTCCTCTGAAGGCTCATGGGGTCTGCTTGAGCTCAACCCGGCCGTCTTTGAGCTGAAGACGGGGTACTTCATGGAGTCAGTTCATAGAGAGTAATGTGGGGAAAAAAGCAAAACGGACGTACACATAAGAAACAACACAACACAAAACATAGCATTTCACTAAAGATGTACCTGTTTTCAAAACTGCCTTCTTGTCTTGCACTTACATTTTAGTAGAGAGTATATACTGCACACTGGTCTGGTGGTTGTTGATACGTAGTATGACACCATGAAAACAACAACACTACGGTACCTATACAAGACCTTCACGTGGCCGCCCTGATTAGCTCCCACTGCAGTTGTGTACTGCACAAATTTGAATGATTATTGTATTTGTATGTGAAGAGGACCAGATACATCGCATGCTGCAAATTCTCCCAAATGTTGCAAAACATCTGTGTCCTGCTGATCGTCCAAATGTTTGAACACTGCATAATATACACCTGATCAAACGAGCTGTCGGTCTGTACTACAATTTGGCAAAATCAGTACACAGGACAGAAGTAGAAGAACACACGGTGTGGAAAATCACATAGGACAAAAGGAAAAATGTAAAAAAAAGACAAAATGACAGGACAAAATGAAAAATTACAGAAGGAAATAAAGTGACAACATCTCACAAACCAAAAGAAAAGAAAAAGGAGGGTTGTTTTAAAATAGAAAAAAGAAAAGAAAAATCACAAAGAACAGTGTCAAGACAAAACAGCATTTGAGAAAACTGTCAGCAGACGAACCAGTTTACAATTTAACAAATCAAAATGACAAAAAACAGTCGTAGCAAAATTTCAAGTGGAAAATAAACAAAATCACATCCCACAAAACGAAATTGAAAACTTCACGACATAAAATGGCAAAAAGTAAAATGTGAGAGCAGCAACAAGCAAAATGAAAAAAGAAGAACAAGAACATCAGGAACATCGGTGGGGTCTGTACGTATTTGTGTTTGCGCTCGTGACTTTGACTTTAGTCCTTCTCGTTTACTTGACTCACTTATGTACATCTTCGGCTGTTTGAGGGATGGCCGCACATTTGACTCTAGAATATTTTCGTAAGCTTGTCCTGTAAGCGTGTCACAAACCATAACGGTGAAGTGAGTTTTTGACTCGCTGCTGAGTTTGTATTTGTTTTCACAAGTCATTCTTTAGTTCCCACAGGTAAAAGTGTTTTTTGTTTATATTCACATTTAAATTAATTGTTATCTTTTCCAGTCTTTCTACTCCAGGCCCATCATAGATAGGATTTCTTTTCCTGAATGCTACATTGGCGTTCTGAAATCAGTCTGTCTGATGCCGTGACAGGTGGAGAACAGGCTGGTTGTAACTGCATGTCGTCTGAAGGTGGCCCTCACTGAGTAGTCTGTTCTCCCCGTTCTTTGAGTGGCACAACAACAACTCATACAAGTCTCCGCAACATATGTCGTGACCCCGTCACCCCTGCCACATGGCACAGCAGACAGCTGATGAGACAGCAGGCAAAAAATCCACTTCACAAGTGCAGCAGCAACTGTCAGGGGTTCACACTTACAACAGTCTTTGCCTGGCGCAGAGGAGGTAAAATGCAGTTTGAAGGGAAACTGAGGAAGTAGAAGGAGAGCAAAGTGTCAAGAAAATGAAATAAATGTAGATGGCAGGAGAAAAAAGTGAGCCAACTGAAACAAAAAAAAAAGGGGGACATAAATGGAAATTGTGATTGGAGCGGTGAAATTGATGAAAAGACTGAAAGGAGGAGGAGGAGGGGGCGAGGTAATCAAATGTTGAGAAAACAGGGCCATTAATTATTCTGTTGTTATCCCGTCTGACAGCGTTCTCTAAAAATGGAGTTTTAAAAAACTGGTATTTTTCCGATACAGATGACCAGTAAAGCCCACCTGTAAAATGAAATAAATATATTTATATATATATATATATATATATATATATATATATATATATATATATATATATATATATATATATATAAATAGGAGTTCATTTCTGCATGACAGTGGATCCAAGGGTGTGGGATACATGACACGAGGACATAATCCCAGCGCTTTGCGGTTCAGGCACGATATTAAAAAGAAACAAAAAAAAATAGCTGAAAGACAATTGAAGAAAAGTAGTTCTACCCTGAATCTAATTAGGTTTGAAGGTTGTGAAAGACTGGAGCATGACGCTGACAGTTGGTCTCTCTGGGTCTGAAATAAGACTTTCAAACTCACAGGCCAATTTGCACCAAAGTCAGTCAGTCTCACTGTCTCGCTGACCTGGCGGGGGGGCGGGAGAGGATGTGAGAAGGCTGCCGGTTTGCGATTGCTGCCTTTAGTTCAAAGTCATTGTCACTGTCTCCTGAGCTACATGGGTACGAGAGGACAGCGGTGAGAAAAACGGCAATCAGGCAAATTCTGATGAACGAGCCGTCTCCAAGAACACACAGTGCCTTCAAAGTAGCATTAGAAATAAAGAACTATGCCAACAAAAGCAGGCATCTGCTTAAAGTTATAGAAACATGCAGAAGTGCAGTTTCTATTCATCAAACAGCCGTGGGATAGGTAGCTTAGCGTAAACATATTTATCACAGTGTTACTGAAATCTGTTGCACACAACACAGATAAATATGACATTAATATCAATAACTGAGGAGGTTTTAGGTTTTGGGTTTGTGTGGCTCATAAAGCAAACATGTCCGGAGTCCGGCAGAGGAAGCAGGTGGGATCAGCGGATCAGTCTTTGCGATCTCATGTGGATCTAAAGCGATCTAACGCTCCACCTGCCAGAATAATGTTATCTTGCTTTGGCTGATAACTTCCCACAGCAAACCAACTTATTTGATCATTTTCTTTCCGTTTTCTTTTTGGCTTCTTTTGACTTATGTTCTTTTCGTTTGTAGCTGTGGAAGAACAGGTTGCACTTCACACCGTCGTAGCTCCCAACGTGGCCGACCAGCTGCACCATGCAGCAGACATCCCCAAGCCTTATACAAAGAAGCAAAAAGAAAAGAAATATATGTGTGCCTTCAAATCCATAATATCAGACTTTTTTTTTTCTCACAAAAGATCAACTCTGTGTATTGTAGGACTTTGCTGTTTGAGTCACAGAATTTCTGCAGAAACTTTAATACCTGTGAGGCTTGTGGGAGCCTCCTCCACGCTTTTGTGCGGATCCGCAATTTTCTTCTGCTCTTGGTAAAGTGTTGTCCTTGGAATACGGAGCAACATCCATCCATCTCTTTTGGCATTTGGTACAGTTTACTGCTTTCTCATCTCTGCTTAGTAGCTTTGCTCTGCCAAACAAACCTGGATGAGCATGGCTCCCCAAACCGCAGACACACCTCGGTGACATTTACAAACTCTTCTTGGTGAGGCCAGAAATCCTGACTTGATGAGTTTAGATGAACCAACCTCTTATGATCTTATAAAAACTTTCAGCATTAGTCTAAGCGGCCTTGCTGTCTAAGCAGCATCAAGTAAATTCAATTCAAAAATACTTTTATAGAATACTAATATAGAAATTAATTAAGTAGTTAGTGTTCCTTTCAAAATGTCTTCATATATATATATATATATATATATATATATATATATATATATATATATATATATATATATATATATATATATAAAATCCACTACCCACATGTTAGAAGGTCAGCCACTTACACAGGAAGCTCAAGTTGATTTAATCTTAATTGATTTGTTTGAAGAAGGATAAGTCACTGACGGGGAGGGTGGTGAGGATCCCCATCAAAGTCTGTGAGACATTTCTGCTCTGTAAGTGCACTGGACAGTATTCACAAACTGTTCTGTTTTGATCATCATATTTGGATACCTGATGGCGGTACAGCGGTGCAGTAGGACATGTAACCGCATTTGTAGCATTTAGTAGTAATTGTAAGTGTGATGGCTGACTGATGTTTATTCTAAGCTCTGGTTTTTTCGCCGCCCTCAAAGTGGGATATATTATAAACACATTCATACCAGTTCTGTTGGAACACTAAGCAAACGCAACTGCAGTTAAACCTAAAACATTTTAATTTAACATTCTTTCTAGTGATCGAAGAGGCCTGAATGTGAATGTCAGTCAGAGGAGAGGAAAAATCAAACGCTTTGCTTGTTCCAGAGTTTCAAACGTCAAGATGAAGAGAAAAGGGACCGGGAGTTAAGCAGCTGAGAGGGAAGAAGAAGGGTGGAGAACTTCTGCAGTCTTTGTTTGGGAATACCGTTATGTGCACATGTGGGAAAGAAAAGCTCCTATGCAACAAAATATATGACATGTATTTGGTCAGAGGTTATCGTGCATAGGTTTTACTTTTAAACCTGTCAAAATGTCACAGAGGTCCAAAGACACACTTTTCCTGTTGTGAAAACTCTGCATATATTTTTAAAGCTTTACAAAAACAAGACTGTTGTCACAATAAAACAATCATCACATGTCTAATTTTACTTTATCATAACTGTCATCCGTCAAGTTTAAAGCTGGACTACTGCAATCTAAACTTGCGCTGGACTCGGATTTATTAATAAGTCCCACTTTAATTTTTTTCAGTTTTAGAGGCCTCCTCATTTCAGTTCATCAGCATCAGGAAAATGTCTGTTGCTTATATATTATTGGTGTGAGCTCTTCTTTTCTTCTCTCCTTGTGTGTTGAAAAGTCCTTACAAGCTAAAGCGCTGCAAGAAACGAGAACAGACCTAATGAAATCAGGTGTTGCCAGGTGTTGAGGAGTAGTAGCTTTGTGGGTCATGCTTTCATCAAGGATGAAGACAACGGCTCTGCGACCAGCATGGCAGTACTCAGTCACGGCAGAGAGAAGACAGGTTGAGGCTGTGGGGCCGTGCATGAATCTGGAGGACAGAGGGGCTCCAGGGATGTCGGGGAGTCTGGTGTGGAAGAGCGATGAGGGAGGGTGTTTTATGTTCTCCCCGAGGTTAACTATCAGTTGTATAACTGTCCTCATAGCTGCATCTATTTCAACAAACACTGGAGGACGTGAACAGAAAAATGTAAAAGGGATTATAAGAGAGAATAGACAAAGAACGCTGGATAAAAGGAGGGAAGCGGGGGAAATGATGAGGGAAAACTGCTGAACACAGCCGCAACCTGAAACTGGCAAAAGTGACACTAATCATTTACGAATGAAAAGCAGACTTTTATAGTATGGTGCAACAAAATCAGCTGAAATATAAAAAAGATGGGACCCTCAAGTTAATATTTTGTTGCAACCTTTTGAAGTAATCACTGCAATCGAGCAATTTCTGTAACACTCAATGAAGGTTGTTGTTAGGGTTTTTATCGTATTGGAGGACTGGCGACCTGCAACTGAGACCAAGCAGCGAAGCAGCGAAGCACAAAGCAGCTCCAGCACGTAACCGAGCCTCCTCCACCTTCACTTCAGTAACTTCAGTCTTTGTTTTTGTCTCTGTGAACAGAGAGCTGATGTTACCGACAAGCTCCAGCTCTGCCTCAACTGTCCAAAGGACATTCTCCAGTCCAGGTTTTTAAAGTTCGCCCTCAACAACTCGGACGACGACAGATGGTGTGACCTTGGAGCTCTCGGATCTCTTTGGAAGTTGATCTGGGCTCTTTGATTACCATTCATATTATCCATCTGTTCAATTTGTTATCAACATCGTCCTGCACCTCTCAACCAATTTGACCCGTTTTATTTTTATTTATTTTTAGTGTTGAACCACACTGCAAGAGTCATGTCTGACTTTCATCACTCAGCGCTCAGTAAATTATTAATAATTACTTTTGTCCAGTTTTGTAGTTCACTTCTAAGATATAAATGTCAAACTTAACTATATTCTTACCTCTACAGGAATAAAAATGTCCTTTTGAAGTTTGTCGAGGATCCAAATGAAGAATGATTTGCTGCAGTTGTCGCATGTGTCCCCATTTTTCTGCTCCAAATAAACCAAAGGATAAATCCAGTTGCTAAGCCAGCCCCTCAAAGGGTTGACCTTTTGATAAGCTCATCTCTCAAATTTATGGCAGCTTGGAGAAGCTTTATAGCCACAACCTAGAAATTGCTCATGTTGACATAAGATCATTTACAAGCTTCTCCCCGCAACCCTCAAGGCTCAGCATCACTTTATGTGTACTAACAACGAGAGATTATCCTTGGAGCAAAATAACTCCAGCTTCTGCTTCACCTGAGATTGCGTTTTTATCAACAGGAGGAGGGTAGTAGGCAACTCTGTGTATCAAAACATTGATATCTCTGCAGTAAAACTCCCCAGACTTCATATTCACCTCTTTACAGCCGCTCTTTGTTATGTTTCACTCTGCTGTTACAGTTTCATCCCAAATGTTAATGCGGATGCTGGATTCAACCCCACAAATGATAAAAGGTCAGAAAAGTTAAAGGTTGCTGGTGCTGGTGGCAGCAGCTACTATGATGTTCCACAGCTAAAAAAAAAAAAAAAAAAAAAAAAAAAAGAAGTGAGTTAAATGAAGAGGAAAAGGGCAAATGGGTGACTGTGATTGTGGTTATCTCTCTCAGGCTCCATGTTTGCCGGAGTGATCCAGGCTAGAACCACCAGGAGCACCCTCTCTTGTCCTCCTTCATGTGAACCATGACTTTTCCTGAAATGAAAGCCCAGCACTGCGATAAGGGCTCCAGTCAGACTGGCTGTGTGTGGTGGTGGAAGCGCGGTGAAAACACGGTGGACAGCTCTTCCCTGTCCCCGGTCTGCTGAGCACAAATCTGGAGCCACCGGCCTCGTCTGCCGCGCAATCCGGTCGGAGTGGAGCGTCACCAGCACGGTGAGACAAAATAACGAGGAAGGCTGCACAGAAAGACTCTCTGAAAGCTTGAAACACCGTTTTCATGTTAGAGGATATGCATATTTTCTTTCAACTTATCGACTGTGGCTTGGGCAAGGTCACCGGCAAAAGCTTTGGTGACATTATTCTCTCAGAGAATATTGGATTTTATCTGAATCAATTAGCAAAGCATGTGGCTGGAAAAGGGGAACATTTAGTAAGATAAGCCTCTGTGCTTTGAAGGATAACCTTTTGGTGATGCTTAAAACAGTGTCATGTGGCTATTTCGCAAAATAAGTCGGCACACATTTTTGCGTCATCATTCCCAGCGTTGGTACGTGCACTCCGAGGTGCAAGTGCAAGATAGTATATTAAAAATCACTACATAAATGATGAAGAAGGTTATTTTACCCTAAAAAAGGAAAAAAAAAAAGTAGTCAGATTTATATTGATCCTAATACCTTAAAGGCAGTGAGCAGTCATTCAATTCAAAGAATGGATTTTTTTTTTTCCAACCAGGAATGTTATTGTATTCCTTTGTATTAATGTGTAAATTATATATAGCCATTGTGGAGTGAGTTGCTGCCGGGAAGACCAAGTCTGCAGGTGAGCGGAAAGCAAAGACAGGTGCCAACTGTGCAAAAATGGATTTCTGTGTCTGCACTTTAATCAAAGTGTTGAGCCTCACTTTGACTCACTACCTTTGAGGTACCTGGACATACGGAAGTCTGCAGGAACGTTCAGTTTTTTGTTTTTTTTTTTATCCACGGTGCTCTGAAGCTCATCTTCCGCTGCTCCGCCTGTTGTTCTTCTCTCGTCTTCTCCTCAGTTTGCAGGAGCATTACCTCTGTAAAGTAAAATAATGGCTAATAAAATCTAAACCTCATCCAAATAATCTACAAAGTCAGTCCTGGAATGTGTAATAAATTTATCGCTATGCTCCTCGATGTCATTGCTCAGGTTTTCGTGGTCCATTGCGGGTGGTTTCTGTCTTTAATGGAAAGGTACCAACAAAAGTATCCGTGTGTGTGTGTGTGCACCTGTACAGACGTACACACACATTTGCCTCCTTTCATCAGTGGACACTGTTGACTGACATAATATGCATTTATAGGCATTTTCTGGAGACAGCAGGATTCATTCGGAGCTCAGGGAGACATTTATAAAGCTCGTCAGCTAAGTTTTAACGACGAAACCCTGTTGGAGCTCGCTGGTACGCCACACTGACCGTGGCAGTCTTTACAATGTCTAAATCAAGCATTTAAATGCTGCTCATTTAAGCCGTGCGAGCAACCGAGGATGGAAAGAGAATTTTGCGCAGTAATAGATTTCTGCAGGAGAAAAGAGGAACAGAGAAAACCTCACAGACGTTAAACAGGGTTGTGTAAATGATCTGCCTCCATGAAAAAGCTTCTTATTTACGTCACATTTAATCTAAAAGGCATTGAGCTTTTTTTCCCCTTGTTTTCTTATCAAGATGATAAATGAAATATCTAAACTTAAGAATCCCTGCGTTTGCAAACACACTCTTTTAACTTGGCGCTTGGTTTCTGAAGGCTAATCAATCCCCTAACCAATCTAGAGGCAAATCTAGACAGCCTACTTTGTCTTTCAATCCAACAGTCGGGGGTCTCGCCCTCTAATTAATTGGACTTGTCCCTCTTCTAGAGACTAGATCAGTTTGCAGGATAGCTGCATTATTCACCTTAGCCGTCAGTGACAGAGGAAGTCTGTGGTCTGGAGTCAAGTTACTCTGCAAAGCAGCAAAACCAGAAAGACGGAGAGGGATGGGAGGGGGAAAAAATTAAATGAATAGAGGAAGTGTTTGGGGCGGGGCGGTGTAAGATGAAGAGGAGTAGCAGAAAGAAATAAGGCGGAGAGGCAAGATCAAATGGTCAATGTGATTCAATACGACGGGAACCACTAAAAGACCACAAGAAAACCGCAGCTGGGAGAGATGCTCATAGACAGGAAATCCATTTTCAGATGTCAGTTCTCTGCTGCTGCTGACAAACCATTTGGTGAACCCGAATGATTTTTTTTACAGCCGTGTGAGCATTAATGACGGAATATCAAATGACAGGAGAACCTCACGTCTGTTTTTCCCCTTTGCTCTTTTATTGTTAATCGTTAGCCTTCGAAAGACCCCCCCCCCCCCACCCAGATATACATCTGTCCTCCCTCTCATTAAATACACCCCCTGTCCCCACATATACAATGCTCAAAAACACAGTTGCTTTGTACCGTTGGTTCATACAGAAAGAAACAGGTGGAATACATGGCTCTGTGGTGGAGGCAGCGGTCATCGTAAAAAGTGGAACAACAAAAGTACAATACAGTCACACAGCAGATAAAATAAAGCAAGTGGATCCAGATATTTTCAAATTAATCAAATGATATGCAAAGCGGGCAGCGAACTCGTACGATGTTTTGATGGGCTGTTCTAGTCAAGACCCCTGGGATGAATGCTCACAGATTCAGATTATATTAAAGAAAAACAAAAGAAAAAAAACAGCTCACAAAATGCTCATTTGTAGCACATTCAGCTTCGTAGTTATGCGGTTGTTACTGTACGTATTTACTCTGGGTAAACATAGAGCGTATTATTCACAAAGTATTCACATGACAATATACATCTGTATGTACAGATTCCTTCCATTCGTCAGAAAAAGTGTCCAGGCACTTCCTCCAGCGGCCTTGGAGCCGGATCAGTCACGGCACTGCAGCCGCCCCAACCAATACGAGCAGCTCCACACGTGCACGAATCTTTGGGAGCCTGGCGAAGTTGGTGCATCGTCTCATAAGCTCCAATATTCTGGCTCTGCCACCTAAATCTGACCGCGAGCTGGAAACTAACAGCCGAGCTCGCCTGGAGCTGCCACTCTTCAGCTTCTGCGGGCTTCTGCGCGGCTCCTTATTCATCAGGGCACATCCGTCACGTTCCGGGGATAAGGGGGAGTGAAGCGCATCTCAAAGGGCAATAATGAAGAGCAGAAAATATATTTCTGTTTTTTAAGGAAAAAAATAAAAATAAAAATAAAAAACTGTCAAAGTAAATCAAAAACTTCTTCGCAGCTGTTTGATGTAGCCTTCGTTCGGGAGGGTGTTTTAAAGCCGAATCAGATTTTGGTTTGTATCACACATTCCAGCCTACAAGAGGCATCGGTTGTGTCCGGGCTTTGGCCAAAAAAAAAAAAAAAAAAAGTAAATAACATCTGTGGTAAGTAAACAGCAGGATCTCTGATCGGCTGATCTCACTTTTCCTCCTTTATTATGAACCATTTTTACTCCAAAAAAGGTGCAAAAACTCCAATATATCCACTGTTGAGTGAATATATGTAATAGATTTTCCCGTACACATAGTCTCAATGCCCCCTTCTTATATATATATATATATATATATATATATACATATATATATATATATATATATACATATACATATATATATATATATATATATATATATACGTATTTATACTGTATTTATACTGTATTTATTTTACGCCACTAACAACAACTAACTTCATGTCAAAACTCTTAGAATGAGTCCCACATCTGAAATGATCCAATTCAAAGTGGTTTCGCAGGACTTGATATTTTACAGGAAAGCCAAACGCCTCTCGGCCACTACGATTGTAAAACAGTTACAGAAGGAAACCTGTAAAACTGCACTGGTTCACACACGTCACCACGGCGTTAATGAAACATCATTTTTCAAACCAGCACGACGACATCTCCGTCAATTTCTCCCTTCCCATTTTTTTTTTTTTTCCTTTCTCACCGAGCATCAAGTACGAACAATCACGTCGGAGCGAGAACAGGAGATGATGCAGCACATACTGTATGTTTGCAGGCATACATCAAGATGAAGCTGCAGATCAAAGTAAAGGATTTGAGTCAGTCGGTGGGATTGGCAGTGTGACAGTAATGAGACGAGAATCTCCTGCGGTGGCACCAGGACCACCGCTGCGGTGCCTGGGAATGCCCACCTACAGCACACGTGGTAATCCAGCAACACACATTATGGCAAAAATACAACACATTGCACTACTATACAGTTTCTACGTCAGTACTGACGAACACTGGGCTGGTCAGTTCTGATGCTGCAGGTCCATCAAAATCTCCGGCGGCTGTTTTTGCACACCAGTACGATGAGTCGTGTGGCGATTCGAACAAATGTGTCCTCACATCAGACGATAAGGCAGTTTATGGTATGGTAGCTATAGGTCATGCCATAACCACAGTGGACTGCTGTTGTATGCAGCTCTTTTAATTAAGAAGAAGATGCTTCCAAGCTTAGGTTAACACTGTGACTCTGGAATCACATCCAATTCCTCACTGTCCAAATGAAATGGTTAAGCACAGTCACGTTGGCCTTTGAATAGACAGGCCCATTTTGTAGCTCATAATATTGTTTTGTTGAACCCTTAAGCAAAAAAGACATTTAGTTCAAGAGGCAAAGAGGACCAAGTATGACACAAAAATATCAAAAGAGATAAACATCACCAACAAGGAGGAAATCACAGCTGTACATTAAAGGTTAAAAGTTAGAACATTGACCTTATATATTTTTTTTCTCTTGCAGTCCCTTCAATGCCAAGTCCAAAGGTCCAAACATTAAAGAAGAGGAGAGGTCAGTGGGTGGCCTCAAATCGAATCTCCAGCGCAGGGGAAGCTGCTGCTGTCGTAAATGTTTAGTTGCTATCTGCCTTCAAAGCATTCCAAGTACTCCAGGACGAGGTCGTAGCAAAATCGATACTGGTCCTGAAGAAATACACAATGTTCCTTCAGTTAAAACAAGTAGAAACAGGAAAATAATACAATTTAAAGAAAAAAATCCCCGTAGTCGAGCTCCCTGCAGTTTACAGCAACACAAAAGTCCGGTTAAGTTGCATATAAGACACGTCATCTAACCTCCACCGAGGAAAAAACTGCACTAAAGTGCCATTTTAAAGATTTTTTTTTTCTTAAGTTAACACATTGAACATGTTTAAGATTATTTTTTCATCCTGCCAACAGCACCACACAGTTCAACCTCGTCATCGTTAACTGGTGAGAGGTTTACACGGCGTCCACGGAGCGGCCACGTCACTAAATTGATCCAAAATATGAAGACGGAGTAAAACTTATTTGTTCTTTGTTTTGTTTTTTAAAAACACCTTAAAACACATTGTTTTAGCGGGTTTGAGGTGTCCTCACCAGAGACTCCACCATGTTGGGTTTGCAGTTTCGAAGGGTTTTGACAGCGTAGAAGATGTCCACCATGTTCTGGTACTGGATCATCTCCAGGAGGATGTTGCAGGCACAGAAGGTCCCACTCCGACCACCGCCATTGCTGTGGAGGTAAATAAGATATTTAAAGAAAAGAAATATGTATATATATATATATCTGTGATATCAGAGATGTCAGTCAAAGCTCCTCACTAGACTTACAGTTGCCAGAAATTATGCGATGAGATTCATTTCCCACGTTACTTTAATCATCTTTTGCAGGCTTTTCCCGAAGGCCCAGTTTTTCTGTCACGATATTTATGACTATCACTTGAGCTTTGGTTGCATTTGTGGCTGAATGTACGAGACCGTGGACAGTTTTAAATGACTTGTATATGCCGACTTTGGCTAAGAAGGCATCTCGTTGATGCACAGATTTCACAAACCACCACAGAAGGTCAACGCTCCGTCAGCACAATCATGTCAGTTTACCGCACAAAGGCAACTGCCACATTAAGACACAATCACACATGTTATACGCTACCGTGTCCCGGTCATAATCCTGACAGCCGAAGCACCGGCGTGGCTTTTCAACCCATAGCTACGGCCTGCCTCAACTAGACGGACAGACGAGCCGGAGGGATTGCAGACTTTCAGCATTGATTTTTTTTTTTAAACATCATGACCCTTCTGGGGCTCAGTACAATTGTGATTATTATATAATTCTTTTACACCTTTAACTGCCAGAAGATTAATGTTGCTTACATGTAGGCATCTAGTCAGTCAAACAATAATTGCAATCTTTTGTATCTCCAGACGCTTCTGGACAAAGAAAAGAAATAAAAAAAGACAAATGAAGTCTGTGTAAGTGTTTAGTTTCAGTGGAAATCAATAGTATGATCAGAGCAGGAGTTTGAAAATACTAATAAAATACAACTGCACTGGTCTTTATTGTAGGATTCCTGTTAAAGTGCAGCTTGTATATACTGATTTCTTTGGTTCAAGTGAACAAAACATTGGTCTAAAGTGTCAGAAAATGAGAAAATTACTTAAAATTATTTAAGGTCCTACTGTATAATTTAACAAACCACATGCAGTGTACTTGAACATTTGTGTGCTAAAACATCTGTTTCAAGTGCATGTATACAATTTTCTATTAATACTAGTTTGGTTGAGAATTTCCAGGAAATTTTTCCAGACCTGTGGTCCCTGACTCTTCCTCCAGAACCAGTACGGAGCTGACTACTGGCTACTGTTATGACTGCTATGAAATGAGGTAAAGACTTTCACGCTGCATTTGATCAACAAACGTTGATCTCCACACAGAAAGACTCCTGCCAGGAGGATCCACTCTGAGGATGCCCTCCGGCCAGGCCTGGGAGTCGAACCAGGAACCTTTAATCATGAACCACTAACTCGATAAGGCTCCAAACTGACGGCAGCATGTAGACAAGCTGGGATGCTCAACCAGGCTGGTCAACAGGTTACCATGTGGACAGTCTTACTGACGTACTTCTTCACCTGCCGCCTGCAGAGTATTTCCTTTGATTTAAAACTAATATTCCATCATTTTCTTTGACAATACAATGTGTCATCTAAACATTTTCCAAAAAAAATAAGTTCCAACACCGAATCGCAAAACGATACGATGAAAAACCGAAAGTGGAGCAGCGTTTCCAAAGCTGAGGCGTTTCATTTACGCAAAAACACAGTCCTGCTCCAGGGTGCTTAAAAAAACACAAACAAGACAAAAAAACTGTGTTTTATGGCATTCCTATAAACAACAAAAACAAGCTGGAAGCAGAGTTCTCATCTGGGAATTTTCCGCCACATGTACTCCAGCTGAATGAGTGCTGGCTTATCGGTGAGGATGCACTTGATCAGTGAGGACTGGGACTTGTCCAAAGCATTGTTTGGAAACTTCTTATTTTCTGGATGACCACACCAGAGAAGTAACTGCGCGAGACAAAATGCCCTCGAATCTTGAGGTCTGGGAGAAAAGTCACACAGACAGTGTTTCATCGTAGTTTGTACATTGCAAACCAAGTCCAGCTGACTAATTGGATTTTAAAGATTTTCATGCTTTAGACACCGACCTCATCTTGCTATAGGTGCATATTCAAACTGTTATTTACTGCAATCAATGGTTATTTTATTTACACCTGACTGATGCATCTATAAACCAAAAAAAACAAAAAACGGCTGGGATGATAGTGTATGTACAATAACAACATAAACACATGTTTTTTCTTTTCTCCTTAAGAGGGAAGCTGGCTCTTAAAATGTTTAACGGAGTTCTGGAAGACAATGAAGGAGTTTAACCAAGTGCATCTGTGTAACTCTTGATAATACTGTTTTATGTTAATGCCATGTGATAAAACAACAGGTCCTCGACATAATTCATACAGTACAGACAAACTATAGTGATATGTATAAAAGATAGAAATGATAAAATAAGAAACACCACAAGGAATCGCAGATTGAGAAATGAGAGGACGGCATGGCATTTCCTGTGAAATACTGGCCTCATCGTCAGACATGAAAGGCAATATCTATAAACTGCTGGAGGAAAATCCACTTCCTCTCTCCTGAGACAGATGCGGGGAAGGTGGATGTGGGAGGCTCTGCAGCGTATACAAGCAATATTAAGGTAATCAATTGTCGTCAGCGCTTTGGCAGTGCTGAATTTAGTGTAGTGAGAACCATCGCATTCAGTATTAAGCCATAATTGATTTGATCTCTGTAATCTCCTTCCTGGTTGTCGTGGGCAACACCATGTGACAGCACTGACTGATGGGCTTTCGGACAGGGGTAGTGGGTGTGAACGTGTGACGGGTCAGCAATGAGCTGGCAGGTCCATCCATATTCATTGGTGGGGTGTGCACAAGGGTGGATTAGGACAACAGAGGAGCACAAAACTCCAGCGCAGCACATTACACCACTATTTGATTTTACGTGTTACAAAACACTGCCATATTAGATCGTGCTGTGTCTCATCGCAGCAAATGACATCCCGTGCTGGACGCAGTCTCTGTCCTACTATCATGATTTACCATTTCAGTGACACTTCCGTCTGCGAATAACATTTCCGGTGCACTTTTAAATGTCAGTTTTCCGAGAATGAATCGATGTTTTTTTTGCACGTAGTTAAAAGGTAACTCACAGGCAGTGCACAACAGTGCGTCCTTCTCCACATTCCCTCTGCCACTTGTGCACTTGAGCCAGCAGGTTAAGGAAAGCCTTCTTGGAGTCGGGAACATCGCGATACGCTGACCAGCGCAGGAACTGGAACTGACACACCACCAGCTGGCCTTCTTGGAGCTTCAGACACACACACAACATGAAAAAATAAATAAAAACAAGTCAGAGTCCACACACACACACACGTGTCTGTGTTGTAAGAAACTTTGTGGTTGTTCCATACTTCTGAACATGCCAGCTATGAGTGCTCCCCTGACTGCGTGCTGGCTCTCTCAGCTGTGCTCACTCAGCAGCCTGACTTTTAAATATATGGGTGTGCAGGTGTAAGTGGAGCCCACGCTGCGTGTGAAAGAGATCCCTGCGTGTTCATAACCTTGTCCCGAAGAATCTCACCTAGTACTTAAGGACCAGTGGAGAACTGTAAGTCATGCAAATTGGGCTAAGAAAGACACCTAATGATGCATGGAGGAATTGCCTCAGAGCAGGTGGGAATTTGCAGTGTACCTTTTTTTTTTTTTTTTTTTGTACTTGTCTCACACTCACACTCAACATATGCTTACAATGCACTTCCTTTTGACTTTTACTCCCCACCCTTGTATATCACTGTCACACACAGGAAATGCACAATTAATGCACCGAAAGAGGGTGGGTGTTATTTCTGTGCAATTGGATTTTTTCTCCTTGCTGTGTTAAGCTGCCTTCTCCCAGACTGTGCGGAGGAAAAAAAAGTGTCACAGGTAGAGAGGGGGAGTGACAAGGGCAGCCGACGCAGGAGGTACGGATGCCAATCAAAAAAGAAAGTTCTGTGAGCTGCTTGTCGCGCCGCTCATAATGAAACGGGCGAGAACGCCATGCATACAGATTTGTAGTATAATTGGTAGACAGTCATCCCAAGCAGAATGTGTGCACGCACTTATGCAAAGTGCTGCACATGAAACATTCATACCTGCATTTTTAACTCAAAACAATAAAGTTTGAGAAGTCAAAATGACCTTTTTTTTTTCTTTTTTTTTAGTTGAGCTAAATTAGAGTTACCGCTGAATAATGAGCTCTTCCGAAATCTGCACATTTTAAAAAAAATCATTCAACCCGGTTTGTCTCTGCTTTTGGAGCACGAAGAAGTGAAATGCAACTGAAATATGACAAACGCTGAAATGATGAAAGTTTGCTCTTTAGCATGTCAAAGGCACCTAAGAGACAGAAGACATTTATGTCAGCGGTGACAAGTGGGCATCTGAGAGAAGGAAAGACTGACCTTTAGAGCGTGCATGTCAATGGGCCTCTGTTGCGTCTCCTCCATAGGAGAACATTTTTTGACAGTAATCGATCATATGGGAAGTGGCCTAATTTCCTGCACTACTGAATATCAGAACAGTGTCCTTTGTACTTTGTATGAATACGTATTTGAATAATCTGCCACAGCAGCCAAATTATCAGGCCAGAAACAAAATGTTCTGTAAAGGGTTGTATTTGAAATTCCAGTTACGATCTCAGCTGATGGATCTCTAATTCAATTGTTTAAATGTATTTTCAATAGTCTGTATTAAGTGCAACAACAGCAACGCTTCTATCCACCTGACGTTTCCTGTGAAAGATGTTTGTTGCGAGAATGGCTCACCCTTGTGACATTCTTGACCCGAAACAGACGCGTTACGACGTCTTCATCCGCCGACATGGACAGAAACTCCACCTCCATGGGTCCGTACTGCTGCAGGCCCGGCTCCGGCCAGTACTGGACACAGGGCTACGGGCAGAACACGGATCGGGGAGAGATCATTTTATTACACTCCACCGAGGGGAAAAAAAATACAACTGGTGTCATGGTAACCAGAAAAAAAAACAAAAACTTTCTTTTTATCAATAGATTATCAAAGAAAAGAGAACTGTGTTAAAGTAAGAGTGTTTGTGTCCCTGAACTGTTAAAAACAGAGCTGCTGAAGTAACACAAAAGCTTTGCAACAGTAATGAGAAAAGTAGTGCTAGCATGTGCCTGCACCAAGAAAAAAAAGGAGCGGTGTTGTGGTTCCATACCGGCATTCATGGGAAGAAAGAAGCCGCATAAAGGAAGCATGAAATGGGTTTGAGAGATTGCAACTGCAAAAAGGCACAGTACTCCATGGCCCACAAATAAATAAAACTCAGTACCAGAGCCTTCAATGAACAACTAAAAGTGGCCAGATCTCAATTCTGGACTAGACCCAAAAGGTCTGCCTTGTACTGGGAAAAACAAAAAAAAAGATGAAGATGAAAACACTTAAAGGAGGGTAGATAAAAAGTGGGATTGAAGAGGTAAACCCAAAACTTTTTCTTTTCTATTACCGGGATTTCACAGTCTGTTACAAAACGGCGTTGAGAAAAGTCCATACAGGAGATAAAACCCAACTTTTACCAAACACAACGTTCTCAAACACTTCAGAGGAGGGTCTTCATCAACATTTTAACTACGTTCGTCTCTCCAGGGTTCAGAAAACAATGAATTACTATCAGAACTAAATACAGTTTTCAAATGTTTAAACTTGTAATTAAATATTGAATATAATTTCATTGGAGTTTATTATAGAAGAGTGAAAGTAAGAACATTTCTGACAGGATTTCAGTTTTATCCTGCGCATCAGAACTCTCAGATCTTATCAATACCTGTCTGCCAAACGCATAGTAAGCAAGCCCAAATGTTTCGTTTTTTTTTTAAGTTGTGGCAAAATTATCAGTAAAATGAAACTCTGCAACTTTGAATAAAAGAAAACATTTAGTCACTTGTGGTAATACTACTATTGCTCTGATCTAAAAACAATACAAAAGCAGATATTTATGGAAAACGCTGGCTCATCTGCCACCTTCTGGTATTTCCAGTGATAGAATTCAACAAGCCTGAGTGAAAACAGCCAGTCAGAAACAGGACGTGTCCTAAATTAGTATTAATGACTGCTATTTCTACAGTTGTCATGGTTACTAACCATATCATAAAGACTCATAAGGGTCTTTAGAGGCAGAGCTTAAGCACAGCAGAGAGGGAGCAGAATTGTCTCTATTCTCTATTCTATGTCTCTATTCTTTCTTATTTCTTGCTCTACCCGGCTGGCCTTCAGCAGGAGGGTCCCCCCTCATGAGCCAGGTCCTGCTCAAGGTTTCTTCCCTCTTAAAGGGGAGTTTTTCCTGCCACTGTTTGGATTAAGGTTTTTCTTCCACTAGGGAAGTTTTTACCTGCCGTTGTTTATGTAATAATTGCTCGGGGTTCATGTTCTGGGTCTCTGGAAAGCGCCTAGAGACAACTTGTGTTGTAATAGACGCTATATAAATAAAATTGAATTGAATTACTTTTTCCATCGTACTCCCTTAGATTTGGACGCCAAGTCTACTTTTGCCTCAAGTAGTTATGTTTTGCCTTTGTGGATTTGGTGATAGCAGTAGCCTGTTGGAAAAACCCAACTTTTGTCAATGTCAAATTTATTTATAAAGCACATTTAAAATAGCTGAGGTTGACCAAAGTGCTATACAAATAAAATTAAACAAAAACAAAACACATACAAATATCATGAGAAAAAGACTTAGATAACTTAGTTAAAAGCCGGCGGGAAAAGATGAGTTTTCAGTGCTGGTTTAAAAATCCCCAGGCTTGTGGACGTTCTGATGTGGCCGGTAAGTTGTTCCACAGCTATTGTGAAAGCATGCTCTCATCTCGGAACAACAAGGATCAGCAGAGCTCAGAGCCCTCCTCAGGGAGTAGACCTTTAACAACTCTGCGAGGTACGGAGAAGGAACAACACCCAAGACTTTAAAAACAAGCAATAACATTTTAAAATCAATCCTAAAAGGAATTGGAAGCCAACGTGATGAGGTCTCTCTTCTTTTTGCCAGTCAGCAAACAAGCTGTAGGTGTTGTAGGGAAGACTGACCTAATCCGACGTACAGGGAATTACAACAGTCCAGCCTTGTTATAATAAAGGCATGGATAACTCTTTCATGATCTTTAGTAGACAGATGGGGCTTAAGTTAGGCTAAAACCCTGCACGTTTCACTACAGAACTAATCTGTCTGTCAAACTTAAAAGCACTATCAAAAGTAACCCCAGTGGAGCGACATTTCGAAGTAAGGGACCTCTAAAGAGGAGACAGAGCAAAGTCATTAGACGGCCCGAACACAATGGCTTCTGTCTTGCTGTTGTTCAAATGTAAAGTTTAAATCCCTCCAAGTCTTGATGCCCTTCAGACAGGAGAACAATCTACTCTTAAAGGGAGATAGATCTGAAGGTCATCAGGAAAGAAGTGAAAGGAGTCATTGTGTTTATGCATAACAGCCCAATGGCAGCATATACAGAATAAACAACAAGGGGCCGAGAATGGACACTTGAGTGACCTCACATGTTAAAAGGGCACTAGTTGATGAAACTTTACCTGGATGTACAGAGAAACTCCTTACACACCATACACAAGGATAAAAGCTTGTCTGTTTTAAGAAACATAACTCATAGTCTTGTGAAGGAAGTGCTTCACAAGGCTTTGAAAATGAAAAAACAAGTTCCTCCCATGGTTAGTATTTTAAGTTTGACAGCGGAGCCTTTGAATCTTGCGTGCGTAAAATCAAAAGCCTAAATCCTGTAAGGCACAACCCTCAATGATTTATTCTGTTATTGAATTCATACTATTATTTATTAAACAGATGTAAATAGATTGAAATAGGGGAATACACATAACAGAACACTTAATCATAAATACATAAACGCTGATGTTACTGAACAGTGCTTGTTGGAACGTTGTGCAGCATTTGAGAAAATGTATTAAAATAGGGCTCTACATTGTTTCGCTCTTCTTTTTATTTCAACTATTATTTATTATGCAGGAATAAACAGAATGAAACAGGAGATTACACATACCAGTTGAACCAATAAACAGATGAAAGATGATGTTGCTGAACGCTGTTTGGTGGTAGTCTGTACTCACTGTTTTGTTTTGTTTTGTTTTGTTTTGTTTTTCCTGCTGCAAATGTGCTTGTGTCAGCTAATATTCTTCATCCTCTCAGGTGACGTCTCGGTGTTGTCTCACATAAGGGGCCATTTAAGGTCCAATCTTTTCTACCCTTTACATCTTGTCCTCAGGCCACAACACTGGACAGCATGACATTTCTTATTACTTTTCACACCGTTAAAGCCAGTTGTGCCTGCAGCACAAACAAAATTATACACCAACACTGCTGTCTGTGCAAAACTGTTCGTCAATCCGTTTTACCTTTACGCCAACAAATCAGACGTCAGAACACATCTGTAATCAAGTTTAACCCGGTTTTGGGCTCTTTTTAAAGCGCATCCTGTCACCGCTGTTACAGCTCTGCAGGTTACAATGGATCATCTGGGTTATTGGATTACTGCTGAAAGCTCCCTTTTCTTCTTAGTCCCATCTCTAGAAAAAACTTTAAAATTGAAGTTTATTTCCTGCAACCTGCACTTTGTCGCTGTAATGAGTTTTTGTGTGAGAATAGAGACGAGACTAGTGCGTTTAAAAGTGGGCAGAAATATTTGTGAAAACTGTGAGACATCATTTTATGAATGTGTCACTACAGACCTGTGCTACTGGTGACTTTTAAAGCTTTTTATTTAACGGCGGATGATTATCAGACGGAGCCTGGTGATTCCTCATTCACCAACTACATCTACACGGTGCAGCTTTTAATGGCGTGCCGAATAGAAAACACTTTCACTTCGTTAAAATGTCCTTTGAAAGGTGAATTTGTGGCGTTCTCTTTAGATACTCATTTTCTTTGTATTTTACTGATTTAAAGCTTGTAGTATGCTTCTAATTTAAATTATTGTGCTTACTGATATTAAAGCACAGAAAAACAACAACATAAAAGTGGGATGGCAAAAAAGGAAAAAAGAAACCCAGATGCTGCTGGCAGGTGATGCAAGTCTGCTCTTCAGAGATGTATCTGGAGGATTGAAGGGGAAAACAGGGTGGAGTGTTATCTGGTCACGCCTTGAGATCAGTGTGGTGGTCAGGGATCAAAGTCCAACAAAATGGCATGAAGGTACTAATCTCTAGCACAGTGAGATACTGATATCGTGAAAGCAGGGTTCACACATGCTTGGGTTTGAAGGTAAAAACCTGTACAGCGGTGTGGGTGAAGTGGGTGCGTATGAAACCTTGACCTTACCCAGGCAGAGTTGGACTGGTTGAGCTGGTTGAGCATGACCACGGCTGTACAGCCGTAGTCAAAGACCAGCCTCCAAAAGTCAGCTGTGGTGCCCGGCAAGGGGTGAGGGGTCACAATGAAGGCGGCCTGCCGGTGGAAGCTGTCGGCGAGAGCAGCGTTGATGTAGTTGTTACTCTCCCCTTCAGTGGTGACCAGGAAGGCAAGGGCCCGATCCGGTGGCAGGACATCCATGCTGCGGTTTTTCTCCCGGTTTCTGGGCAGCAGGGCAATGCTGCACTCTTCCACATCCAGGTGGGGGGTCACGGAGTTGAGCGTCTGCAAATGGAGACGTTTAAGAGGTAAGCTGAGGATGACGCTGAACTGAGAGCGGCGTAAGACACAATACAGGAGTCAGGGCTCTTATAGAAGAAGAGGGAAGAGTGAATCAGACAGAAAGAGGGAGGACTCGGAAACAGAGAGTGCAAAAATCCAGTAATAATAATTGACAGACCCTTTGATACTTTAAACACCTAAGAAAACGGCTTAAAAGAATAAAGGCTAAATGAGGCAAAATCCATGGCAAATATGACGACGTCTGAATAAAGACACTCAAACTTAAAAAGAAATCCTGCTTAGCAATTTCGTTTTATGAACCCTCTGTTCATTTAACCATAATTATATTAGACAAAGTAGAAAAACATTTGGATCAGTAACACACGGCATCAATAATAGATCTGTGACTTGCTGATCTCAGTACAATTTGTTGGCTGTTTGCCTCGCTGGGTGGTGGAGAGGCTTTCGACATCAGCGCCAGACTGATAAGTTCTTCGAGATCAAAGCGGGGAATGTAACATTCTCCTTCACCAAGAAGAAGCGCTTTGTAACCAAGGATGCACCACCTACAGCGCCTTTCCTTACTCATGCACAATCCTCCCGTCATAGGTGTTACTGTATGTATACTGTATGAGGATAAAATGGGATCAAATTAAAGGAGGAGCATAAGGCCTCTCACTTTGAAGAGCTAACCCTGGAATCAGCGTGGAGGCTGCCTGAGCACTGCAGCAGAGGGAGGTGGATGAGGCAGGTAAAGCATGTGGAAACACAGCTGGCTCTCCAGCCTCCTAATCAACATCTCATAAAACGCTCCGAGAGCGCGTTCCTATAAACCAGACGGGGAATTTCAATGTCAGACACAGAATTCAAACTGAAACCAACATCATCCTCCACGAGCTATAAGTAGGTATATTCCTGTATGCTGTTAATGTTAAAATATCAATACAATGGAAAACAACAAAACTGAAACCTTTACTGACATTGTGCGTGCAGCATTCAATGAAAGTGCAAGTAAAGCATTGCAACAACAGAAGACATGCAGCCAACATGCAGCCAACATACAGTGGTTGTCCCACCTGAAACTCCTCTCGCAGCTGGGAGGAATTACTCTGCGAATCCACTCGCAGCATCTCCTTGTAGGTGACGGCAAACTCGTTCATCAATATGGCCGTCTCTCCACAGAGACAGGCCTCCAGGATGGCATCGTGGATGAAGATATACTGCTCCTGAACGGACAACAGATAACGTGATTTATTGTGGCTTTCCCAACACATCGGAGCAAGCATTACAGAAGAGGAAAGTAAAGACATAATCGACAAATATGAAGAATGGAAGACGTTTTATCATAATGCGACTTCTTCTGAACTAAAGGGGACATATTATGGAAAATTCACTCCTCTGAGGCTTGAGCATGGACGTTTTGCAGCTGGGGTACCTATCAGACCATAAACACGACTTATTAAACCGGCGAGTGCGCTGCCTCGACAAAAATAAATGTGAGAAATCGATTCGTTCAGATTTTGATCCCGTTTCCAGGTCATGCCAGGGCAGAATTTCCTTATTTGGACATTTGTGGCCTGGCTGCAGAGGGCCGAGGGATTCTGATATCACATTTTTCACAAGTAGACGGGAAAAGACTCATCATGCCCAAAACTGGAAGCCAGTGGAAGAATGGCATTCATTTTGTCAAAACAAAAAACAAAAAAAAAACAACCCTTTAAACATTTGCCTTAATATCTGTTGTGTGTTCAAAGCTTTTGCAGACTAAATAAATATTTTTAAGCAGGCAAACGCAGTGAGCCGGTAACTGAAGCCCTGTAAATTTCTACAAATGTAACATGCAGCGAAGTCGGCGTCGGAGCTGCGTAGTAAGGAGTGAAAATGTAAATCATCTGCACACCTAAAGCACACGGAAACACGGCGGGAGACTATCCTCCGAGAAATATTGCAATGACCTCCGACAAACAAATCCCACCGTGGGAGTAACCCTCCCAAAGCCCACTCCCCACGCTACGCAAACACACATCCCCACTTGAATCTCTAAACAAGAGGCAGAAACAGATGAGACGAAGATGGACAACGTGGGATATATGACTCAGTTTGACTGCGAGGAGGTTTCCCCGGCTGCACACTTGTCCTGACCTCTGTCTGGATCATGTTGATGCGTCGAGAGCAGAGGGTTTTCACACAGTTGTAGATATCCACCACACCTTCACACTCAGCCATGTCCAACATGACATCCAGCACGATGTAGCAGCCGGTGCGACCTGCCCCCGCACTGCAATGAAAAGTCATCCACTTTACGAGGAACAAGCAGTTCAAACATAACATGACCATAATCTCAAGTTGCTTAAAATGCTCTTTCTCAGATTAATGTCAGTTAGTACATTCCGGTACCGGAGGAGGTTATTCGCACAAGAATAAAAGTCGGTCCTCATCTTATTTACGCTCTTTTCCTTTGGTTCTTTTTGCAGCCCATCAGTTCCTCACATGTCCAAACCTGTCTGCTTCAGAAACCGAATGAAGTCAGTAATAATAAGTAGCACGACGTCTTGTTATTAACAGGAAACAGTCATTTCAGTATTCAACCCGCAAGTTTTCAGTTCCTGGATTTTATTGTAAAAACCAAGAACACGCGCTGCACAAAGGTTGGAAAACTGATGATAATTCCCTGCTTTGTGTTCACAGTAACTGCCTACAACACAGCTCAGGTTACGAGTCAACGGGTATGAAGGCTCAGCGTACCTGCAGTGGACCACCACGGGGCCAGCATCAGGAGGCGTCGAAGCCTTCACTCTTCGTATAAAAGCTAACAGTCCAGTGGCGTGGTAAGGTACCCCGTGTTCGGGCCAAGATGTGAAGTGGAACTGACGGACCTCATGCTTGGTTGAGTATCCTCTCTGCCACAAAGAAACGCAGTTTTAATATACCATTAACGTGGGAGATGATTCATAAAAAGCTGGAATTCTAAACCGAGTCGCCTTTTGGCGTGAATCTCCCGACAGATGTGCTCCCATCAGTTGGGGAACAATCCGACTCTATGATAGCTGTGACAGTTTTTTCGGGTTGACTGTGAAGACAGCCAGTCTATTATTTACATGGGGTGTTAGGTCTTCTACGACAGTTAGGCCTCTGGGCATCACAAGTTAGCAGCAGCTGCACTGTGACAGACATGAAGAAAGGAATTACTGATGCTCCAGGGAGCTCAGGGACGGCTGGGAGGTTTCTCCTGTCGACGGGAAGGCTGCTGCTGTCACACAGCAATTTCCTCCTTCGTACAGAAACGACTAAGAAAAGAACTGCAAAGCAAAGATTTGTTGAAGACAGGAATTAAAAAAAAAAAATTAAAAGAGACTTGGAAAAACAAGCAGCAGCTTTTTGCCCTTGGAGAGCAAATGTGAAAGAGTAATGATAATGCTGTGTTTGTGCCACCGTCACTCCCACGTTCCTCTGAGCCATTCCCAGGAAAAACTTTCCCACGAGATTGACAGGATGGAGCCCATCGGGGGCACCACGCCATCACAGTTATGTTGAAAGACGGCAGGGGCATACGAATCACTACTGCTGGTAATTCCTCTGAATTTAACGCACGGACCTCATCGGCGTGGTCCTGTCAAGGATCTGATCATTTCTATTAACGCACCACATCAAATTGTAACTAATGCCAGGTGATAGGGCCACTTGTTTCAGAGTAATCAAAGTCTGACAAACTGACAATATTATGACGAATAACAAGTGCAAAAAGCAGCAAACAGTGACGGGAAAAGGAAAGTCTGACATGAACTCACCCTCTCCAAGGCGAAGGTGCGAACCGTGTACTCAGCAAGCGTCTCCGTCTTGAGCAGAGTGATTTTGATGTCACCGTACATCTCGCTGTCATCAGGCCAGTACTTACAACACTTCACCTGTTTAAAAACAGCAGCGCAAACGTTTTTTTTTTAAGTTTGCTTAACCTTCTGCTGACATGTACACCAAAATTACTGGAGGATGTGGAAAAGCACAGAGACCTGCTGGTATGAATTTTTGCAAAAAAAAAACAAAACAAAAACGCAACCCTGCAGACGGGGCAGAGAGATGAAAAACACAGTAATCACATAATGGCAGGTAGCATGATGAACAACAGACAACATTTTCCTTTTTTTCTTTTCTTTTTTACCAACAGAGAACACAATGCAAAGCAAAAACAACACTGGAAGCTTATTTATTTCTTTCTTTTTTCATTTAATGGAGGCGTTATTTGGTCTGAACCACAAACACCAACTTCTCATTTATTGAGTATTTCCAGATTTGCCAAGATGGGGAACCAAATTGGATGAAAGCATCCTGCAAAAAAAAAAAAATAAATAAATAAAAAAAATGATGTAATGTAAGCGTGTGCTGCAGGAATATGTTCCTCCTGCCTGAGTGGGAAAGAATGGGGGAATTTATGGTTTGTTTGTGTTGGAAGAAGATTATGCTACATTACAGCGAGCATTATATCCAAGGACAAAAGCCCTAAGTACATACAGCCCAGTTTTGGTACAGCTGTAACAAAATAATAATGATAATAATAGACTGATAATCCTCGTCAGTGGCTGATTGATCCATTGCTTTTAATGATGACATTCACATGTCCGTCTTCGTCTGTCACTGTTTCTGCGGTTGGTTTTCTTGTCTCTCTGACAACAGTCTGCCACAACTACCTCTTAAGGCGAACTATCATCAAGTTTGACCAACCGACTGACCGATTACCAGCTGTGGCTGCATACGGAGATGTGAGCATGGTGTCGATCCCGTCTAACGCGTTAACGTGATACCAGTGCCGTCGTTAGTTTGGTTTGTGGTTTCAGACAACTAAAGCCCACTATTAGGAGCATCTAATAGCTCATATTTAGGCAAGCACTGCAAGGCTCTGTGAGACATAAATCCTTAACACAGGCGCCCAAATGTTCCCTTTTGATAAATGCGGTGTGTATGTGAACACAGGGTAATGACGGGGGGCTCGCACATAACATACCCTGCCAACCTCCACCAGCTTAGTGATCATGACGATGCTGAAGCAGTTTTCCTGCCAGACCATCCTCCAAAAATCATACAGCGTCTCCTGCTTGGGCCCTGGTGGGAAGAGGAAAGAAAGACATGAAATATGCCACATCACAGCCTGCCATATCCATGAGGAAGTTCATTCCTGTTGTTAAAATCTTTGCATAATCGCGACCAGAGCGTCCTTCTCAGACAGCACGGTCCCGATCTCTCGAGACTGAAAGGTTATTGGGAATTCCAGGCAGGCACAGGGGAAAGGATGGATGGGTGACAAAGAAACAGCAGTGAGTGATGATGAAAGTCAGGGAGACCACCAGTCACTCACTGTCATCTGAGGAGGAGACATTTACAGAGCTAGATACAGCTTTAAAACTGGGAGAGAAATACTCAGACAAAAGCACAGCTGACATCTTTTCTCTTTCTTGCAAGTTGCATCTGTCTCTCTGAGTCTGTCTTGCAGGAGAAGAGAGGGGTGCTGGTACAAGATAAGCAGATGAGAAAAACCCTCAGTGACTTTACAATGTGAGCTCCGAGGAAACCGACTCTCCTCGGGGTTTAGAAAAGGCAGACAGAAATCTTTAACGCTCGCCAGTGTACAGACGGCAGCTGCCCGTTAGAGGCGAGGCTGTATTTGAGCCGCCGAGCGTGAACCGAGGGTCCCGCTAAAACTAAGAGAACGTTGCTCTACATGTCTCCAAGGATAAGAAGCTATAATCAATATGTTTAACAATTCAGCTCATCTCGTAAGATTTCATCTGTGACTCCACGGGTGTACATCCGCACCACCAGTAGATGTGGTTGAGGGGGGATTTTTGGCAGGAGAGCGTCGCAGGCGTGGGCTCATTGGTCAGATGATCTTCAATTTATTAAGCCGTAACAAAAGGTGCGGACAATTACCGAATCCACACTCACACACAATCACACACTACAACCTTGCAGGGATACTCACCCTGAGTGGCGATGAAGTGGTTGGATCGATGGTAGCCCTGAAAGAGAGAAGAAGGATGACATGCTGAGTAAGCCATCTGCGCCTCAGGCGCAGCTGTACGGGAGGGTGTCTGTCTGTCTCGCCCTTTTCCTTCCCCTTTTCCCTGCTCTCCTCCTGACCCATTCTGCAACTATAAAGCATCCTAACTATATAATTTTTCCAGTCATGGAAAATCCATACCATGTCTACTCAGCCTCAGCTGAGGTAACACTTGGTTATTACTACGGTAGATCTTAACAAACTACTGCGAGATCTCAGAAAAAGTGATTTGTACAACCCGTCAGGGTGTCTTAGTGAACAGTGACTGAATCCCAGTGACATTTTAATGAAAATATGATTTAAAAAATTTAATTTCATCCATCTGATTTACTGATATATATATATATATATATATATATATATATATAATTTTATTTATTTATTTTTTCCGCCCCTCACAAGTCACCAAGTGGAACAATGTCTCATGGTGGTTTTCCAATTAATGCATGACACCATTATAAACTACCTCCGAAAGCAAATTCAAAAATGAGAGGCAAAGCAGTCTGAAAACCTTTATATCAAAGGAAGTAAGAGCCTTTGATATAGATGACAGATGTTTTCACGTGGTGAAAATGGGCTGAATATGAATGAACAGAGATGTGGACGTCTACAGCCTGGAGGAAAGTGAGTGCGACAAAGACCAGCGGAGAAGACTGTGACTCACAAACACTTTCAGGACAAGCAAACTGCTCAACGAAAGTCCTTTTGAAGTAAAGAAAAGCAGGTACAATTCAGCTAACCTCTGTGATCCTATGAAAGCATCACCTAGAAAGCTCTGGTGATGTTGCGCTTCACCTGTTTGCCACGAGGAACAGCTTGAAGGGTAATTGAGGCCGCAATTACATGACTATGATAGCTCTGTGACGGGGAGACGGCATGTCAGGACTAATCCGGATAAACCCTCCGAGCCCACCGGCTCTCATCAAATCAACGTGATGCAGCAATCCATGAAGATAATAGTTTTATTTATTTATTTATTTTAATTTTGTTCTGGAGAGGACATCTTCCTAATATGTCGGGTCCTCCCACGCCGCTGATGAATTGCTGAACTGAAGCGCATCCAGTCAGATAAACGGGGACATGTTTGAAATGGAGATGGATGACCGTTGCTGTGAGGCCTGCTATCCACAATTTCTTAGTGCCCTGGCCAAAGTCTATCAGCATGAATACCACCACTCCTCTCCTCCTCCTCCTGCCTCTTCTTAAGGCAGTTGCCATAGCAACCAAACGTCCTGATTTCTCTTTTTTTTTCTTCTTTTTTTTTTTTTTTGGCTTATGAGAACTAACAAAGACAGCAGTTTCCTCTATCCGGAGAGGACACGTGTCCTTGTGTTCCTTTAAGGCATTTAAGTAAAAGAGATTTTTCTGACCTCTGAGCATTTGTGGATAGAGGACAGTGGAAAGAGACGAAGGTACACAGGGGGGGGGGGGGGGGGCAGCAAGAGTAGGAGTGATGGCAGGCAGAAGAACGAGCAGTGAAGTACTTACTTCCCTGTTAATCCGAATCTACAGGGTCCAAGGTCGAGGAAGTGGGATGAGGAGTAGAAAAAGAAGACATATAGGCTAGTTAATGAAAGAAGCTTTAGGAGTTATGGCTGCAGACAGGTGGGAGGTTTGTGTGTGCACAGGTACAACTGTGTAATAACAGCAGGACTGAACTTCATGTCCAAGCGCATCCACTAATATGTATGTATGAGTCCATTTATGTTCTATCAAATCTATTCATTTCAAAATCAAAACTACTTTCAGTTTGCTTTACATTTACACTAACTAACCTTTTGCCTCGGTTTTACAAGCTGCCGCTCTTTTAATTCAATCTGATATCACTGACAAATAAATAAAATAAATAAATAAATGGAACCAGAATCATTGTCTTATTATTCTACACGTTCCTTCATACATTACCCACAATGCTACTCAGTCGAAGAACGCCGTCTTCAAGTTGTATTACATTAGTGGCTCAAACATTTTTCAACCTTGGCTCCATTTTCCCTCGCATTCCAGCATTAATTTTTGATGGGCAGAAAAATCTTTGTAGTGTGACTCGTGTTAAGCTGAAACAGCCTGACTGGCAGCCATGAAAAGGCTGCAATGTAAGAAGACTGACGGAAAGTGCCAGACTCCAATTGTTATCAAACTATGCGTCTGAAAAGACAAATCTGCTGAAGTTTTGTGGAAAGTGAAATCCTGCTGGGAAATCTGGTGGGAAGTGAGTTGCTGCAGGAAGCGTAAACTTAAACATGAGTGGGAGGTGAGCTTCTGCGAGGAGAGCGGAGCAATGTTAAAGCGATTCAGTACAAAATGTAGCTTTCTAAAACAAATTGCAGTTTACGTCTGTGCTTTTTCAAGCTGTGGAAGCGGAGTGCTGAGTCATACCCTGAGCAGCTTTTACCGACTGCTTTTGGAGGCTACCGGTGCTACAGGTGGATGTAAGCTCTGCACCTTGTAGACCATCATAAATTCAGTTAACTTTCTGACCACAATTTAATAAAAGGTACCGCCTCCAGAAGAAAACGCTGTTTCAGTGGGAGACGGATCCGCCGCAGGCTGTATTGAAGTGATTTTATTTTTCCTAGTTTACTTATCGTTTCCTGTTTATTTTCTCTCCCTCCTCATCCTCTCTAGAAATTTCTGGGATTTCATCTTTTCTTTGCTCAGGCTCGTGGTCAGATCTGCCTGGACTGACATGTGGTTTCGTTTTAAAAACCGCCTCATAGGACACGTGATAATAACTTGGATTGAAGGAAGCAAAACAATAAAGAAAGAAAACAACTGTTTTTCTCTAAAGGCTGCTTTTCCATAAGGCTGTCAGACACTTTGAACCTGTTTAGCAGCTGTCAGTCGAGGGAGTCGCGCACAATAGCTCTGATTGCAAAGATCCCATCAATAATTTACCCCAAAGTACAAGGGAAAATAGCACCTGATAAAAAAAAAAAAAAAATACGTTCAGAACTTTACACTTTAAGAGTCTTGAAAACTTTTGAAAACTACAACTAAATCCTGTAAGGACAGCTGGATGTTGCACCTCCACTCAGCCCAACCCACATGTGGGGGACTCCGGCCCTTGGGGGCCTCTGTCCTGCAGGTTTTAGATGCTTCCCTACACCAGCACACCTGATTCTAATTAATGCTCGTCATCAGCATGTCATCAAGGTCTGCACAAGTCTGTTCGGTACCAGTCATTTGTATCAGGGTGTGATGAGGCAGGGAAACATCTGAAACCTGCAGGACAGCGGCCCTGGAGGAAATGGGGTTGACACCCCTGGCCTGAACGAGCTGAAGAAGTCTTATGTTTGTTAACCAGCACGTCTCCACTAAAACAATCAAACGTGTTCGTTGCTGCCCTCGATTCGACTTCTTATTTAGTTAAATGAAAACATTTTTATGCTTATTATTCTATATTATTATATACATTATAGTTACTGCAGATCTTCCATTTGTGAAGAGAATTGATTTTTTTTTTTTTACTCTTTTGCATAATGTTTTTTCGTAAATTATGTAGTTTCATATTTGTAATAAACCATGGAGGACGCTACTTTTCATTTTGATGGCTTTGTCCTGATGTTAACCGTTCGGGCCAGCAGGGAGGTACACGGCTGGTTTTGAACGGCTTTGAGCGGCTCTCAACCGTCTACTAGTCCAGTATTTTTATGCAGCGCCTTCATACACAGCCCTGCTCCGGCTGATTCCAGACTCAGGACTTGCGTAACTGACTCAGAGTTTTCGACCCTTCTTCTTAAGCTGCATACTTCTCACATCTGCAAAACATTTTTTAGAAATTTCAAAGGTTTCCCCAGTCATGATGAAAATTCAGGACGAGGCACAGATCAAAGCTCTGTCTTGTTTTTCCTGTTATCTATGAAGCGCTGACCACTGAAAAGTGAAACTAGTTTTCTCGGATAAGGCCGGCTGCATTAGAGGGCAACGCGCACGTTGCTTTCTCATTGATAAAACAGTATGTGTATGTTTTAGTTTGGAGTCCACGCGGTTTGCCATAGCTGGTTATGGTATGACAATCAATGTTATTTTCTTTCATAAATAAGTACTAAAGTTACTATTTATTGGTGTGAAGCTGATAAAAATAACAAAGTTGATCAATTGGAGCTGAATCAATGAGTCTACGAGTGTGTATTTATAACTGCACGGCCATATGTGAACTATCAGAAAGACCTTTAATCTCTTTGATGCAGATGAAGCATAAAGCTGCAACAGACCGCTCTCCGCGTGCAATATGAGGCGGTTAAATACGTCCAAAGTTCGGTACTTTTTCAAACAGCGTACACCACAACACAGCAAGCAAGAAAGTAAAAACCCTCAACTCTGTTCAGAAAGCACGATAACGCTGAGGAAAAACCTCTCCATTTAAACCTCCTGTGAAATAACCGCAATCTGCTCCAAATTCCCTGCACCGCCGCTATGCAGTTACGTTTCTGCAGGGTTGTCAGAGAGAAACTTCGAGACGGCAGCAGCCGCTGAGTTGAGTTTTCCCACAACGCTCGAACCTCTTTGCCCTAATCATAGACGGAAAACCTCGGCGGTACCACATCCTGACGACAGGTCAGGTTTTTAGAGTCTCTCTAACACCATCTCCATTCATCTCAGATCAGTTCAGTTCATTCGTTAGGTGCCAGTCCATGAGAAAAGTCACCCCAGGGCATCACAGAAGAAGTAAACAAGTTAAGTACAAGTGCAGTTAACTACAGTCCAATTTAATCCAATTATAATGCAATTATATTCCAATGTAATCCCTTTATAATCCAATTCATTATAACTGTGTTTATATACAGTAATTCCAGCACTTAAAAAGCAGCCTAGCTGGAGAAACCAACATACTAAACCAAATCTTCTTATATCCATCCCAGATCAAATCAATATGTGTAGCTAGTTATTGTTATTTACTGAAAAATACAGCTCTTTTTTTCCAAATCTACAAACATCTTTATCAACTGCAGAAGCGGAAGTACAGCAGTCTGTCCCGACATCTTACGGCTTGCCATATTTACTTTGCAGAAGTCCCCAGAAGAGACAAGCAAAATAAATCTTGAGCGATAAAGAAATTGTATCCGACTGCTAGACTTGCATTGACATAACTCAAATAAAAAGCAACAACTGTGGCTGTGACTGACAGTATTTCCCAGCAGATCCATATTAAAGGTCTCTATATATTTAAAACATGATGGTTGTTGTTTTTTTCCCGCCCTCTCAAAACTTTGATTAGATCGTTCAGCTCATGCAAGCATCTACACATATTTGCTTCTGAAAAAAAAAAAAACAAAAAAAAAAACAGCCTCATAAGCTTATATGAATGAAAACACGTATGAACAAGACATATAGACAAATTATCAACATATACATGTGTTTTGTATGAGCAGTGAGTATGTTGGTGGCAGTGCAAGGTGAACGGTGTTAAGGATCATCTCCTCCTGGCTCATTCAGCCCTCAAATAATATCAGCGATGTCTATTTAATTTAGGGGGATTTGCACTGTAGCATCTTCCATAAAGGTTCATCTCCTCAACGGGCATTACAGGCTTTTATTCCACTCTGTTTTAATAAAAATGATAGCTGAGGCAGACGGGGTCAGGGATCCGGTGTGGCACCTGACAACGATGGTATCTGGTAAAACACTGCTGGGGAAGGTGTCTGATTGGATGAAAGCTTCCAGGTGAAAGTGGGTCAGCAGACTGGTGGGCTTACAGGAATGAGAGGGATGGACTGCGGCTTTGCAGGGTGTGAGAGAGACAGAGCCTGAGCTGATTTGAATCTCATATGGAACAGAGACGGAAAAAAAACAAGACTACACTTACATCAATGTAGTTGGCGTTAATGTAGTCTGAGTTGGGGTCTCCCAGCAGAGGATGGAGCTTAACCCTGTGACGGTCATCTGAGACAGATAAATACAAAAATTAAAATTAAATTAAAAAAAAAGAACAAAAGGAATGTTGAAAACAAGGCAAGTAAAACAAATTCACTGTTTACCTTAGAGCTTTGAATTTAATGTTTAACAATTACTTACATCCCAGCAAGGTGTCATGCCTCCCCTTGGTTTTGTCCTTCTTCTTTGTGCAGTCCCACCCATCAAAGAAGCTCTATAGAGACAAAAAATGCTTGATGAATTTAGGAAAACAATCTCTCTCTGACAACTACTTCGGTATCACACACACGCACACACATATATATATATATATCTTTTTTTTTAATAAAAGAAAACTGTATTTATGTTTAGCATTGATAAGAGACATCTGCAGGACTTGGAGAATTAAATCAAGAGCCACTGATATCTGAGAAAGGAGTGTTTAATGCATAAAACACCAAACATCCTCAGAAAGCCTACAGATGTACTAGCAGTCGTTTTCTTATTTAATTCTAGACACTAACTTACACAATATAATCTTATTCATAGAACTTACTATACCCCTGACCTCAGTACTCCCAGTTTTGCCCCAGATGGAAATCTGGAATAGGAACGTTGGTACATGTGTTTTGGAGTTGTCCTTGTCTTAATTCATGCTGGGTGTCTATACTCATAGTGCTTAATGCTTTTACAGGGATAACCATTCCCACAGAGCTGAGAGTAATCCTCCTGGGCAACAACTCAAATTTATTAGAACTGCCCACATCACAGCCAACAAATGTACAGCAATGCGCTGGAAAGATGTTTCACCGCCTACATTTGCTAGATGGACAAATGAAGTAGCATCACGCATACCAAGTGAAAAGATCATGTACAATTTGAAGGGCAAACGCAGAGAGTTTCAAAAGATCTAGGGTGGTTTTCTAATATATGTGAACACAGGATCCACAGTACAGCTTTATATTTATATAAGCTTGAAGCTTCAGTGTCATGTAATTGTTAAAAATGCTTAGGGAGGGATGGGCCGATCTAGTATATATTACATGTTTGTGCATTGTCCTACTATTCAAGTTTTGTTATGTTGTTATATGAAAAAAAAAAAAAAAAAACCAAAGATATTGTTGAAAAAGAAGAAATCCTACAGGTGACATCCCAGGGGCGTTTGTCCAGTTCTTCTTACACACTATGCTGTCACTGTGTGAACGTGGGCTTCCAGGACAACACAATAATACTAGCACACCTTTCCTCTTACAAGATGCCATATGTCACTCTGAGACATAGTTAACCCGAAAACACAGCCCCTTTTAAATTTCAAAACAAAACCACACACACCTCTAATCATACCAGTGGTTTTCAACCCCTACGGGGGAATTCTGCACAATTCTGCCCACCTCGGTGCTGTGCAGGAGATTACAACGCAGTCCCCCCCCTACATACGGCTGAGAACCGGCCAAATCCTGCCAGGGATTACAGCCTCCTCCTCACTTTTCCTGCTTTTTCTCATGACCTCCCTCTATGGGTCCTTCTTTCTGAATCCCACTTTCTCATTCCTGCCTTTACATCCCTTCATCGCCTCTCTCCCTGTCCACCTCTTCCTTCTGTTATATATATGCGTTTGTTTTATTTTTTTTTTACTTGAGATCTCTAAGCTCTCCTTGTTTTTCTCCCACCACTCTACTGCTCTGTCTTTGAGGGACAAGAGAGAAGCAGGGAGAGAAAAAAAGAGAAAAAAAGAGGTAAAAACTGTGGGAGAATGACACGTAAATGAAAGAAGAGACAACAAGACTAGAGGGGGATTGATTAGACACCTTCACAGCGGGAGTCACTGAGGTGGGTTGTCGTAAGAGGATCACACAAAATGAGTCAAATGAGATGAAAGACATTATGGCACAGTTAGAAGTGAATTAATCACCTTTTCACTTCAATTTTAACATCTTAAACACTTTCCTGTCCTCAATTTTTCTTTTTTTAACCATAGAAATATTATGCCGTCTTAGTTTTATCTGTAATTTCTGTCACTCCCATAATGTTTAAGGGGATTATTACAACAAAGAAAGTCAAAATGAATTCAGAAATGTTTTACTTAGCCCTACGGAAAACTAAAAATATTCCAGTCAGACGAGGCTCATCCAAGATGTAGCATCAGGTGGTGTTTTTATTTAAAACGAGCTCAATAACTCGATAACTGCTGATGTAACTAAACTGTGAACCAAAGTACGACAAAGTCCATCAGTCTTCCAAAACTCCCCCCTCCAGGTGCAAAGTGTCTTTACGGAAGTTTGCCAAGTTCTCCAGTAAAACTTGTATGTTTCTGCATTGGGAATTTGACAGGAGCTGCCACAATTCCCTTTTCAACCCATAGTAAATTATTGATCAATGATCTAACAGAAAACATGTATTCCTTAGGGAAATAAAGACCTATGCCTACCAAGGGAGTGCAATATGATCGTCAACATCATTTTCCTTCATGGCAAGAAATAATCCATCAAAACACATACTCTTAGTACAGAGACAGAGAGAGAAAGAGAAAAATACAAAGAAGTGTATATTGATTTTTAGAGCGGAGTGTGTTTTGGCCGTAAGGGACTATTTAATGAGTCTACAAGCAGAGTTCCAGAGGGGGAGACCATGTACCAGAGACAAAAGATGTTTTGTCTTTTTTTCATAAATGCCATAAGCCGTGGGTGACAGAGATGGACTTCTCTCCAGGGTGTGAGATCAACTCTCTGCCACAATTGTTCCACTGGGGAGAGGTATTCAGGGATCCGAGTTCTGCTTTGTGTTCCCTGTATTGCACAAGCAGCTATAAGAACAACTGCAACAGCAGGGGAAGGAATAAGCAATGTTCGGTAAAGGAAACCAGTCTGTATTTATGCTCCAATCAAGGACTAAGCCCCCATGGTGCACTGCTGCAAGAAAAAAAAAAAAAAAAGAAAGAAATTGTAACTGCTTTACTGCACAGAAACAGGCGGAGAACCATCTCACTTCTGCACTGACGCTCATGCAGAACTAAGTTTTGTTGCAGTTCCTCGACGGACCGATAGAGGCTGGCTCCAAAAGGGAGTCAAAGTCCATTGATTTCTGACTTTGGAGCGGAAATAAACATATTTACCTGGTTCATCAGCCTGGTTCAAAAAAACCTGTTGGTCCCAATCGTTTGATTTCACATCCATGACAACTCTTGTACCACGCCAGAAGAGTTTATATCAAGCAATGAATTCATATCTAAAACGATTGATTGACAGTCCGCTCAGCCAATTTCTAGCTGTTATCACTTTCTCATCCCGCTATACGAAGAAAAAGCAGCTTTAAAACCGCTCTTCAGAAACCGATGGGTCACGTGACCGAATGCTCCGACCATTTTTATATACCGTCAGTGGTTGGTTCATGTCAAATTTCTTGACATTGATGACTTGGCTGTTATTGTCTCCACAATAGATGATCTGATTGGGCTGATTAAGTTGAGTTTTGGAGTTGATTTATGAAATATTTTAAACAAGCATTTATTTCCTGTTAAAAAGAAAAAAAAATCATATAAAAAAATTGGAAACTTAAAAATAAATGTATCTGATGAGCATGCAAACCCTGATTGAACTTTCCTGATTTAACTTATTCCTATGTGCCAGAAAGTTCACTTATAATGATATAACATTAAGTAGTGTAAAATACAATAGTCTGATTGTTTACAAATATGTCTATCAAATGACAAAAGGTTTGTCGTGATTTCAGTTATTGCTTAGACTGAATAAAACCTTATTCAGTTTATGTTGATCAGGAAATTATATACACATGGCAGAGTTTTATTCAGAAAAAGGTCTCAGACTAATCTCAGAAACTTAACATTGATCCGTTAAGAAACCAGTCACAACAAAGTGGAATTTATTTAAGTTAGAGTAAAGCCAAAGAAGATCTGGTTTCTGAGTTTGAGTTGACAGGATTAACTTCTCTGTTGCAGTATTTTGGAGGCATGTCTGCTGTAGATCCTGACTGACTTGCACTAAAACAGTCTACTTAGATAAATACCACTACAGCTCAAAGTAAGAAATTAAGATTGAGTGTTGTCTTTAAATTCCACCAAAGTAGTGATTATCTGGATTATCATTTATTGAACATATACAAGCTATACTCATACATCATGCTACTGGAGCTACTTTTCTTTGATTTTTGTAAAGTGTGTAATATATAGAACCATAAGATTCCACTGAATAAACTTACGAATAAACTCATTTAAACCTCTTTCCTCTGAAATAATAATGCTTTATCTCAAAAGAAGCTCCACATGGCAAGATTGTAAGTCCACATCCTTTTCTACTCGATGTGTATAGATATTTAACTCTAAATCGAAAACAATAAAAAATGTTTTCTCTAAATATCTGAAACTACATCAAAATTGTGAAATTGAGAATAACTAAGCATCCATATATATATATATATATATATATATATATATATATATATGTATATATATATATATATATATATATATATATATATATATATATATATATATATATATATATATTTACACACTTCTCCTAGTGTACCTAGTGATAAGTTAAAAACAGAGCCCCGAATTTTCCCCAAGGGGACTAATAAAGTATCTAATTACATAAGGCTTTGACTATGAATATTCATCTGAATGATCATCTGGGGACTATTTTCGAAGTAGTGGTAGCGACAGTCCCAATAATTTGTCAAGGACTAAAGATGTTTTTGTCCATCTTCTTCAAAGTCAAGAGCTTCTTTTTCATTGTTTTAAAGAGAAGTCTCGCAGGACGAGGTACACAGTTACGGAGATGTGGTGAAAAAACTAGGACAATAAAAAGAAAAATAAGCATTCAATGGAAACACCTGCACCCCTGCAACGTTACCTTTATTACAAACTCAGTCTCACTTTTGTTTGAGAAAATGTGTAAAGGAAATCCACCTATAACAACTTTAAAGGCATTACACCAAGTCAGCCTCCACTCTCAGTGTGTGGATGTGGTCTAATCATGGACGAAAGATGTCGTCTCACATTCAATAAATTGTACTGATATAGACGCATTCATGTATTTTGTATACATTTTAAGTTATTTTTGTTGTTTTATAGTAAAACAAACACACACACAAACATACACATATATACATATATATATATATATATATATATATATATATATATATATATATATATATATATATATATATATATATATATATATATATATATATATATATATATGTAGATGTAGATGTAATGGCAATACATGATACATGTTTGCGAATTTGCGTCTTGGGGAGAGATCAACTTATTCAAGTCTTTAGCTGAAAAGTTTGTGAGGCTCAAAAGATTCTTTCATCAGAATCGTAACGACTCCTTTTATTTCACCTCAAAATAAAAACACTGAACCTAAAGCAAGACTACGCAACAGAGCTTATAACCACTGCTATGCACGTTAACATTTCAACATCCCGCAGCCAGAATGTTCTTTGAGAGATGTATGAGGGTCCCAGTGTGTGATCTTAAAATGTCAGTCCCTTATTACTGCATATATAAATCAGAAAGGCTCAAAGACAGGAGCGGACAACATAGAGTGTGAAATTATTTTTTCTTTTTTTTAATATTTCTGCAGCATCGTTCATGGCGCTATTGCACATACATTGCACCATATATTTTAAAGGGAAGTAAATATTGGAAAAGAGAAACTGTTGTTTGTGGGTCAGAGAGAATCAAAGCCTTAAGCTTGTTTTTCCCCCACACTTTTCCCTCTACATCATAACATCATCATCATCCCTTTACAGAGTAAACCTTCCTTCTTTTGCTGGAATCTGTAAGTGCAGACCATGAGTCACTAGGTTGAGGCGTCAAACCTCATCAGCCCCACAGTCACAACAGAGGTCTTTTTAGACCCAAATGAGGGTGACTTATTAAAATGGACATTAAAATTATGTAGATGAGCCCATTAAAGTTTAGTAATTAATTTTAGTGGGTTTTAAAGAGGGTGCAAAGGTGTCAGAGTGAAGGCCACGCTTACAAGAGCTGCGCTGTTTAACATGGCTTCTTTCAGCAACAAATTGTCCATAGTAAAGAGTTAAAGAAATGCTCATAATCCCTCTTATCATGGACAAACAGCCAGTAAAGATAACCAAATAACATGCACGCTATTCAAATAGTATTTGCAAGCAACTGACGACAGCATGTCTATATCGAAGCTTCTTAACTCCATCAACACCTGTAGATGTTCGTGGCTACGGCACTCTGCTCCACTTTTCTATTCCAAGGACTCAAGCGCCATTCCTGTATATGGTACTCTTTTTTTCTTTTTAACGATTTAAAAGTTACCTTCCTCAGACAAGTAAACAAGCTCAGACCCTGAAATGATCTTGGAGCAAGACCTGCAGCACCAACAATGCTGCCAATTAAGGTCAAACACTCCTGCTGAGGGACGCCTCAGGGGAGACGCGGGAAACGTCCAATAAATGACGATGTCCTGCTGCCTGGGAAGCACCTGAAAAAGCCATCAGAAAAAAAGCTTTCTGTTGTGACTGAAACCTAGTTAAGCTGCTATAAAATGGTCTGGGTGGATGGAGGGATGGCTTAACTGCTGGCTTTTATTATAGAAGTCACAAGAAGTCATGAATTGTACAACAATCAGCACTTTTATGTGAAGACAAGTTGCTTTTACCTTAGCATCACTGATAAAGATTAGTGGAGCTGCTTTATGTTTTTTAATGACTTTTGCTCGCTCCCAGTAACATTTGTCCTTCTGTGACAGCTGTTTTGGCACAGCACTTCAACGATGCAACACGCGGCGCCGGAGAAGGTAGGAAACTATTTTCTCCTCGTGAGATTTAAGACGCTATAACATCTCTTCCAACAAACTTGAACAACTTCCAGCAGTGATTTGGCTTCATGTATTAAATGAGGATATTATGTAATGCACTCAGATCTACACCTGTGTTGGAGATTTTACTGATGATTGGATGCATCCGTGATGAACCAGTAAGATTGACAGCGACCGGCTCAGTGTGTACCGTGAAGAACAGGGGCTGCTGCCCCCCCTTCAGCACCGACTGTCACTGGTGCTTGTGGCTTGTAGACATGATGGAGAGCTTCCTCTTGGCGCCAGTGAGTTGTCAATCAAGAGCTGAACTCTTAGGCTCTGTGTTGACTGTTAAGTGTCAGATTAGGCTGCGTGAAGCGTGACTTATTGCTAATTTTAAATGATGCGGCAGGTAGGCAGAGCTGGTCGGCGGGAAGGAACCGCCTCTGTAGTTCTATAAAATGAAGCCAGTGTAAAAAAAAAAAAACAAAAAAAAAAAAATGCAATTCCTCAAACAGCTGCTGGAAAAGCTACAACACAATAGAGTAAATCCCCAGCAGCCCGATGTTGGAGTGGCCCGTTTCACAGCATCAATAAACAAGTTTACACCATGGCAGAAAAAAATGTTTCGATGTCCATAGCTAAGTTCCCATTCATCACAATTGCACAGAGAGGAAAATATTTACACATATGCCCCTTTTAACTTGTGTTCAGGCTCAAAGTGCTTTGATCACTACCAGATGGATGTGCACGGTGCCCTCGGGGCTCTCATTCAGATCCACCCCTTACACAAAACCTCCTGCTGCTAGAAACCTAAGATGCCAACTGCCAGACAGCAAACTTAAAAAAATAATTCACAAAAAAGTTGACAATGCCAAAGCGGCTCTGTGCATTCTACATGTAGAGTCTATCGCTCCATGTTACCAAGTATTCAGAGTATAAGATAATACACAGATATAAAACTAAATATCATCAACTGGATCCACAACTGACAATTTGTGCAGGAAGTTTGCAAGAGAAAAGGGCCTTTAGTACTTTGTTTATGGGAATGTGCATTAGTCCTGACACAATTGAAATGTCTTAAATATCATCGCATGTAAATTTAAAACGGTCTCCCTGAGAGCTACTGGAACCAAAAACAGCAAAGAATTACATCTGTTTGAAGGTGCTCCATTAAAAAAACCCTCAAATATCTACACCACAAGATCTAAATGCAATGAGAGAAGGTCCTTTTGCTTTGAATCAAAGCCAAACACATTAAAGTCCAACTTTAAAAAAGGGATGCCCCTTGGGACACTTTTTGAACTCCCTTAGATTGACACTGGTGAACTTTCTTTCTTTATCAGCGTAGTCAACATTTTTTTTTGTTCTTTTTTTTTTTGTATTCTGCTTTTTTCTCCAATGCATGTCATGACTTGTGATGCCTCAGCACGGACCTGAAATGGCACCGAGGTTTAATGGTGAAATATATACATAACTATAATCCTTTCTTCTGTTACTTGTCTGGTTTGCGTTTGGAAAAAAAATTGACCAGTTGCAGTCGAATTTAGTGTAAACGTTGCTTTCAGTTGACGTTTGTAATTATGCCGTGGCAGACACGTTAAATTAGGCTTCTGATTAACAAAGTGCTACAAATGCTCATTTCTAACTTTTCTGAACACTCCTGATGAGAGCATTGGAAGAAATACTTTATACTAGATATACCATATATTTCATATTATCAAAGCATATTGCAATAATGCAGAAGTTGAATATCTTTCTCAAAGACATTAATATGCTGAAGGAAGAAGTCGGGCATCGTACCTCCAGCCCTCCGATCAGAGGCTGACCTGCTCTACCTCCTCAGGCACCGACACAGAATAACAGCTGTCTACGTTAACTTATAATGTCAGAGTGTTAAAGCACACGGTGTGACTCTGCCTTCTCACCTCATATTCCTGTTTAAAGCCGTAGCCCTCGGCAGTCTTCATTTGGTTGATGTGCTGGAGGAGGTCGGCCACTCGAACGGCAGGGTGGAGCTGTCCTGTGTGGTAGGGGGAGCCTTTGCGACCACACGGGTGCCTCGGGGAGCCTCCCAGCAGGCTGCTGGCCTCATTCACCGAACTACGAGCATCACCTGAACACAAACGGGCACGTTTGCAGCCTAAGTGAGAATAACGGAACTCAAAAACTCAAGAGGAAGACAGGCTTTCGTTCAAAATGAATAAACCCTGAACAGTTCCACGTGGTACAAAGGCACTTTGTCATGTCCAGATACAAATACAGAAAAATTAAACTAAATATCACCAGCATGTGATTTTCAGAAGGTTTGTTTTTCATGTGGATGATTTTCAATGGGACCATAGATAATGTATAAAACATAAGATGTGGAAAAAGTAAATAACCATTTCTCTTCTGAACAATACAAAAAGTAAATAAAAAGTAGTAAAAATCCCAAATGATTTATTTAACTTTAAATATGATCCTCTCCTTTTGTAAGATACTTTCTTCTTGTATCAGACGAAGTTAATTAGCAGCTGATAAAAATCGAAAAAAGATTTTCACACTTGTGAAGACGATTTTTGGAAATGATTGAAACATTTATGAAGTCAATGACTGAGAGATGATTCGCTTCAAGAGTGAAAACTCATTGTTTTTCTTTGAAAGCGTGTGTGCTGTGTTGTATGGCGTATTTGGCAGAGGTTTTGCATCCGTCTTACTTCGTGTGCCGCACGTGTGCGCATCCATGAAGGAAAGAGCCATTCTTTCATCTTCCTGAAGCGTGCTCTGGTCTGTGAAACTGCGCTCCATCGAGCCCATATGGCTCTTTTCTTGCCGGTAGGTAATAGGCGTCTTATTCATGTTCACTGGTTTCCTGTTCATGGATGAGAAAGATGATTGAGGGACAATTGAAATTTAAGATTAGAAAAATAGAGGCAGAGAAGAAGAACAAAGAGAATAAAAAAAACTGAAAAACTGGTATTTTTCAGAAGGAACGATATGAAGACACAGAAAAGAATAAAAGCTGATAAAATATCAATGTAGTGTTATAAAATCAGAGAAAAGTGCTGCTTTGTTTGTCTTCTTCAACTCATGACTGACAGCCAGAGCACAAGCATGTAAATGATGGATTGCAAAAAGAAAAAAAAAAAAAAAAAAGTGGAACAGCAAAGATGTGGAGCCACTTACGGATAATAAGAGTAGTAGTCCCTTCTGGCAATAGTGCAGGAGTGGGAAGAAAGATCAAATGAAGAGAAACAAGAGATGTAAGATGAAAGCAATGTCAGCCAAGGGCAGAATGCATTGATTACAGTGAAAAAGAGAAGCATCCTCTCATGAGTCCAGCTGTGCAGGTGGCCGTGTGACACATGCAAGTGCATCAAGCAGCTGTTGACAGACAGAAACACACACACAGCGAGGCAGCGAGATGCGTTTCTTTCAATCGAATGCATCTCGGTGTTACACCTCAAGGACTGGACCATGTGGCTTCCTGTCACGGCAAATCTGCTCTTCAAGACCAAAACGTACTATTGCTCAAGAGAAGAACCCGGGCCCATGCGCAGAGTATTGATTGCTTTGATGAGCAACATTACTCAACATTACCTTGACCGCCGTGTCAGAAATTCAAATCATCACTTGTGGAGCTTTGGCTACCTCCTTATTAGGCGTATTGTCTTTAGATGTCAGTATAGTGCATCTGAAGCTTCACCTGAAACTTGGACTCAGAGAGGACTCGGAGATGCAATTGATTTATTTTAGACCTGCAGGATCATTGACTAATAATCTCAAAAAGTACACCTTTTCCTTCCCAATTACCGTCTCATTTACGGGTCTGGCCTTTGCTGGGTATGCGTAATTAAGTGGCTAATTGAATCGCATCCACGTTTAATTAAATACTTCACACTCAGACAGGCTCCGTGGAGTTGTTTGCTCCCTGTTGTTCGACACAGAAGGAGAAAAACAACACGGCACTGGCTGTTTGGTCCAGCCCCTTCTCTAAACAAGCACGACCTTTGAGAAAGTTCAGCAAATATAACAACTAATCACTGACCTATTCCAAAACAAAACATAACGGGGGGAAAATAACGTGGGAGATGTGGCGCGATAATGCATAATGAGGCAGGTTTTGTACGAGGAACTTAAAAGGAGCTGCTTACCCTTTTTTAATGATGACGATGATGGCGCCCAGCAGGAGTATGAGGACCACCAGCCCTCCAGCGCACACACCGAGAATCAGGCCCATCTCCTCAGAGTGCTGGGACACCTCCAGAGCTTTGCGGTGATCTTTGCATGCCGCTAGAAAGGAGAAGACAGTACATGATCGCGTGAAATAGGTCAAAATTAAAGTACAGAACCAATGAGTGACAGGTAACTGAAAATCAAATGGGGACAGCTAGTGGATGAGCTTATTGTCTCTCTCAGTGCTCGTCTTCACAAATCTCTGATTTGATTCAAGAAGAGCTTTCTTAAAGAAAAGGGCTTTGGCCGCCTATTTACGGTATTCAAATCTACATTATTGCTACTGGTAATTTCCTAGGTAGTGTAGTGTAGAAGCCAATTATGATTATAATTGTTTTTGGGTTTGTTTTTTTTACATTTTCAAATGTATAAGAGTAAAAGCAGGAACTAATTTGCTCAGATACATTTTTTACATACAGTAAAGTCCTGCACATCTGGTGGTTCCTACAGTCTAGTCTTGATCTAAAAGTTGCACAGGGACACTGCAATAATGATTGCAATTATGCATCTCTGTGCTGTGATCTAAAGATTAAAACCTATGAGCTGCTTCTGAATCAATAATGTATGAAATATCACTTCTTTTTTTTCCCCAGTCAGAATCGCTCCCACAGCCCTTCGGGATCATTTCAAGGTGCCCTGGCGTCTGTTAGCCACTGGAAGGGTCATTATCATAATGGCAGGTTATTCATTTTTCTGGCATAAATCTCCATGCTCATGTGAACGGTGCTGAGCACTGGGCCCGTCTTTGTCTTGTTTCAGAGGCCTACTGATCTAGTTTTTTTTTAAGTTTTTTTTTTTTTTTTTACTTCACCCTGTCAGCCTGTCCTCCTGGACTCGACAGCCCTAAAACCAGCCATTCTGAGCCCGTTGGAACAGCAAAAACTATCTGGAGAGTAGGAGAAAGTCAGAGCACGCCTGGGGATAAAGCTCTGTCTTGCACTGTGCTGGGGGGGAAAAAGGGGGGAAAAAAAAATCAAATCTAGGGCAGGGAAAATGAAAACACAGCCATGTTTTAGCTCAAATATGTGCTGCCGTGGGCACTTTATGGCTGCTTTTGAACCCTTATCCCATATAAAGATGAAAGTAGTACAATATCATTTCATTATTTGGCAGTGTTTTATTTTAATAAGTGATGAGTTTCTGGCAAAAGGGAGTGGGGAATATGAGTCACCGGCCTGATATTACAACAGAGTAGATCTTTCTGAAGCGGCCATGGACAATGCCTTTCCGCCGCCACGTTGTTTCCAGACAGACGTTTCTGCAAACCGCGGCTGACAAATACACCCGAGACTGTAGCACCTTCAGGAGAGGGTTTGGTCTGGCACTGGATCGAAGAAGCAACCTCTCTACTTTCCATTCATGTGAAGAGACACATGATCTTTGGTGAGGCTCCGTTTACAAAAAAAAAGACAAAAACAAAACAAAACTCCGCCCTCACTTTACTTCATGATGCCATTTCATTTAAAATTACATTATTAAAGGGTTAGAGTACTGCAGCTAAAATGCAGATGAGGAGGTGCAAAATCAATTTTATTTTTGTGATTTTATGGACAGATAAGGCTGTTTTTCCACACTTAGTCTCAAAATTTCTATTAAGTCAAACATGAGCATGAAATAGATTTCCGCATGAATCCATGCACCTGCCAGCTGCCCACTGGTGGAAATTGGCACTTAGAGAAGAAATGGAAGTCTATTGTTGTGTTGAGCCTGCCAGAGGATTCTTAATTAAAGTGTCACCTGGAAGTTGAAATGTAATCTCCAGCTTTGTTATCCAAGCCAGAATCATTTGCTTCCACTTTGCCTGTGATAGGTGGCTCGATAATAACGGCTCAGGACCTGATAATGCGCAGGCTATGGTAATGGTAGAGGGATCACAGAGATCACAAACAACCACAAAAAAAAAGAAAAATATATATCTCTGACCCGTCACACTGTGGAACCTGCTCAGGAAGGGGCTCAGGAACATGAGCCTGGGGTGTTCAAACAGCCTCCTAACCCCCCAAATACCAATATGAGGAGATCTGATGGTATCTGGAGGAAGTAAGCTCACTGCATGAAGACCCCACGCCACAACCAACAGATCCCCAAAGGATACATGGCCAATATCACAATACTAAACTTTCAAGGGCACGCTCAAAAGTTCTTTGCCCACTCCCTGATTGGTCCGAGCTCTTTTTACCGCAGGAGAAGAACCCGCGAAAGGACAGACAGGCGGCCTTAATGTCATTGCTGGTCTACACGGTTGATCTCTTGTTCCTCCATTATAAATATTTTAAAGCGTTTCTTTGTGATAAAGACAAGAAACCAGAGTGTGCGTCCATTGCTGTGAGAAAGCATAATTAATGAATGCCCTAACGGTTTATATGGGGCAGATGGAGTGGGAGCCAAGCCTTGCCTTTTGGCTCAATGCCTCAGGAGAACCTCCTTTCTTGTTATTCTTTAAAAAAATAAAAAAAAAAAAACAGTCCAAAAAAAGATACCCCAATCTATTTTGTTACAAGACTCCACTTACGGTTGCACCGTTACTTGATAACCGTAAATACTTGGCTTTTGTTCACCGATTTATCTGACAGTGTACTGTGTCAGAGTGACTCTCCTGCCATGTGAAGTTACAGTCAATTCCTCTGCCCTTTTCATGTTCCTTTGAATCCAAAAACTGAGGTGCAGAAGAGAGAGGGGGGGGGGCAGAGCTTTCTTATACTGATAGGCCAAGGTAGCTCCATCTGGACGTTTTGATCTGGAGAAGCCTTTTAGACGCCACTGAGGTCAAAATCCTCAGATGTAGCTGTCTGGTGGGCTGCTGATGAGAACAAAGAGAGTGGCTTGATACAGTGTGTCCCAGCATCTTCCCCAAACAAGCAGGATGAAAGCCTAACCTCTAATCCTTCACTGCTTTTTGCCCTTTCTCTGAAATTTGTCCCGATCTTCCGCGTTTGTACTTGAGAATGAGATGAATAGTGGTGCAGCACACAGTAAAGTAAACCACACTTCTATGCTTATATTCCTCAGTCCTCATGCAGTGCGTTTCCTAAATTGAGAAAGTAGTCTGTATTACAAAGGGTTTGATCCACGGAAATGTGTTGGAGGTTGCATTGATTCACCTTTGCGAGCAATGCGGATGCAGTTTATTCTGGACTCCTGAAACACAAAGAAAACACAAGCATCAGAGGGGACACGACGCTTTGCATTTTGCACTAAGACGCCGCAAAAAAGACAAAATGACAGGAAATAGTTAGCGGAGGCACTATAACTACATCACCCTGGAAATTTGACAGCAGGTAAAAGCACGTAAATTGATGTTAAAACATGACGTTTTAATCTGCAGATTATGATGAACCTTTGAAGTAACCAGTGAAATTAAAAAAAAAGTATGAGCAGGTTGCTCTCGTCCTTTAAAAGAAAAGCAGAATTACCTTCAAATGAAAGTAAAGACCAAAAAGAAATGATGAGTAAAAGGACAAATCACCTTTGGGTTAAGAGTCCTATTAACAATATGTGGGGAAAAAAAAACTTCTAAAAATATGAGAACTGTGGTGAAGTGTGTGAAAGAGATTACGATTCTTGCTCAAGGAGAAAAGATGAGAGTTGAAAGGGAGAGAGCGTAATTAAAAGGAGGGTTTCAGACCGGTGCACTACTATGAAAACGAATTAATTTTATTCAAATCTCCGCTGATGACATCTCTGCGTTATGAAAAAGACCTTTGTCAAATAACTCTAATGAGATCCAAGAATGTAATCTAATTCCATCCGGCCACCCCATGGGGGGAGATTTATTATCAAATTAAGATTTACAGATGCCAAATCAGGCATTATGGGACAATTATGCAAATGTGCCTATTCAGAAATGACTAAAAAGCACTTTACTCAAACTCCAGTTAAATCACATCTTAAAAATGAAAATCCATTTCAAACTGACGGAGACTTAAATGAGGTCTTAACTCAGTAATTTATTCTAATTGATTTCAAAAAGTGGACAAGAATGATGTGTGTCAAGTGGTTTCTGAGGCACACACGCACTGACAGCATAAATGCACGTCATTTATAGAACTGAAATGAAAGTCTTGAGAGTAACATCTTATTTACAGCAGAACAGCTGAACTTCTTTCACAGTCATCTCCAGAGTAGGCACTGTGTTTTTATGTTTAATGTTGTACATCATGACTTCCTACAGCAGCTTCTGTTGAAGCCAGGAAAGTGTTAACCGTATAATGCCCTAAATTCATGTATAAACTCTAAACGCGCCCCTTTAGGCCTATATGTGTTTACAGAAATATAAATGGGGTGTTGGTTTCTGGCATTTGTCATCTGAAAGTCCTGTTGTAAAGTTAAGGACTTACAGTCTTGAAAGTGAATTTAAATGGAAAAAAAAAAAAAATCCTGGGATATCCAAAGGCTAATGACTCAAAAATAATTTGTGAACAACAATATAAATTACATACACACAGAAAGACGGAAAATTCTAAACTAAAAGCTAAGCTGCTGTGGATACCTGAAATGTGGCATGTATAAGGTCTTCAGACTTGAGCCCTTTTGACAGTGTGTTATGCTGATATGTGTATTAATTATGTGTTGTTTATGTACATATTCTCACTGTGTTCAGTGTTATATTTTAGATAATAGTTTGGTTTTCCTTCACGTGGCTGCTGTAAAGAAGCCCTACTGTATCTTGCTGTAAACCAGAGGTCATATTCATATCAGCATGTTTAAAAATGGAAAAAATACACTAAAGTCTTGGATAACAAAAAGTATTTCAATACAATACTTATTAGAGTCTTATTGTTTAAAAGCGCACGTCTGGTTGGATTTAACTGTGGCGCTCTCCAGCAACGCTGACTGGTGACTTTGAGCTTTCCAGGCATTTACTGAAATATATAAAACATTTAAAATAAATAAATAAATAAATAAATGAAACTGACTCATCTGAACCTGTCTCCAAAGCATTTGAGATCAGTCATAGATTCAGTCATTACAGGCTTTGGCAAATTAACATGCATTTTCAGCCATTTACTGCCGAGTATAAATAGGCCGTTGCAACGGAGAGACGCACATTCTATAACATGCATTTTCCTAAATCACTGCGCTGGCGAAGCAGAAGGGTTAATTGGCAAGCTACAGATTGTGGAAGACGCATCACATGTCTCCCCAATGCAGTGCCAGTCATGCCAGAGGGTCTGCCGGTTCCTGGCAGCTCTAAATACAAAGCATAAATGCCAAAATGTAACACAAGGCTCCACAGACCATACTCAACATTTGACAGTTTTTATTTTTTTTTTTTGTGTGTGTGTTTTTCTGTTTAAAGACAGAAGATATAAGATGTAATTAATCGCTGTGCTGTGGCTTACAAAGCCGTAGTGAAGACTGACGGTTTCCAAGAGACACGTTGAGAAACTGGCCAGCGGCGCCGCTACAGCGAAGAAGGTCAGGGGTCACGTTTGCTCCCAACGAACACAAACGGGCCGCACAAACCTGACTTCAGCAAATAAATAAATAAAATCATACTTTAATAAACTCCTGATGTGATTATCAAATCTGACATTTAAAAAAAAAAACCAATATAATGTTTTTTAGAATGCAAAAACTGACTTTTGTGATGTTTCATTTTTAGAAAAGAATCCCCATCACTACTATTTTGTTTTATTATTATTTGTGAATCCCTCTGGCACGCACATGTGCTAAAAGCTGTTTCACTTTTGCACAAACTGGCAATGTGAAAATCCTCTTCTTTTTTTTTTATTTTGGCCTACATTTTTGTGACAGTGAGTGAGTCAGTGCTTAAATATAAAAGGGCCTGCAGTTAAGTTACATGGGCAGGTCGAGCGGGAAGATACAAAATGACACCAAAAGATTTAGCGTTTGCTGAATCATCCTTGATAGAGAAAAGCTGCAGAAGCCAAACATAAACACGTGCTTTGTTGTTTGATTGGATTTGATTTGGGCCGTTTCATTCATACTTGAATGAGACTGCCGGCAGATAACTCTGGGAAAGGAAAAACAATACTAATAACAATTTTATCCAAAAAGCAATTTGATCTGTGGCTCAAAACCCGTGATATGATCCGAACCCTTACAGCCCTGATAAAGAGAAAGAGACAATCGCAACCCAAAGATGAGATATTATAATATTTCTGATTTTGAGACGGCATTTGAAGACAATACTTGACTCCCTTCAGATGTGGTCTACAGGTTCACTGCCGTTGTGACTAATGTCAACTTGTTGTTTGTTTTTTTGTTTTTTTAACTCTGATTAGAAATCTGTAATCCTCAGTGTGTGACCGCTGCATGCTGAAGGCATGCTGCTGATTGTTTTTACACTTCCACTCACACACGCACACTTTCTCACTCATTTGAAGAGGCAAATGTCCAAACCTTTGACTGGCAGTGTAAATCAAACATTGCAGGACTTGTGACATGTGTGCAGATAAATGTCACTCATCAGGTATACTGACACTGCACCATGAATCCGATGCTGGTAGGATTGTGGCATTTTTCATTTGAATGGCGATATTTTTGTTCCATGGCTGGACGACTTCCCTTCTGAAATACCTGTGACGTGTAGGGCCCCAAGTCTTTATCTGAGTGGAACTGCGCACATTTAAAAAATGAGGATGCTGCCCTCCTGCACTGCGGTTCATGTAGGAGATGCTTCAAGCTTGTGCCATCAAACATTTAGAAAAAGCCTGCTACTGTATTTACAGTGGAGGCAGTGGTGTGAATGACTGAGGACAGCGTGGGCTGTGGGATTTGGCACTGCGCTCCCATTATTTTGGGTCAAGGATGTTGGCCCCCCGCCAGACCAAACAAAACCTAATCCCATCCGCTAGTAAAGCCGGGCTTCTCCTGTCTAATCCCGTTCTTAGCAGCCTAGTTGTGTGAAGTGCACACACTGCACTCCATCCGTGTGTTTCTCCACTGGGTTGGAAAAAGATGCCGCTGGTGGGGATGAGCCACCCACCTCTCTTCGTGGGACTTTACAACACACAGTCCAGACAAAATAGTCGAAATGACACGAGTGACCCGTCTTGCATGGATTTATTCCCAGCTGGCGATAAAAGCTTTACTGCAATGTTTCACAGTCATATTTGCCGCAGTCTGTGAATATTGAAGTAGCAGTTTTCTACCTGTGATCATCTGCACCTGTGCCCAATTATCCCTAAATAATTGCCTCGCCAAGTGAGTGGCTCTTACTGCAGTGGAATTGGGAAATGTGGCATCAGTCGAGTATGTCTGAAGGTCTTTGTCTGCTCAAAAGTGACGACACAAAACCAAAAAGCCGCAGCGTGGAACGTAAAAAGGGTCTACAGTGGAACTGAAAAGTAAATACACCCCTGTGAAATAGCAGGTTTTTCAAATAGAAAGACAAACACAAACAACACAAATACCCCGTTTAACAGAAAAAATTATTATTTACTGGGATTATTTTAAATAAAATAAAACCTACTAAAGCTAAATTGCATAAATCGGAACACTCCTCCCGTTTCTTAAATGATTACAGTCAGGGGCTTTGTGAATAAGTCTGTTAACATCTACACTTTGGAACCTCATCTAACTATTCTTTGCATAAGACGGTCTTGTGTTTCTAGCGGTTTTCTGTAGATTTGGGCTGACTGACTAGACCACTCCAAGACCTCGACTTCCCTTTACTGAAGACGTGTCTTGGTCATTTTATTTTGGTTTTGGGTCATTTTGATGCTGGAATCTAATATATCTCTTCACTGTCAATGTGGTGTTCCTTGGATGTATTGGTTTCACACCAAACAAACACCAACAAGCTTATCCTTTGACTCGTCGGACTATAACACATTTTCCCACATGCTTTGGGGTGACTCGCCGTAAATCAAAAGGAGCTTGCCTTGCTGTAAGAAATGGCGTTGGTCTGGCCACTCTTCCCCGCAGCCAGGAATTGTGCACAACAAGGGTGATGGAGGTCACATGTAAGGACTGACCAGCACCTGCCAGAACTTCCTGCAGCACCTTCGGTGTTCTGTCTCTGTGGCATCACATTTCGCCATTTACTCATGATGGTTTTGACAGCGTTACATGGTACCTTTGGTGTCTTTTTCTATTCTTCTACATCCCTCTGTTGATTTCTACCTTTCCACAATTTAGTCTTGGTGTTTCTTCGACAGCTCTGAAGCCCACGGCTCTCGGCACAACACATCCCTGATTAAGAGTTAGGGCCACCACTGTTAACGGATGTGCGCATTGCTTTGCTTTGCTTTGCTTTGCTGAAAGAGCTCTGACATTTATGTTGTTGTTCCTTCTACCTTTATATTTTCAAACCCTGCAATTTCGTAAAGGTGCGCAGACTTTTATTATCCACTGTACTTTTGGATTTTGATTCACTTTTGCTGGTTATTTTCAAAGATTATCAGCTGAATAGGTGAACAAAGAAGAGTAGACTGTGACGTGAGGTAAGACGGCAGAGATGACAGGGATAAGACACAAGTGGATAAAAGTATCCCAACTGAAAGACGAATGAAGTACATTGTTTACTCCGAGTAATTCCAGCTAATCACAGCTTTGGTGGCTGTAAGTAATGCATGCAAATAATTCCTCTTCCAGAAAATATTTGTTTGCAAGGAATCAAAGCCCGTTGAATACAAACATTCACTGCGCAGGTTTCCATCCAGCAACCTCTCTGACTGCGTAAATACTCTGTCAAGGGCTGTGAATCGAGACAATGCCAACTTTCTGACAGCATTAACCGCAGGATTAGAACTGTAAATACAGATTCTCATTAACAACACTCATCACTGCCGCCGAATTACTCTGAATACTAATGCCTACAGCTTAATGATGAAATGTTGCCATGTGTGCTGCACTACTTGCGGGTGTTTAGTCACTCACCCCTTTGAAGTTGCTCATAGCCTGGAAATAGACAAGGTAGCTCTTGCGGGGGTCCAGAGGGCTGTTCCAGTAGCCGTTGTACGTGTGATTATCACCCACAGTGAAGGGACTGGCCTCTGGCAGACTGCTGGGGGGCAGCTCGGCAGTGTAGTAGTGTGGTGTGCCCCGGGCCTGGGCCTCGCTGTGTGACATGGGCAATGGGAAACAATCCTGCAGCCCCAGCTCTCGCTTCACCTTCTTCACGGTCTCCTCTTCAACCACCACCTGGTATGTGCTGGATGCCGGGTGGATGCGCAACTTTAATAAGCCATGTTTGGTATTTCCACAAAAAAAAAAAAAAAAAATTGCAATGTGTACATTTGAGGCACTTTCCACACCTGACAGGTGCTCCTCTGCCTTGGGCCGGGCGCAGCAGCACAGTAATTGTGCTCTCTGTCTCACTCAGGGGGGATGGCATGTCTCCATAATCAAACGTAGGAGCTGCAGAGACAAGATTTACGCGGAAAAAAAACGTTATGTCAAACATACAAATGTGCATTTATGCATTGGCGCTCACTTTGGCTACCCCTTTGCTTCACTTGCAGCTTCAGCCTTTTAACCGTCACATTAAACTGCCTGTGTTTAATTTTATCAAAAGGCACATTGCTTTCATAGCATAAAGCCCCAACCCTTTGAATATACCCGATAACCTCATTCTCATATTGAGTCTATTGCTTGAAATTCCCCTGTAGTTGCCTTGGACATAACTCCAATTAAAGATCATAGGAGTGAGGCTAAAATGAATAGTCCCTCATTTGCAAGGATTTAGCTGAAGTTGGGCTGCTCCCTGGAGATGTGGCGGCGCATTTCTCTTTAATATCAGCAGTCAATTAGTAAAGAGGAAGGAGAGCAAACTATTCATGAGGCATAGATAATTATCATATTAAAAAGCAGTTTGCAAATACTGCAGTAGAAAAAAGAAGCTGACATCAATTAACGCGAGGTCTTCGGGAAAACTGGATGTGCATTTGTTGACGTTGAATGTCTGTGGCACTAAAAGACAGTTTGATGTCTGCTGCCAAGTCCGGAGCCAGTCTTAGGGATTATAGCGTATCAGCCACGGCAGGGCGCACATCAGAGTGTGCGTGTGGAGTGTGTGCATGCGAATAAAGAAAAGTGTGGAGTCAGATACTCTGCAGCGCATGTGACTTGAAGATGGTGACAGCAGTGGCTGTTCAAGGTGTTCAGTGTTTGCTAGCTGTCATTGCAGATTTAAGAGACGCTCACTGGATGTGTATGTTCAGCAGTGAAGGAAGAGGAGGAGGATCTGCAAAGACTTTTAGACTCTATCTGTGGTCTGGCTTTGTGCCACGATTCTCTCTGACAAATAGACACTAAACTGCAATTGTGATCTTAATCTATAATTAATCAAACCAGACCTCTTCTGTAAAGAGATAGGGGTGGAAAAAAGAAACGTGTGTGTGTGTGTGAGACAGAATGGATGTGTTTGTTCTTAAGAGCTCTAATTCCCATCCTTTACCAAGTAAAATGTGCGTAATTACGAAGAAATGGCAACATAAAGGCTGAATTCTTATAACTGTTAATTAGCTCTGTGACGCTTGGAAATGACATTGTGTTCCCATCCAGTAACCCGGTGTTGTACACATAAACTCTAGATAAAATATACATGCAGCCATGTGGATGTGTGGCCCTGAGATGTGAAGCCAATGAGGAAGCGCCTAAAAGTGTAATACTAATGATAATCACTAGGGGGAGTCTTGCACTGACACTTATAATCAGCAAAATGCTTAAAACTATTACAAATACGATATTGTAAAACTCTGAAGAGTGCTTGACCAAGCATCTCTGCAGATCTACTGGGCAGTCTCCTCCTGGTTCCAGCGCCGTCAACCCTTCACAATGCAAACAACCGTAAACACCTGTGTTCACATGAGAGTAACACCATTCATGTTCCAAAACGCAGCTGTACTTATACAGTCAAACGTCTTTGTAACCTCTTCTGATTCACCTTTTGAAATACTCTCACTGACTGTGGGTCAGTTAGCAGCCGTAGCTTTTAAAGAAGATCACACACAGATCATTACCCACCGCTAAAAGAGGGGAAAAGAGCAGAAATTCACACATCTGTTGCCAAGATTATTATAAAAGTTATACAGTCCATTACTCCTAAGGAACTCAGCTGATTAGGGTATGCGCCGTTAATAATTGTTAATAAATTGCTAAGAGGTAAGTCATTAGGCTCGTTTAAACGTAGTGTGACAGATGTCTCGACAACCACGGACAGTTCATGTTTCCAACTGTCAGGACATCGTGTTTATAATCTGTTGATGCACTTTACATTGAGGCCGGGTCCGTTTGGCTTTCATTACAGGGCAATAGACAGGAAACCAAATTTGTTATAATTTTAATCTGTTTATAATAGCCCTATTCACAAAGCGAGTCTGTTCAGCTATTATTCTCCGGAGCATGTTGTTCTGCCACAATTAGGCCTCTCTGTTGCCTTAAGAGGAAGTAACAAAGGAGTAATGGGGGCTAAATGAGTGCTGTGTGGTTTGGTAATATGGAAAGTGTGTGACAGGAGGGCAAAGATGGCTGTACACATTTGGCGGACCATGAGGGGCGACTCGGCAGGCCATCTGATTCGGGCAATCTGGCCTCAGCCTGCTGAAGCAGGGCCGGCCGCTCCAGCTCAGTGAAATCAGACCACAAAGAAGTGGAAAGGACGGTTTTCAGATGGTGAAACGCTGTAATGCTTTAGGAACGCACACACTATCGGATCTCCTTGAGATCACAGCAAGTGCACAGCTGGAGCGTGGAGAAGTGATGCAGAGCAGATTTCCAGTGCATCTTTCTACCACAATCTCGGTGAAAATGGATTAAATTTCAGAACTTTTGAAACTTTTCACGTTTTTCCCCATGTCTATGTTTTCATTTAAATTATAGGGAGTAGTAGGAACAAAAGAATTGATCCACTCACTTCTTTTCTGATAAATTCTCTTAGTCTACAAAAAACTAAGATTTTAATGACCAAGCACTTTCAGCTTACACTTACAGCTTTCAAATTAGACGTTCCGAGTCTATTGTTGATATTACTGCTGTTTATTCCCATTTATTCACACCAAGTACAAGATTATAGCTGCACGCTGCATTAATAATTGCCAGTCATGGCGCTGTTCCATTTCACAGCAACTTCAACGCCATCACACAAGCGCCGTCTTTACGCCTGTGGGGCTCCTACCTGAGATGTTGGTGGTGATTTCTGTGAGGGCAGTCTGGCCGAAGCCCTTAGCGGTGCGTGCTCGGACGGAGATCAGGTAAGTTGTTCCTGGGTGAAGGTTGGAGAACATGTGGTAGGTCTCGTTCTTGAGCTTGGACACCGTCCTTCTGGGTCCTGGCACGTTGATGCCTGGATCCGATGACTCAATACTCTGGTAACTGATCTGTAGTGGGTGATTCAATAAATTATAGTTACCTTTGCAAAGATGATGTACTTTGAAGAGGTTAGGTGACTAAAAAGGTTTTGCATAAGTTTATTTTTTGGTGTGTGAAATTTACTTTTTCACAAAGTGAGTGAGTGACGAATGATTCTGGACGGTACTCAATAACACGCACACTCAAGTGATTAAATGAATACTAACGCCGTGTTTATGAGTTAAATTATTACATACTAATGAAAGATTTTGCATGAATGTCCTTGAAAAGGGGAATAATTTTTTTTTCAAGAGATTCTCTGCCTCTCATGTACATGGTGAGATTTTTCATTTATACTATTAAAAAAAAAACAACAGTAAAGCTAAATGAGGAGACCTCGCAACAAACAGGGTCGGGATATTAGGATATACATCAGTACTGAAGAAGATTCACTTCATTTAATGTATGAAAACACACACCCCACCCGAGTGCTGTGTGATCACACCACACACTGATTAAGAGCTTAATGCCTGCACACAAAGCCTTGGTTTGAAGATAGAACTATGAGCTATGCAGCGCCTAAACACACTTAGGGCCGTGCCTTCACTTCAAAGGTACACATAAAAGATGTCAGGCGATGCACAACACAAAAAGGAGGGCTTGCAGGACAGCATTACGGTCGATAGGCTGATGCAAACTGGTCAATAGTTTAGTCTGAGAGAAATTAAGAGGATTTCTACAGCTCTCCATAAGGTTTCCCCGTCAGTTAAGGAAGATCGGCACACTACACAATAAAATATCCTGTCCAGCCTCCAATTTATTTGTAAAACCACAAATCCTACATCATAATATCCTTCAGGTGACATTGCTTGAGAGGTGCAAGGGGAGGGGGGACTTCCTGCTCAGATCTGTAGGCGGACCGTCAGACTGTTCAGCACACACACGGCAAGTACAGTTAATACAAAATCATTATCCAGTTAAATAGACGCCAAACAGCCGATTCACAAAAGTTATGGACTAATGCTGCTAGCCTCTACACCCACTATAGTTTAATGGGACGAGAGTAATGTGGAGTCTCGGATCCTGTGCACATAACTGGCAGGGTCTATTAGTCCAAAACATTGTGAGGAACCACAGACTGCGTGAAGTTCAACGCTTCAAGTGTTCACGGACTGTACAGCCGCTAGATCACGAACCTACTGCTACCGGAGACTTTTACGCACGACACCAAATAACCTTTCATTAGAAAAATACATGAATACATGAACAGGAAACGTGTGTTGTTAAACCAAGGATGCATGCGAAGCTAACCGCAAAGGGTCTTTTGCCCCTATCAAAAACAAATGTTTTTAATTCATATAAATTCACCTGATGTGGGACAAACATTGCGGGCGTTTGGTCTGGATGGGCTCACCTCGTATTGGGTAATTAGGCCATTGGGCTCAACGGGCTCCTCCCACTTCAGGAAGATCATGTCATCCAGAGGGGTGAAGGTGAGCGACTCCGGCGCTATTCCTCCGGGAACTACGAAACAATTGTCAGAGCAAACATTTGTCAGGGAAATTGAAGTAGTGGTCCCGCAATGAGCGCGCTCTGTCAATATCACAGAGGTAAATGTCACAGAAGCTCGAAACAAAGCGCCACATGAGACCGTCGCAGCGTCTAAGCAGCTGGCACAAAACATCAGATAAGGAAACTGTTCATTTATGAGCTGCATAAATTATATATATATATACATATATATATCCAACACTAAACAGAGAAATTAAAAGAAAAATATTATATTTTAATACCAATACTCAAAGTTTAAATACACTAATGAATATTAACAGTTGCCTGTTAGTAAATGTGAATCTGTATAGGATTGAGATGACTGTGAATGCCTTAATATTTAACTACACACAGTTTTCTGGGCCGTGCAGATGGAGCTCGTGTCCCTGCTGTTTGTGTGAGCAGTGTACAGAGGAATGCCGCGCTCTGAGATTCAGGCCCGAGGCTACAGCAAGAGCCAAACAGCTGAGCAGACTGTTTGAATTGAGTTAGTCTGGAGAACAAACTTTCTTATTAGGACTTTTCCAAAAAGCTTTACTAATTAGCAAACTCTGTATTTATACATACACATTCTCATCTTCATCCAAGCCGGAAAAAAAAAGAAAAAAAACTGTGCGTGCTTTGTTGATCTTCTATTTCTATGTCTCCATTTCTGAAACAGCTTTTTTGTTTTGATTTTTTTTCATGGATTTTCATTGATTTCTCCCAAAGCCACTATGTAGATGATATGCTACCACAGAGGAAATATAGGAGATGTGAGGCAGATTTGATTTTCATCTTAAAATGAAAAGCCCTTCTGTCATGCTGATTCAGCTTCAGTCAGATCAATCTGACCATCACGGCTTCTGTTTTAATGTTATGGGGAGGAACTGGTGGAGGTTTAAGAGCAAATTAATCGGATATGAACAGAGAACTGACTGATGTGTGTGTGTGTGTGTGTGTGTGTGTGTGTGTGTGTGTGTGTGTGTGTGTGTGTGTGTGTGTGTGTGTGTGTGTGTGTATATATATATATATATATATACACACACACACACACACACACACACAGATGACTAATTACTGTATTTTATTAGCAGCATTTGGTTGCTACTTGGCCTCTTAATTCCTATGGAAGCATTAACAGGGATAATTAGTTTTTCACACATTGCTTTTCCAGATTAGACTTTATTAAATAATTGACACTGTAATAAGCCCTGTGTTGTTGTTCATTTGAGGTTATATTTACATAATTTCAACACCTGATAAACACCAGATGAGTTTTTCTTTTTTTTTTTTTTTTTACTAAAGATGGGTTACTTATTTATTTTTAGATCAAAACTCAAATACAAGGAATTATTAAATTCAATAAAAGCAGAGCTGTTCGGTGCAACAGTTCTGCATCCATGTCACCTTACAACCTGCTTCAGAAAGGTGTTGATTAATTCGCAGGACATGGCGGCTGAAGCTTGCTGCGTTACAGGACAGTTTTAAAATGTACTGTACTGCAGGTGTTTCTGTTATCAAACCTTCTCTCGTTCAGATGTGAGGTGGATGTGATAACAAAAACAGCTGTTAGGAAAACCTAATACAATTTATCAGCATAGAAAATAACAAAATCAATATAAGAGTCATTTAAAGTCAATCAGAGATTCTCCCTTCATGTTTTAAGAATTTTAATGTTATCTTGAAAGCTATCTTGTTATCATAAAGATTCCCCAAAAATATAAAAGTTAAAGGTACAGTGAGAAGTTGAAAATGTTAAAACTTCTAAGCAGGAGGTCTTTGAGTTGACACGGAAGAAGCCACTTATTGCTGTGCTGATTAAACTTCATGCGGATTTCCTTGCCCCAGTAATACACTGGAAACAGTGGAAATGACACTTCAGATGATCCTTTTCCTCAACCATTTACTTCATAATTATGGTTCTTGTTTAAACCTTTCACTTTCAGTTGGATTTTTGTTTGTACTTCGTCCACATATTATCCTCTCTAGAACCTCCTCTCGGGACTTACTGTCCTCCTCAGTCTGAAAGGTGACCTCTCTGCCCTCTTTCTTCCCTTCTTGGTTTGTCAGTGACAGACGGACATGAATGCTATGGTAGGGTGGCAGATCACGCAGCGTGAAGCGTGAAGCATTGTGTTCCACTGCCAGGCACTCGCGCACGGTGGTGTTGTGGCCCCCGCCTCCTCCCGCCATGGTGTAGCGGTAGCACAGGGACACTGAGTAGGTGTGGCACCGCGTCAGGTTGAATGCTAGGTTCTCCCACTGCAGGGACAGCTGCCTGGACTGGATATCCGAGGCCACGAGGCCTCGAAGTGGACGCATGGGTTCTAGGAGGAACATGGGAAAAGAAGAGGGAGGAGAAGGGGGGAGGGGGCAAAAAAGAAAAAAAAAAAAGAGGCACTGGATAAATGTTATTATGAAACACTGAAGAGACAAAATTAATTTTAGAAAAATAACAAAAAACGCGCATTTGATTTTAGACAGAACAGCTTGCAAATGATAACGTACTAATATCCCAGGACTGGCTCGACAGTTTTTGAGCCGTTCCTCTCCTACGTACTGCCATATTGGCCAGTCCCAACACAGAGGTCAGTTTGCTGCCAGCATCACACACCCACATTCCCAATGGCAGAGCAGGAACTCATGCCAATTGCACTAATTAATGGGACAGGCTGTGAGTTGCTCTTGCTCTCCCACCAGTCCCCTCCTCACTGTCACCGGGCAAGTTGGCTCTCCAGAAGTTATACTTTTTTGCCCTGGGGTTTGAAATCCACCCCCACCCCCCCGTGCAAAGACACACACACACACACACACACAAATCTGTGAGTGTTACAGAAGGACAGGCACTTCCGCTGGTCATTTTTACTTCTGGGTCACTGCTATGGCATGTCGCATATTTATAGCAGATACCAAGTTCATACTGCTCATCGACGAGTTAATGCCGACTTTCTCTGAAGCAGACTAAATAAACAACAGCTCTGTCTTTGATAAAGTCTCTTTAAATGTAATGGCTCACTGAGAGATACAGAGAGCCTCTGTACACAGAGGTACAAACCAGCCAGTGTTCAGGAGGATGTCTGAACCTGACGAGAGGCCAAGTAAAGCCAAGGACATCCTCAATCATCAAACATCAATGGAGGCATTTATCAGTGGCCATTATTAACCCAATCAACACCTTGTTGTCAAGTAATGTGCTACATAATGTTGTGTGCAGCTTTATCCAATATCTAATGAGCTGGAGATGCAGGAGATGACAGAGGGGATATGGGGTAGAGGGAGTTGGAAGTCGTTGGTCAAGGTCTTCAGGGCAGGCCCTCACTTTAAAAGAAGAAGTACCCCACAGAATGGATTTAAGAGATGCTCTACACAGCCACACACCAACACTCTCTTAAACTCCTATGCATATTTTCCAGCAACAGTACCATTCCTGTTTCTTTAGCCACTTTCTTTTGTAGAGGAGCACTTGAATTTTTATGACACTTCTAATCTACACTGAAGGCCTCTGCACTCATCAGCTTTCTCTTTTAATTTGCCGTCAGGCATCTCACAGCCGATGGAAATATGACCAGAGCGCTGATTTGAACCTCATCCAGACTAATGTGACGGTGGATGAATGAGGGGGCACAATAATCGCAAAGCAGTAGACTGCACTAGACCCAGTCAGAGACATTAATGTACCATTGTTCATCGTGACTGAGGATTGTCTTAATGGTGGAGTTGATAGTCTCCGCAGTCTGAGAGCTAAATAAAGAGTGGCATTTAACTGCTGAGTTGATGAAGCACCACCAAAGAGGCCACAGTGTGCTCATTATGGGGGTTCTCAAAGTGGATATTTGTGCCAGCTCCTTCCTCCTTGCCTCATCTTATTTGTCTGTATTCCACAGACACCCTGCGGCGAAAGAACTGCAGGCCTCCTAAAGTGGTTAAAGGCCCAGGGAAGGGTGCAGATCCCTACAGACGAATGAAACATGTGACAGGTTGCGGTTTACTATGCCCCTTCAACCTTTGATACGCTACAGAAGCTTGACAAAGTGAATCTGCTTTACATCTGGTTTACAGTTTTTGTTACACTGGAGCGCTCACACCTGTGCAGCTTGTGTTTGTGTCCACCTGGAATTAGGCCTCCAAAGCGCGAGTTGGCAGCAGAGTTTTCTATGATCCCGCCTCAAATATCGGTGACTAAAAGCAAAAGTCTGCGGGTATTCACGAGGTTAACAAACAAACTAAACGGGGATGAAATGTACAAGCGTCTTGTAATGGACAAGCTGGCAGGACTCTGCTTGTGAGCATTGTGGGAAAAGCATGGCGCAGTAACATTTTACAGCGTTGTTACACAGGGGTGACATAGTTGAGCAAGGCAGTATGCCATGCAAACGGAGCATTTCAAGCGGACAAATCAGTTACTTAATAGTCTGCATTTGCTGCAATGGGCTATTACATTTCTGGAAAGGTGCACCTCAAGCACTTGAGAAGCTACAGCACTGACAATAACGTAAGGTACATGGCAACGCTGTGGGATATGTCGATTTGATGTTCAAGCACAAACTGCCTTTAAGACTGAGTACAAGTATTAAAGAATGGGGAAACAAATTCATGCAGACATCAGCATTCATATGGGGTAGAAATCCCAACACCAGAAAGGTCCGAATAAGCGGATCCCGGGCTACTGCTGGAAGACATGATGAATGACATGTCAAGTCACGCAGAGCATTAGCTCCTCTGCTGGCTCCCTTTAACAGACCAAGAGACTCACAGTTAGGAGCTTTCCAGAAGGTTCAGGGGCCCAACAGCAGGCGGAAGCCCATTAACACAGTTTGGGGACCACCTGCAGTACAACTGCTCACCTCTCCTCTGTGATTTACTTGAGGGGCTTCAAGCTGCGCTAATGCACCGTGCTGATAATCACAGAAATGGCTCATCAAGCACACCTGGATGGCCATCAGAGCCAGGCGGAGATCGTGTTCACATTCACAGCCATTAGTTTTACAGCCTCGGCAACAGGACACACTCGACTCTGTGAGGGTGTGTATGTGTGTACTGTAACACTGGATAGCCAGCATGTTTGGGACAGAGGGAAATTCAGCATGACCATGGAAGAGTGAGATTAGTCACAGTGGCAAGACACAGCTTCCAGACAGGAAATTCACTTTCTTTCTAAATACAAAGAAGAGGGTCAGAAGATTCCTTTCTCTTCACTGGTTAATTACCACCTCTCTCAAAGTCCCCACAGAAACACCATTACTTGTTTTCTCATGCTTAAGTGTAATGAGGTCAACATTAAAGGGGACAATGAGAATTGGGATTCAGAGGTAGAATGTGGGGTCTCAGTAGGGGGACTGTAGGACAGATGGTTTGGAGGGATGGTCAGGGGATGAAGTGGTGGTGAAAGTCTCTTAGACGGTCATGAAGGGGGAAATAATTAAAGTAAAGGCGACTCCAAGGTTTAGCTTTTAAAGTAACTCATTTTTAAACCAACTCCACCATGAAAGAGGCGTAAACTTTGATAGAGCCAAGCAGGATCCGGTTATATCTGTGTGCACGGCAAAAAAGAACTATTTCAGCCATCAACCACACACAGCGTTTCATTTACCTAATGAAAAACAAAAGACAGGGGAAGATGACACGCAAAATCAATTTCCTCTTTACATTCTTGAATTTGTGCTGAATCTAAATGCCCAGTTGAGCAGCTCAGCAAACACAGCAGTAATACCTTTCCCACACACGGGTGAACGAGCCAACGTCACAGTGGCTGAAATGTAAATACATCATTGAAGCTTGAAACACTGATTTCAGGCACGGTGAAATCAAACACCATCTTTTGTGCTTTGTCTCCTTTGTACCGTTAAACTCTCCCCTCTATACCATGCAAGCACCCCATTTACCCTCCTTTTACTTGATGTCAACGCGTTTTTACTTGTTTATTGTGAATTATCTGTCTCTCAAGCGGGGGAGGGGGGGGGAGGGGGTGTACAAGGATTCAAGAGGGACTGATATAAGCTCTCACACAACGCTGGATGAATGAGGGGTATCTTTCTTGAGGGAGGAAAGTACCTTTAATATGTCACTGCAGAAGACACAAGGGAAACTCTGCTGGAGCAGGATGGGAAGATACTGTATGTGAGGGATGGTGTGTTGCTGGGAGGAATCGTGCACAGAGCAGAATGATGACCGTGGAAGACACACTGAACGCCTTGGGGTAACTCGGAGCTCTCCATGTCTTCCATGTGTGACTAAATACCACACATGTTGCAGATTTATATGATCTGTATGTAGATTTATTTAGAAATTAGCATGGATGTAGCTTTCTGGGATGCTGCTCGTGTCCTTGGGGAGGGGGTTGGGTATGTGAACTGTGACAAATCACGGAGGTGCATCAATGCAAACGGGCAGAAAAACAACTTAAAAAAAGTGAAAAGTCAAAGGAAAAGCAAAACACCACGTAAAAGATTATGTGTTCCTTCACCAAGGAAAAGGCCAAACAGATATACATACAGACAGGTATGTGATCAGTGTCATTGCCAATGGGACTTATTTCCTTGAAAGTTGAGGAAAAAACACATGTACAAGATGTTTTTTTTTAATGGAACCATTTCCATATAAGCTGTTTGAAAAATGACAGGCAGATGCCTTCATGAGGATGAAGTATCATTCATCATCATTATCATCATCTTCATCCGACCACGAAGATACCCTGACCTCCATCTCCTCTTGCTCTTCCAGGCAAATAAAGAATTGTTCCCAAGCCAGCCAAGATATGTCATCCCACCAGCGTGTCCTGGGTTTGTCCTGGGGCCTCCACCACCACCCGAAACATGTTCCTTGGGAGGCGTCCAGGAATCAACCTAACTAGATACCTAAACCAGCTGAACTGGCTCATCTTGATATGGAAGAGGAGCGACTCTACTCCAGAACTTCTCCCCCTCGCTCTAAAATAGAGTCAAACCATCCTAGGGAAGAAATTCATTTCAGATGCTTGTATCTACAGTCGTATTCCTGAAGCAACCATCTATAACTGTCTATTACAAGACACATTCAGCCAATCAGCCTAAGAAAATAAAAGCATTTACCAGTTAGATGGAGCAATCAGTTGGGATGACGGACTCCTAAGGGCAGAGTCACGGTACCATGTAGCGTCTATTTGCTAGGATTCCACCTCATTTAGAGCAAAAGATATTGGCTATTCAGCCAACACAGCCAGGCTTGCTTGCAGCTCCTAAAAAGCCAACAGAACGTAGACTTCACAGATGACGCTATTTGAATATTGCATAGTTGTAGGAGGATAACATGGGCAAAACGGAAAGAATGAATATGACCAGGGGAAAACCTCAGACAACAGCTACAATCCCCGACAGGTCATTTTAAACAAGTAGCTTCATTCCACCAAAGACTGACCTTCACTGGAGATCGCTCCAGAGGTTGTTGGGACTGCCATCAAGTGGCAGCAAAACACAACCAGGCAGACATGTGCGCAGCTGTGTCAAGGACCATGTAGAGCAGAGCCATCCCCCTAACCAGTAGGAGGAGCGCATCTCTCAGTCTTCAGTCCAGTCTCCAATCCAATCCAGCAGGTTTCACCGCAGAGCTAGATGCTGCAAGATGCATCTAAAGCCTGCCTGTAGTTTCCGGTAAAGAACGCTCATTGGTCCAAATTTTTTGTGTTTTACCTGGATAGATGGAGTCTGTCGTGATTGTATTCTCCCATGTGAATCCACCTGCCTCGCACGACAAGCAGAGCAGCGGTAGCAGCGACGAGTGGAGAACTCTTTGAATCCTACTGCACATCCAAACTGATTTCTTAAAAAATGGGGAATGGGGAGCCGACCTTGGAAAATTGTTAGTGATTGTCACATGAGAGTAAACCAAACTAAACGTTTGGAGTGCTTTTTCCAGTGCTGGTTAGATTTATGTAGATACTGAGCTTTTATCTAATTTACAACAGGCCTTCTACCCCACTTTTTGATCCATTCATCCATTAACTATGCCCACTCTATACTGTTTAGTCATTTGAGGGCTTAAGTCAATCACAGCTTACACAGGGCAAGACATCGGCCGACTATTCCAGGGCTATCACAGAGAGAAATGGTAATCTTCCACACCCACACCAAATGTCCATTTTCTAATCATCAATTGACCAAAAATGCGTTTCTTTGAACTGTGGAAATAAAATCCAGCCCTTAGAGAACACCCACACAAACACAGGAAAATGCAAAAGTCCACACAGAAGGGGAAGATTACAACCCACAGACTTTTTGCTGCAAGGAGGCAATGCTAACCACATGCCATACCAGTTGTCTGATATCACAGAAAAATCCAGAAAAACGTTGACCTAAAAACTCAACGTCAATTCATTATACTGGCAGAATTCTCTCTTCTTCAGTATGCACCAAAGACGCTTGCTCTGGGCTGGCTCCTGCAATCAGTTAGCTGTTATCTTTTAAATAACCCTCAAACAGATATTGCAATGCAAGCAGCAATTAAACTCTCGCTTTCAGTCTTCTGCAGCTCCAGAGTTCAGAGAACACCAGTGATAACAAATGTGTCTTTTCTTAAGTGATAAGTAGATGGAGTGACTGAGTCAGAGCTTGTCTATCAGCTCCTCTGATTTAATTTTCAGCAGATTATCGTGACCAATTCGGCCTTATAATGAAAGATTCTCTAAAGTTACGGCATGTGGCTGCCGAGCATCACGCACTGAACAGAGGATCTTTTACTAAAGTGCCTTCATAACATGCAAATAAGACATATTTATTGGTGTTACTGCAAACTTAATAACGTGCACCCCAGACGAGGTGTCTGAGGTGTGCATCACATCGACATGCCACACTAAATGTTATGTGGTTCTGAGTAAAACGATTTCGGTGTGTATCGTACGCACATCGTGTGCACGATGTACATACTGACAAGAATGGTAATGGAAAAAAAAAAAAAAATACAAGCCATTCAAAACTCATTATTTTCACCAAAGAACACCAAAATATGAACTTAAAGAAAAAAACGGCTGCTTTTTACCCAAACATGCCAACACATTACAAGAGTTACAACAATATGGCATGAGGAAGACGTACTTGACAAGATGGACCGTAATCTACTCAGTATTATTCAGATTAAAGGTTGCCTGTGGAGTTTTTGTGAAATGGAGAACTCACACAGGCCACAATATGAAAAGAATACACTTTAGGGATGCTTTGGTGAGCACAAAAGAAATATAGTTATTAACTCAGTGTGTCCCCCTAAAGGGGCAGAGGTTCAGTTGCTTTGACGACAATGACTGCGTACAAACGGCATATTCACAGCACTTATACTTACTACTTTGAGTGCAAAAGTGCATACAGATTGATAAGTCTGTCTTCCTGAAGTGCACTGGAAGTACCTGGACGGTGCGCTCCAAACAGGCACATGTGGAAAAACTATCCATACAGGCCACTCCGTTGCTGCCATACTGGTAACGGTGAGACAATCCTTGTGCGTTCTCATTAAAAAGACGATGACGACAGCACAGTTTAGTCTCTTAATTGGGGGGGGGGGGGGGGGGGGGGGGGGGGGGGGGGGGTCATTTTTGTTTGGAAATTACAATCAACAAAAGGTCAAATCCTGGTGGCATCATGGCAGTAGTTCGGGTAAGGACAGTTCGGCCTTGTCACTTCTGCTACAGCGGCACTTCTACTAAGGGACAGCGCTTGTTTGCTTGTTTACACTCTGTGCATGCTCACAGACTACATATGCCATTTGGCATCTACTGTATAACATTTACTCTTGTTTGTTCTCATCCTTGACTCCTTGGTCGCTCATGTTTTCTATTCCATCACTGTTTTTTTTTATGTATTTTAGTCACTTAAGCATGATTAGAGCATGATATAGAGCCATAGAGCATCATGCAGTTGTTGCACGAGACCACCAGGACGGAACTTTAAACAAAATAGAACATTAATAAAAACTCCTTTATTCTCCTTTAAACTAACCAACATCTAACACAGCTAAAAACAGGGCCTTCAGCCCCCGCCCTGCGTGTGGTAATAACAACCGCATTTCTGGATGGAATCAAACATTATATTTAGCTAATTTCTAATTATTCTCTTTTGTTTTTCCTCATAAAACACTTAAATACAGAATTTACAACTCAACAGACCAAATGCACAAATGATGAGTACATTGAAAAGGCATGCATATGTCTTTTCCAACCCACAAAGGGATATTTATTAAGGAAGAATTTGTAGTGGGAGTGTGCAGAACACATGCCTTCATCAAACTACTGTTTTTTTAAGGAATTTAAAAAAAATGACAAAAAAAAAGTTATAACAAAACATAACTGCCAATTTCACTAGAGTGGTGTGACAAAAAAAAATGTACGATTCTGGATATTATTATTTATTGTCATGATATACTCTTTATTGTGAATGCAATAAAATAATCTAATTGTATACTCTTATTATACTGGAAACCTTTTAAAATGCCATTTTTAATCAGCATTTTAAAGTGTTTTTTTTCCAATGGTAAAACATTGGATTGGTTTCATTATTTTTTATTTTATTTGAATGAATATTGCCTTAATTTTAAAAAAGCAGTCTCCAGTCTGTTCTTGCAACAAAAACCAACCACAGTAACTTTGGATTCCCGTCCTGGTTGTCTCTTGTGACAACTTTGTTCTGCTTCAAAGAGGGAATAAATGTTTATTGATAGAGCCAACAGATCTTTGCTTTAGTGCACCACTTTAGTCTTTCAAGGTTTTTTAAAGAAAGAAGAAAAAGGAAAAAAAAAAACCCGGCAGGGTCTTTCAGTTCTCGCCCCGTGCCACTAATGCCATCTTTGTAAAAGCAGACTTTATCTCATCTCTTACTTTTTCCATTTAGTGGTTTTTGTTTTGTTCTCGTTTCCAGGACTGAGAACACCAAATAAAATTGATTTCATTTCCTTTACTTCACAGCTCCACAATCAGTGACTATGTGCTTCCTCTTTTCTGTTGTTCTCATTGTTATGCCTATTTAGTTGTGGTGCAAACAATGTTTTTATATGCAAATGATCAATTAGGGGAGTGTCTGGAGCCATTCATGGCTAAAGATAGAAGTGGAAATCAGGCTAATGTATGTGCATAAAACGTCACAATGAGTGAGATTTATAAAAGAGAACCCTGCAAACAGCCAAAAATAAATCTATCTAGTGTGTACACATGCTTTTAGTCATGGAATTTCATGCATCTGACTCCAGGCCGCTACAAATATCATAGGCATACTAAATATATATATATATATATATATATATATATATATATATATATATATATATATATATACATATATATATATATATGTGTGTGTTTATTTGAAGCTGCAAAGAGTGAAACAGTTGGAAACCAGTGTTGTAAGCCCTGGAGACTCACCTGCACACTTGGTCCTGCTCACAAGAGGAGGTCCAGGAGGGCCGGTTCCTCCTTCTCCAGGCCGGGTCAATAGCACGCTGATGTGGTACTCTGTGTCTGGATCCAGGTGCCACAGCTTATAGGTGACCATGTTGACTCCGTGCACCTCTGACCATGGAGACTGACTAGCGCGGTACTCAATCTCCTTCCTGATAATGGGGCCGTCTCCCAGGATAGAGTTGGTGTTGAGCTGGATGATCAAGTAAGTGGAGCCGGCGCGCAGAAGTTGAGGCGGCGCAATGGGGGATGGAGGTACTGTCAGAGGGAATGACAAACAGTGTTTTTCATTTCACATTTTGAGCCTGTGTTTGTAGTGCAACAGCATCGGCTGGCGGGCTCACAGCACTGCCGCATAATCTAGCGAAGAACGTTGCCGTATTCATTTTACTGATCACTTTTACGCAAACAGATCTATCCGTTAAAGGCCAGTGTGTCTCCACAGACTGCAGGATGTCAAGCAGGTCACACTCTGTTCAAATAGTAAATTAGTCACACCCATTAAAGAAGACTTCACAGCCTTGTATACATTTTAACAGCGTGATGATGGAAAAGAACAGCTGCACGTGCAATGAAATGTGTGACATCTTTGTAACTGAGGGATTAACTGCCGTCTCTGTCCTCACAGTTTCTCACCATGATAAAAGAAGAGACTCTGCATCACTGTCGGACAAGATCGTCAGACCAAGAATTAATTCCTGAGCCCACCGGTCAAATGTCACCGGCAGGCAGATCCAAACCATTGAACAATTACACGGGCAACAGTGTGAGTGAGGAATGGGAATGGAAAAGAAATGAGGACAAAGCATGAGAAAAGATCAGAGTAAGATCTGTGGCTGTGACTAATCCCTCATTCCTGCAGAAGTGCCTCTCTCTTTTATGGCCCTTCTCTCTGTGGGTTTTGAACATTACCAGCACCTCACCTCTGTTCTAGACCCTTCCTGTAGCCTGCAGAACATCATCTTTATGTTGACTCATAAAAAGGACAACTTTAGGCTGCAGGAATGCAGACAGCATGATCACACTTTTAACAACTCGCTCATTTCTCCCAGGTTGCAAGTTCGCAGCTCCAATAAATATGTTTTTGTTTATTTCACATTTGATTTTTTTTTTAATTTGCATATTAATAACCGTCTTTTCTGTTGCTCGCTTCACCTTATTGTCAGACTACCCAGTCAACTACAGGGGTTAATCTCAGTATTAAAGAGGCTTCAGATCTCTGAATATGCATGATGCTTGACAGTCGGGATCAAATGCATGATATTCAACAGAGAGCAGAAAACCTATTACCAAAATTTCTGCAATTGAACTTGATTCAAATCAAAGAGTTGATCCTAATACAGCCAAAACAAAACGTATTTTTTCTTTTCTTTCTTTTAAAAGGCACCACTGTTGCCTCACAGCAAGAAGGTCCCTGGTTCGATTCCCGGGCGGGGGTCTTTCTGCGTGGAGTTTGCATGTTCTCCCCATGCTTCCGTGGGTTTTCTCCGGGTGCTCCGGCATACTAAGTTGATTGATTATTCTAAATTCCCCGTAGGTGTGAGTGTGAGCGCGCATGGTCGTGGAATTTAAAGCACCCCCAAAAAAGATTTGAAGCCAGATATCCAATTCAGGATATAAAACATAAAAGTAATGGTAAAACATTGTTAGCTCATTTATTTGGTTGGTTTATTTAACAGCTGATTTGAATTTGCTGCCTTAAGCAGGACTGAAAGTTTCAACTTCCCACATCTGAGGTGCAGTGAATGCATCGTGATTTGAAAGTTGAAACTGAGTGAAGATAATAAGATAATAGATGGAGATAAAAAAAAAAGTAGAGGCTGGATAACGCCGAGTCCCCTGCGGATCCAAACAGCCAGTGGCATACCTTCAGACTTAAACAGTCCCGGTAAAAACTTCATAATATGTCCCCTTGAACTAATTAGGAGGATGATGAGTGATTTTAAGTCTTTTAAAAAAATCACACAGTTAAACAGCTGGTCATCACATCTGCACACGGTGCAGCTTTGTGAGAATTAAGACTTTTGTTTTCACGATGAGAAAGTACAGAAGGCAAAAAGCCACACAGACACAGACACCGTGGTGACTTTGGCTGACATTGATGAAGACAAGAAGTGGGATGTCACGTTGTGGCGTTGTAACAGTGCTTTAACTAGTAATGGTTAGAGGGTTCAGTAACAGCTTTGGAAAATGTCTCCATTATGTTGAGTAGCACCGAGTTTATCACAACACTAAAACCGAGCCATGTTTCCTAAGTAATGAGAGGGATTTCCCCTCAGCGCCAGCAGAATAAAACGGAGGGTCTTTGGCCACATGAGCGGCTCTGTGAAGCAGCAGGTCTTGATCTAACATTTGCATGGCAACAGACTTCACTGACAATCCTAAAATGATGATTAAAGACAGGCATAGGTCTTTAAGTTTAGTACTTGGAACTGCATATAAATGAGACTGATATTATTATGCCAACCGCCCGCCATTTGTTGATACATTTCAGGCTTTATTACACTGCTTAATTGACTGATTAATGAAGATGGAAACATTAAAATAAACAGAACTAAAAAAAAGAAAAAAATCCCCTTTTACTGGTTCTCATTCTCCTCTGTCCTTGCATCAGTCTTTTCGAAGGATCACGCAGTCGAGGGCGCTCTTAATTCCCTCTCTCATCTTCACTTAGCTGAGGGCTGGAGTCTGTTATGCCATCAAGCTATTTCACTGCCATGTCATTACTATGCTGTCAGAGTGGTGTCAGGCGGCGGGGTTGCAGTGAGTAATGAGAGTGAGGTCACCATCTGTGGTTCATGATATGACAGGGGCTGCAGGAGTCCGAGTCAAGTGAGCAGCTTTTTGACAGAAAGTTGAAGAGCCCAGGATGGCACCCTGTTTGACAACTGCAGCTCAGGAAATCACTCATGCTAGGAGGCTGTGCTCACCATCTCAAAGCGAGTACCATGCTGTTTGTGGTTGAGGATTTTTATGACTAGATCAGAAAATAGACTTTTATGACTTTCACAGTGACAGATAGTCTTTTTTTTTTATTTTTTTTTTTTATTATTCAACTTTAAAAAAATCACACAGCAGCTTCCAACAAAACAAGGGAAACTTATGCAACCAGGATAGGTGAGCCTGACCTGGAGAGAACAGTAACAGTTAGTTCATGGTTTCTCCGTTCGGTCATCTGGACCAGTCTGTGATGCTCCAGCAGCCAGAAAATAAGACCGAGCTCAGTCAGCTACGCGTGCACCTTGACCAAACTCTCATTCCCGAATATGGGACAAGGAGAAGAAAAGCATGGGCGCTTGTTTCAAGGAGAGACTTTGTTAGAGAACTGCCTCTTCTCTACTCCTTTAAATTACACAAAAGACCAATTACATACCTGCGCATGGGAGGCTTTGTAACATCTGACTCAAAAATGTTCTTATAAACAGAAGTGCAACACCATAATTACACTTTTGTGGATTTACAAATCACACAGGAAACTTAAGAGCATTTACCTTTAACGACAAGTTCAGCGAAGTTGGAGACCCCTGAGCCCCTGGAGGACTGGGTGACGCAGCGGTAAAGGTCTTGATCGGAGCGCTGTACGTTATCCAGTTGGAAAGACACAACAAAGCGGCGATGGCTCAGGTGCTTGACTGACGCCGTTGTTAAAATGTCCCCATTGTGTCTCTGGAAAGCAGGAAAAGGACAGGGTCAAGAAAAACAGGACGGGTCATCATCAGCTGCTCACTCACACGCACGCAGGTATATGTCATCTATTCAGAGCAGTCAATGTGCACAGAAACAGGCACTTATTCATATGCGCATGTAGCTGTATTTGTACCGTGTCAAATAAATAAGTATTGCTAAAGGGATACTCCATAACCAAAGCACTAAATCTCCATTACACTGGGAGATTTGTCACAAATACTTTTAAACTAAAGGCTGCCCACATCTCTACAGTTGCCTCCTTGTACGAGTGGCAAAAAAACCAAGATGTCACACATCCCTTAATCCAAGATGATAAAGTCTCTTCATAATAACTTCTCTGGCAGCATGATAAATGCTTCCACCTGTCAGACTGCCCCCTGTTTGTAACGCAGCCCGAAGGACACCAGAAGGCAACGGTTTTCACACGCCGGGCAGCGCTCGTCGTGACTGTGGGCTGATGTTCTGTTACATCATAGGGGGAGGGTCCCCGCCGGCTCGGCTCTTTGGCTAAAACTGGCTCGATGACTTATTGGTTATTTTAAGACATGGGGGGAACCCAGAAGATTTCCTTACGAACAAGAGTTTATGTTAAAGCATGTACTAATTTAGTGTGCCTTATGTGTTCATTATCAAACAAATACTTACACACACAAACACACACATGATCAGTACCTGAACTGTACTTAACCCTTGTACACAGTCACTGCTGTGTGAACTCCTGGGACATTAAACTAATAAACTAACAATGTACACTTGAGTTATTACTATATGGGTCAGTTCTCATTAAAGATGTGCGATTAAAATGGAGAATTGTCCAACTGTGTGCAATTTAATTAGAAATGAAAGACCATCTAACTGATTTAATCTTGCAATGTGACAGTCAGGCATGCTTTATTAAAAATAAATGAAATCTTGTTAAAATAATGCTGATTAAGGGGTAATGCATGTCATGAGTGTCTTGCTCTAATGTATCCCATCTACAAATTAAGTCATCCTCGGTGTGCAACATCATTCAGACCAAAGCATTTAACCGCTCAGCAGTTTGGGACTGGGAAGCAGAGGGGCTTTAATCCATCCAGGTTTGATCCGTTTAGTTCAGAGGCTAATAGATGAGTATAAAAAGACGAAGAAAGACAAGTTTGAACATAAAGCAGAAGATGTACAAAAAAACAAAACAATTGTAAACAAAGGGAGTTGGGTTAGAAAGACAGAAAAGTTGTGACAGCAAAATAAAAAAAGAGAAAACGAGGGGGAGAGACAGCGATCTGACCAGTGTTTAGTGCTTCACCTTGCTTGTGCACGGTGAGAAGATTTCACACATTGTTGCACGCCATTAAAACAAACGGCATATGTCAAGAAGCAGCCGCTCAGCCAGGCCCACATCATCTGACTTTTCTTTTTCATTTTAAAAAGCGTATCATGTTTGCAGGCCATTGTCTTTGCGTGAGATGGGCCGCGTGCGTAACGATCCGTTAGTATCTGTCCGTCTTGGAACAGTTTGGAGCCCGTCAGCGTGCTGGGTCAACAAAGAGGCCTCCGGGTTACGCTGCCGGGCCTCAAAAAAGACCACAGACCACATAAATGTTGCACCAAGCCTTTTTTGCAAACAAAAACAAAAACTCGCTGATTAGGGTTAAGCAGGCAACAAATCTTTCAACTGCTGGAAGAAAAAAAAGAGAAACTTAATCGAACACTCGTAGCCTTGAAGCGTTTTCTTTTGTTTTTTGTTTTTTTTGCTATCTCCTTTCTGCCACCAAGCTCGCGGATTAAAAACTGGAGGCAGAAGAAATCCGGATAAATCAAATAAGCATGACATCACTTCATGTTAGCAAAACAATCTGGTTGTGGGTAATTGGCGGAGAAACAACTCAACGATCTGTTAATCTGGCAGGCGTGTGCCGTCCAGGCTCCGCGTCTGGAGCGGCAAACACAATCAACATAGCAGCTGCAGAACACCACAAAAAAACATTGATTTGTGTTCACACGGAGAACGCGGCAAGACAGACTGTGAAAGACGGAAACACGGTGAGGAGGACAGCTGAAGGCAGAGAAGGGGGGGGGGGGGGGGGGGGGGGGGGTTCCCAGTGGCCTGGAGATCTCATTACAACAGGCGTCTGTAATTACCCAAGGCATTTGTCTTCATCCTTCTGTTGTGACCAAGTGGGTGGATGTTCAAAGAGGTGTAAACGAGCACACTTCAATTACCTAAATCCAACAACTCCTGGTTTTAAACAATGCAGGAGGTTTGCCTCTGTCGACCGTGATTAACGCTGGCTGCGGTGGGCGGTGAGAAGTTGCCGAGACCACTGAATGTGTGGCTGCAGCGGCGGCAGCGCCACAGGGAAAGAAAGGAGGCTCTATAAAACAATGACATTCAGATCTTTACATCTGGACCGCATGACGCGACGCATTCTTCAGTTACTCCCACCGCAGTTGAACCAGAATGGACTTGCCCGACCTTCCTAGGAAAAGCCGGAGTCGATGAAAAGAAACATCACCAAAACAAAGTGGTTTTTGATCGAGTGAAGAGAGCTGAGGACTCGTACGAGCAGAGCAGCTCCTCAAAGGCAGTGGAGTGACGGGACTTCAAGGCCTGCGCAGCTTTCACAGCATGAAATCTGTGTCTTCATTTAGGCACTAACAATTCTGGGACATATAATTAAAAGCCCGCGACAAACGTGTGACACAGATTATTTAGAGCATCACGTTCCACTTACTTGACTGTGATTGGGAAGGAAATCTTCAACGTAACTTAATGATTTGCTTCACTGAGCAGTGTAACATGCCTACACTTGTGCCTCTGGGCCAGAGCCTCTGTTTGAACTAAAACTTACAATTTCTGGCTGGAAAGTCAATCAGACTGCAGAGTGGACAATAACAAATAAAAAGAGTTGTAAAACAAACGCAAAGCGACACAACGTGACTTATAAAGAGACTCAAAGCAACAAGCAGAAGATACATGTTAATAAAGATGCAAGATGTTGATTGTGTTCTGGACACAGTCTGCTCAAAAGATCCTTAGAGTCTCCTTGGACCAAACAGATCAGAGGATTTCCCGACCCAGGACTATATACCTACGAGGGCTTTTATCTCCTTTCACTGATAGGACGATTAGAGCGACATAAATTCTGGGTCCCACAGAGCGGCAGCCGGCCACGCCAGCACATTCACGGCGTCACGAATCACAAGTGCTCTAGGCAACAACTGCGAGCGCCACAGCACAGTTTAGAAGGAACTCTGCACACGTGCACATGTGCACACGTGCGTAGTTTATTTAGCCGCGGTAAAGAAAATTTGCACAAGGCAGACTGAGCGAGAAGGAATCACACAGAGACTGCGGCTGAGGTGCCTCTTAATTGTAAGGAATTCACTATGATAAGGACCAAAAGCTGTTTTTTTCCTTTGTACTGCTGAAGGTTATTACTCAATAATATACACATCCATTCCAGCTACGCATGTTCATTTAACTATAAAGTCCACTGTCAAACCACTGACCTCTAACAGGAACTTCTCAGCTTCTGAGGCCTTTCCAGCAGCAACACACTGGAAAGTGGCATTTTGTCCAGCATTGATCTCCTCATCTCCAAGCCTGGAGAAATGTGGAGCTTTATCTAAAGAGGAAGACACAGAGGAGAGAAAACAGTTGGATTAAACAACTAGGGTGCTTGTTATTCATTCACAATGTCGCTCAGCTATTGGCAAGGTTGTCAAGCTTCTTTTTTTTTTTTTTTTTTTTTTTTTGTTAATAGAAATTTAGAAAAAAAAAAAGTTTTTTAAGATAGTCTAGCTTTGGGGGAAAAAAAAAGCGATTTGCATTGTAATTCCAAACATAAATAAGAAGCATCTTTTTTCATTTCATACTTTGACCTGACATTGAAAAAAATCCATTCATTTAGCCGTGTTTCATTATCTTTTACATGACTAACTGTAGGAACAACGGTACATTGTTTGGGTGGCTTTTGATACACTTAATGAACTTTTGCAATTCTTTGATCTCTTTAACACAAGTTTCAATAGTTTTCAAACACTAACAGTGTCGTGGAGACAAGCACTGGATATCCATCATATGATGTAATATTAAAAAGGGGCGCTACGGTGGAAGCTTTTCTACGGTTAAAATAATATCAATTTAAAAGCAAGCACAGAAGCTCCCAGCATCCATTAAATAAATATCTTGCAAACAGACAGCATCAATATATACTTGAACAGAAAGTCGGAGAGAACACTTGCAGAGCTTCGCATTAATCCTCCTCTGTTTGAGTAATAACGTCCCAGCATCCTGCGCGGAGCTGCGAATGAGTCAGCGTGTGGGAGTCGCCCTCTCACCCGGCTCCACAATTAACAATAGAGGAGTGAGAACCAAACCCCTGCAGAACCAAATCGCTGGGTAAATGCCAGTAGCGCTGCCAGCCATCACTGTGAAACGGGGTAGGACATGTCGGCGTGTCACTCCGGTTGACTGACGGGATGAGATGGCAGAGCAACTGCGGAGCTGACGCATCAGGGAGAAGCAAATGTTCGGGACCGCTCACATCCTGCTTGGTTTTCCGCGACACTGCTCTGCTATCGTGCAAAGGGAGAAGACAATTTCTTGATCTTGTTTGTGTGGAGTAAGTAAGGGAAAGCGCTTGCATTTGTACCCCACATGTGGCCACGCTTCCGTCTTCTAGAGGATCATTCATAATTTATGCCTGTGAGCCACACGTACAGTAAACAAACACTGAAATGAATGCATGTGGAAAAGAACATGCCCTGCAGTTTGCAAGGGCTGCACTGTTATACAGCCAAATGTGTCAGATCTTATCCTCTGGACTCTTTAGCGTGATAAATATTTCATTGGACTCCAACACTGATTTCAGAGTCAAAGACTGTGACTCAAGAGAATACAACCGAAATGTCAACCATGTTTTAACCAGAATTCCTAATGAGGACATTTTTATAAGTTTACTCTATTTTTAACCAGCGAACACTTCCCGTTGGCTTTTTCGCTCCTTCTTCCCCCACACTCCTGGCTGCCAAGTGATACGGGCTGGCCATGTGCCACGTCATAAGGCATGCGCAGGGCCTGATGAGTGCCTTAATTATTTAATGGCCACAGTGGGAGCAGTCTGAAGATACCATCTGCTGCGTAACAGGTTGGCCAACTGGGTGGTATGCATGCCGTAAGGGTGCGACCCAATCTCACAGCTGGTGTTCATTTGATAAAACCACGGGGGTATCTTCAGTAACATAACACCCCTGAAAAGTCTCGATCAATGAAAATCCATGCGATATAACCAGAGAGATGGCAATGATCCCCATGAGAGATCTTCATCTATGTTTGTGTTGGTCACGTACTGTAAGTCAGTTGAAAACCGTGTGTGCGGTGGTTGGTAAATGTGCAGACATGAGGCTCTGTGTTCGGCAGCGGGCTGAACAGTGAGAAGCTTTGTCCAGGTATCTTAGTGAATGTGTTCTACACAAGGTCCTCTGGGGCTGACGACACACTGAACTGCTACACTAACGTTTCCTCAGCTGACACCAAATGTCCTCTGCTACAGGAAGCCCTACGCTGTGAAAAACCCACCATGAGGGGATGGCAGCTTCAACGGGAAAGCCCCTCTGTCCGTAACTGTGTTCAGGAGAACATGAAAATGCAAGAACCTTCAGTGAGAGCTCTGAAGAACACAATGAGTAAGATACAGTTATGTGGAATAACAGCACACCCTGCTCTAAACCTAAAGGCTTTATGTATCAAAAGACATTATTTAAGCACATATCTGGTTTCTCAAATTGTTTTCAAATGAGGTAAATACAAGTTCAAATGTACAAAAACACAAGCGAAGTACACCCTTACGGCTTTTATAAGAGTTACGAGGGTAACAAGCAACCAGGTGAAAGCATCCGAAATCCAAAAAGCCTTATAGTCTATGCTTCGTTAAAACTAGACTCATGGACTTGCCGGTCCACCTGTTTCCTCTCTACCCCTGTCTCACATCTTCAACCTGCCCCAACTGCAGCAACGGCATAGTGACGGACACGGTTGCCAGGATACCACCAAGCTACCAAAGAGGGACTAGTTGGTAAAACTAAAAACAATGATGCCGTTCAGGTTTCAAAGTGTTAGATGAGCAACAGAACAATGCAATTTTCCACGAAGTTAGTCAAACTACACGCTGCAACATTTTGGATTTCCAAGCCTCAAACCTTGAAACGAGTGACGGTGCTGAGGCCCTGCACCGGGGGTGTGAGGTCGGAGTAAAAAGCAGCGCATGCTGCCTGTCTTACAGCAACAGCCACCAAGTATAAACACGGCTGCGATATCTTCAGGACCCCGTCTGTGCAGTATTTTCTGATTCATTTGGTGCGTTGCTTGTGTGCATGATGCTGCGCGCGATTAAAACTTGCTTGAACGATCCCTGTATAAATGTTCTGAGATCTCGCAGAGACACAGAGACCCAAGCCGCCCGTCGACTTAGCTGTGAAATGGTGAAATGAAGCCAATAATTGATTAAAGAAATATGATAATAAAACAAATAATATGGAAAAAAAAAAAGCTCTCCTACAAAAACTTGTGGTCTGTTTTGTTTTGTTTTTTCAACGCGACGTTGGCAACCACACGCCCCCAGTAATCTGGAGTCGTATGTGAGGTCAACTGTTTTGAGACCTGAAAAGGACCAGATTATTGATTTTTTTTCTATCATACCCTCACACGTAACGTTAGAAGTGACAATAGGTCCAAGTCATTTTTTTACGTATTGTATTTGTAAACTGTATTTAACATCAACGCCCACTTGAAGCAACGCGTGCTGTCAGGTAAATCTGCCATTAGTCTGTGTCTAATCCTGTTTATGTTTCACGTTGCTTTGAAATACATTTTCATCCTACAGTTTGCTGAAATGCCTCTCTCCTGCAGCACCGGCGTAAGTGCAATCCATTGTCAGAAGTGGTACTTACAGCAAGGATAGTTGAGCACCATGATGTCATCTATCGCGATGTAACCTCGCCGCTCTCTGGAAACGGTTGCCTCAATCAGGACCTGCAAAAGTGAACATGAACGTATGATGAGCAGATTGAAATGAGCAGCTTACGCATGTACTTGTGTGTGGCCTCGTGCTCATACGGTTGATATGTACGATCTTTATTTATTTATTTATTTTTAACGCACTGAGGGCTGTGTGTGTGCTCTATCACTCTTGTTCCCTTCAGTGACAGATGGATTAATTAAAACAAGGCCATGGCACATTTGCTGACCCAAAACAGAAACCTAGACAATGACAGAAATAAGAGAAACACAGAAGCTTCAACACAGAGATGGATACGTTATGTTTCAGTCCGCAGGGCTATGGGAAATAATTGCTTTATCGCAAAGCGCACAATATGGTGTCTGAGTCATGAGCCCCGTCGTCGATTCAGGGCACGGGCTGCTGAGAAGCCATAACAGCAGATAACATGCACAAGGCCACGGGACTCGGGAGAGGACAGACCTTCATTCTGTCCTGTGGAACAATAAGCTGGACGAGCGGTGGGCTCTCATGAAACCTAATCAATACCAAATCACCATTCCCGGTAATGGCAGAGGAGTTATGAGACACGGGGGGCGATGTTTGTTTTTGCCGCACCAGGGAAAGTCTTCCATCCATATATCTGATCAGAAGCCAGCTCCGACCTGCCGTTTCTCATAATCTTAAAACCAAATAGATACAACATGGTTTCTATCCGCAAGTCGTGATTCTTACCGAGGTCCACCACACTCCCACCTACGTTCCAACCGCTCTCATATAAACTACTGATGTCTGTCTTTGTACAGATGAATATGAAATCCATCCTGCACTACTGGAGAGCTCATTCATAGCTGTGCAAATGTTAAACTGAATTAGTTTAGTTTATGACTCAGCCTGCAGAACATTTAAACGCCTTGTAATACTCACTATATTATTCTCTTGCAACCGCCAACCCACTCTTGTAACACACCCTTTGCAGAATCGCATCATTTTTGCCGTTTTCCCAAAAAGAAATTGAACACAAGATTGAAAATGCAAATAAAAAAATAAAATAAAATGAGTATCAAAGACGTGAAGATCCATTAACCCCTCCCGGTGGTCACTGCTGGCTCGCACACATTACACTCACCAACACAATACTTTGATGTTTTAACAACTAATATAAAAGTCACCTCCAGGACCTTCTGGCCCATTTTCAGGCCTTCTACAGCCAGCGGGACGGACATAGTCCACATGCCAGGACTTAAAAAAAGGAAGAATCAACTGCTCTAATAACAACCCAGTCATGCTTGACCCCAAGAGGCATCCCCAGTAAATATCATGAAAGCATGCGAGGAGATTGCGTCAGCTAAAAAGAGGAAGAGGTGAAACGGGAAAGCAGAGGGACAGGTCCTGGCAGCTGGGTCCCCAGCAGTTGGAGCGAGACCCTGCTCCGGCTACGGCTGGCTACTCCACCCCGAGAGGAACACTGAGGCTAATCTCCTCCTGCCAGAGTCAATTTTATTGTTTGTTCCCGGGCACAGACTGGAACCTGAGCTGCAAGGTGCCACTGCATTTCAAAATGTATATTAACATTTCCTGTTTTTATCACTTCCACCCCCCTACCCCCTTTATCCCCAGATGGTCTATTTTAAGACCCTGCACAAGTTCAGTTCTTCTTACTTAATTATTTCTGTCTTTTATTTGTTTTGGGTTTTTTTTTTGCTGCCCATCTTTCCCTTTAAGCCTTTCTTTCTCCCACCCTCCTCCCGCCTCTCCCCTTTTTACAAGCCTCTGCTTCATCATACAAAAATTAAGCGCAATTATTAGGGCACAATTTTCTACAGTATGTTGACCTGAATTAGCTGTGTAAATACATGGCATTTCCATTAGTCTAACATCAAAATTAGCAAGAAACACTGATTAAGCTTAATGGCATAGGCCCACAAGCAAAAGAAAAAATAATCTTGAAAGTCTAATAGAAGCTGTTATTACTCTTCTGAGCTAAAGCGCTAAAGAGATTGATTACTGGTTAATCCTTAGTCTTCTTAGCCATTAGGGGAGGAGGTTTTTAAAGGACAGAAATTCAGAGTATTTTTTATAAATGTGTTAATTGAAAGCCACTTTCCTAATGAATGTTTACATGGGCCTGTAATTTATTTTTAAGGGTTGTTACTTTACTTGCACAACATGTAAAATGTAATATCTACCCTTTAGAGAAGTAATAACAATAATAATAAGCGTGGCGTAAAGTGATTTACTCAAGTTATAAAAGCACATTACCTGAACATATTACATTAACCTGTAAAACAGGTTTTTTCTGGAGGCAGTTGGAATGTCTACAAATCAAGACGGGATTTATTCGCTCCTGTAAGCCATCTTCAACCTTTCTCTGTACAGGAGACACCACCATAACCATGGGGCTTCAAAATAATTCAGTCAAAAGTTGGATTTAAAGAAGAAAAAAAAAGAAAAGAAAAAAACAACAAAACTCTGACAAACACTCCTCAATTTATGAAAGTAAAAAAGCCGACTGATAACAGTGATATCTGAATATACAATATTATTGAGGGAATATAAATGCAATGACTACCATATTTCACAAAACCCTTTCCTGCAGCCATGGGCTCAGCGTGGAGGACTCCCAGCAGGGGACTGTGCAGTGGGAGAAATACAGATAATACAGAGTCAGACAAATCTGAGACGTACGGATTTTCATTTACAAGTCTTTGATGTGTCACCTGCATGGCGAAGCCTTAATTTCTACTTAAGGAATATAATCTAATAGGTAAATAAGATAAAGTCATGGGAATGACTTCACTTGGATATAAAAGGTCATGCTAAACAGTTTAAAATAATCCAGTTTGCACATCACATATATTTCCATTTCTTACAGATACACTTGGGAGGCGCATTCTCACAATTTCAGCCAGTATTCAACACATCCATCCATGCATTTTCTATACCCGCTCCATCCTTTGCAGGGTCACGGGGGTCTGCTGGAGCCCATCCCGGCTCATTACAGGTGAGAGGCAGGGGTCCACCCTGGACAGGTCGCCAGTCCATCGCAGGGCCACATACAGAGACAAACATGCTCACGCTCACACCTACGGGCAATTTAGAAGTATCAATCAACCTAACATGCATGTTTTTGGACTGTGGGAGGAAGCCGGAGTACCCGGAGAGAACCCTCACAAGCACGGGGAGAACATGCAAACTCCACACAGAAAGACTCCGGGGCCGGGGAATCAAACCAGGAACCTTCTTGCTGTGAGCCAACAGTTCTAACCACTAAACCACCGTATACAGGTTTCAAATCTAAAACATCAGCTGTTAAGCTGCAACAAAACCTCTTTTAATGTCATGATTTTACCGCGCAGGAAGGATCGCTGTCCTCTCAGTTATGTAATAACACGCCTCCCAGCGTAGCCCGAGTCGCTACAGAGGTTCGGCTCCAGTTTGGACTACAGAAGCCACGTCGTAAGAGCCAAAGGACTACAATACATCCCATCGTGTGTTGATGAGGTTACCAGGGTAAATACTCTATTATAAATAAATACTAACTATCTGTTCAGCCAACCAAATATCTCCGTCTGCTTTGTCATTAGTGTTTTTGAAGCTGTTTTCTACCGTTACCATATACACCATTTCATCCAATTCCACCTCATATACAGTTTTTGAACTTTGTGAACACATTCTGCCCTTTTTTATTAACGTAGCTGCTAGACCGCTTCTGTTTCACCTCCTTCTTTTTCAATATTAATATCGTTCCTGCATGACTGTCCCTTGAGGATCATCAATCCTGAGACTGAGAGGGTTTCTTTCATTTTCCAGACCGGAAAATTCTTTCCATGCAGCTTATGTCTAACTAGAGACAACTAGAGACAACTTGTGCTGTAATAGACGCTATATAAATAAAATTGAATTGAATTGAATTATACCGTTCTGCTGCTCCAGAACCTTTGCCTTGACACATCACACCTTGTCCAACATTCCTCAGTCAGAACACTGAAGAGTCTTTTCCTCCTCATCAAAACCCTCACTCTTGTATCAATATATCTAGTCATGAGCCGTCTCCCAGTTGGCAGTAACTCATCCACATTGTCTGGTAGCGCTGCACTCCAGAGCTAAAGATAGTCACAGGCATTCAACCTCTTTCAAGTTTCAGTTTTTTATTTTGCTGTTAAATAACACTCGTCATGCAGCGATTAATTTAACAGGAAATGCATGAGATAAGAAGGTTAACTTAAAATAGTAAATTGTAAAGTTTAGCACTGAAGAACACGGGAAAGCACGTCTACTCCATGGAGTGAGCAGCACTCTTACAATACCGGTATTGTAATAGGAAAGATTACAAAAACATGACATTAAAAGGAAAAAGAACCCATAAAATGTTGGATTTAGTACAAGGAGGAATAAAAACAGAAAATCAACATGTAGAAAAAGGCAGAGAAGAAAGCCTGAAGATGTTTCTGACATTTGAAAGAAGATAAATAAGTTGGAAGGAAGCGAGAGACAGAAAGGGGGCAGGTGCACGACTTCGTCTCAAGTCGACAGTCTCGGTAGACCAACTAGTATCTTTTATATTTGACAGCAGGGTTATAGCTGAATATAACCGGGCAAATTAATCATGACATAATTTATGAATGTTCTGGCCTATTGAAAAAATCTCCAAACACTCACACTGAAAACATTTTATTTTTCAAATAGGCAAATAATAAATAACAGTGAATAAATAATGTAATGCTTTGTTTGGTTTTCTGAATATCAATCCCCTTAGTTTTGTTTATGACGACAGTATTTTGCAGATTTTCTTAATATTTATTTCTGCAGTGATATTAGAGGCACAAACTGAAACTTGGTGAGCTATAAAAAAGGTATTTCGTTACACCCAGAATCATCAAACGAGCATCCTTGAGTGTAATCCACTATTCATATCCGAGGAGTGCAAAAGGCTACGCTGACATTTTGTATCTGTGTGCTGCAGGCGAGGACCTGGGTGGTCTAATCTATCCTGAGATCTAATAAGGCGGAAAAACTTGCATGTTTGACATCTGTCTCTGAAAGGGGTTGTACTCGCCGAGGATTCATTTTATTCTAGTGGGAATAATGAGCACCTCGCCTTTATCCCTGCTTTTAAAGTGTGCTTCGCTTGTTTAATGACAGGGTAAATCAGCCTGCCAATCACTTAAAATCCAAAGTGACTGTATAAGTATCGCGACTAAACTAACATAACCAAAACCCCTCATTTTAAAATCACTGCAGCTAACCTGCTTCAGACGTTAAAAAAATCTGTGTCAAAGCAGCTCTGAGGCGAAGCAAGCTCGTACAGATACCCATTGTTCACCTTTCAACGTCTCGGTATCTTAACACTAGAGGATGGCGAGCGGACGCATCCAGAAAACCTCCAGGTTTATGTCTCCCCATTCAGCGTTCTCTGTTTTGTCTGTGTAAAAAGAGGGCAGCGGCGTGCTGCAAGACAAGAACTCGCTGTCATTCCACAGTGGTGAGGTTTTTGACTGGCGAGGGATTAGCAGTGTAAGCTGTCGTATATGTGACTTTGTGGGGGCAGTTGGTTTTGTTCCCTTTGTATTTAGAAGCGATGTGAGGTCAGCAGAGTTAAAGCCACATGCTGCAGTAAAAGCAGGAAGAAAAATAAATGTTCACGGTGTGGCAAATAGTTGTTGATCCTCGAAGATGAGAAAACTGCATCCAAATCCGTCCCAAACGTATGTTTTCCCCAACAGGAGATAAAAGCTGTAGGCCATTAGAAGCATAAGCCGTTCTGTTAAAGGGCTGTACCGTCAATACCAACTTAACTACGAGGCCCATCTTCTTCTTTTTGCAGCTCTCCTCCTCTCCATAAGCCCGTGGTAAACCTCCTCCTCCTAAGTGAAGCATCTCGTTGGCAGCCACGGCTTACGTCTGGCTCACCTACGATCCATCACTGCTCACTAAGACACTTACAAGACTGTGAGGTAAGAAAATAGTCGACTCCATGTGGAAACGCACAAATCAACCTCACCGATAAGAAGGTTTCTTAGGGCTACAGACGTGTTTTGTCCCGATACCTTGAGTTCCCATCCCAACGTGCATGTGAAAATGCTTCTTACTACCTCAGACGTGCATGTTTAAGGGAAGAGACGCTACCCTACCTACTCCATCAGTTAGGGTTAAATCATTTTTTTTGCCACCTGAAACATATTAATCGCAGCGGGATGTTTTTGTCTATTTGCTCAGTCAAAATCCAGGTGGTGATTATTTATTTATTTGTTTTGCATACCTAATGAGACCAATGATATGCAGGGAAAATGCCATGAAAAGAATCTAAAAGGGAGAACCTCGTTATCTGTTATAAAACTGAGATGATGAGCAGTTGTGCTGGCAGGTGAGCGAGCGTTTCGATGGGAGCCAGAGCTCACAAACAGCAGCGAATGACGGCGCATAAAGAGAAATATACTAGTGCAGATGCTCTCTCAACCTGCGGGTAGGTACGTAGCTTCCTTTTTACTTTATTAGGGAAATGTAGTGCTTTCTACTAAATCTGACCGTTTTAGCTGCCGTTTTCTTTTAATATGGAGATTTTACTAAATGAATAATATGACAAGCTTTTAAAGACAAAGCACTAAGTATTGAATCAGTTGTATCTGGCATCTGACATCAGTCTTTTCTCTCGGACGTTCTCTTATGATTTCACTTTCATATATCTGTGACAGCCAAAGTTCAAAAAAGGAGCGACTAAGTGTTTTTTTCTTCTTCTCTGCTCTCCCTTTAATCATCTCCTGACCTCTCATTTTTAGCCAAGTTCAAACTTCCTCCAGCAGCTGTGCAATAACATACTGCTTACACATGGAGGCTTCAGCATCAATAATGTAATAGACTGTGACTAGACAAACAGACAGAGTTGAAAGCAGACTATTCACTGATGGAAAGCGAGTATTTTGCTTCTTGTCTCCACTTTCTACCTCTGTGAGATCAGTTTCTCCGAGTACCGATCCCAGCTGAAGACTGAGCATGAACTGAGAGTAACGGCAACAAGCCTGCAGCTCTGTTTTAAGTACAATGTATTGAAGTGCAGGTCGCAATGCTTCCAATCCAACGCTTTAACGCAACACGGTGACCCGAACCACGAACAGTAGGAAGGAAAAATTGCGCCAAACTGCTACTTGCCCGACCAGTGGTCTCTTGCTGCATATTAATTAGTTGATGCTTTGGACAGAGTAAAACCGAGACAAAAAGGAGTACAGATGGAAGTGTTCGCAAGCCTTGGTCAAACAAACCAAAGACGCCTGAAAAGGGTTCGGACAAACGGTGTTACAAACAATACAAAGTAATCCTACTGTTGTTATAGCTTTCAGCTTCTCTTAAATGGGGCTTCTTTTTTTTTTTTTTTTTTTTTTTTTTAATAAAAGGGACGTGGAAATAAAAGTTTAAATATTGTACACAGTAACACAGTATTAGATTACAATTCAGCATCAATTAATTCTCTCTATATTAAGTTCTCTAGGAAAAAAAATCAACCCCACAGCTGTAAAGCTTATATTATATTTTAAATTCAGATTGTGTTATATTGTTTACTTATTCTAACCTACGGTTGCTTACCTTATCCCAAGTAGTGCAGTGGTAAGGACTATTATTTACATAGTGAAGGTCATATTTTGCAGAGCTGAACAGAACGTAATTAAGTCAGGGGGATTGACAGTCCTTAATAAAATGCACACTACTCAACTTAATTGCTTTTTGACAGCTCAGCAGGGTTTGCAGAAAGAAGAGATTGGATTATTAGATGGATAACCCTTATACTCACCTGACCATGGCGTCTGCAGACCGGAGCCCATGCACGTCTGCAGACCGGAGCCCATGCACGTCTGCAGACCGGAGCCCATGCACGTCTGCAGACCGGAGCCCATGCACGTCTGCAGACCGGAGCCCATCCACGTCTGCAGACCGAGCACATCCACGTCTGCAGACCGGAGCACATCCACGTCTGCAGACCGGAGCACATCCACGTCTCCAGACCGGAGCCCATCCACGTCTGCAGACCGGAGCACATCCACGTCTCCAGACCGGAGCCCATGCACGTCTGCAGACCGGAGCCCATGCACGTCTGCAGACCGGAGCCCATGCACGTCTCCAGACCGGAGCCCATGCACGTCTCCAGACCGGAGCCCATCCACGTCTGCAGACCGGAGCCCATGCACGTCTGCAGACCGGAGCCCATGCACGTCTGCAGACCGGAGCCCATCCACGTCTGCAGACCGGAGCCCATCCAGGTCTGCAGACCGGAGCCCATCCAGGTCTGCAGACCGGAGCCCATCCACGTCTGCAGACCGGAGCACATCCACGTCTCCAGACCGGAGCCCATCCACGTCTGCAGACCGGAGCACATCCACGTCTCCAGACCGGAGCCCATCCACGTCTGCAGACCGGAGCACATCCACGTCTCCAGACCGGAGCCCATGCACGTCTGCAGACCGGAGCCCATGCACGTCTGCAGACCGGAGCACATCCACGTCTGCAGACAGACACACTGAGTGGATGCCGGTCAGTGTTTGTCCACTGTTTGTGATGGGCATGTCGTGCAAATAATTAGGAGCAGCTGAAAACAGTGTGTGCAAGCCTCAGCGGGTGAAATCTGTACCAGGCATTCCCATTTTACATCTAGTTAGGCACTTCAAGCGTTAACGCTGGCTTCGTTCACAAGGGAATTGATGCTAATTAAATTGCAAATGCGAGTAATTAACGGCAGATTCACCTTGAGGCTAAAATGAGAAGTGATCAACAGAACCTTACTTTGTTGCAGTTTTCAGCTCTGCAAGATGTCGGTCAATGAGTCTGCGTAGCTCAGTCATTAAAGCAAATCCTCAGTGCCAGAGGCAGTGAGGATCTGACTTCATGAACACATGACGCACGCCAAAACCCTCTCAGCCTATTCGAGAGGCGTATCGGTTACATGATCAAATGCAGAAATAAGTCGAAGTATGTACCTGGTACTCATTGGGCCAGAAAGTGCTGACAGCCAACTCAACCTGGTGCCACTGTTTGCCGTGAGAGCCGGACGCGTTCCACACCGGATTGCCAAGCGGGCCGCCGTTGACCCGCACGTATGCGCGCAGGGCTCCAGGACTGTGGCCATCGCGGCTGTACAGGAAGTAGCTGAACTGGACGCAGTGTGTGTCGTTTTCACTCAGCGTCTGCAGCAGCAGCTGAGCGCGATGACCCGCGGCATGCTGGGATGAGTTCACCAACATATAGGAGCCTGAAAAGGGGAAAGAAAACCGTCAGATATTTTGCCACCACCGCAGTTCATCAGTTTGACTTTCTTTTAGCAAATTTTACACGCCACGGGAAGTTCGACTCAGTAACACAGTCGAAAAGTCTTAAAAATTGAGTTGCATTTAACCCTGTGGATGTTGTTTTTAACTGGTCGGCATAGCTTAGTTAAAGCTAGAAAATATTAAGATATATGCAGGCTTTAGAAAAAGACAGTATTCACAAGCGGCGGCAGTGCAGCACGCATTTAAAAAAATAACATTTCTAAAAGTTACTGAAGTTCCTGCAGGGTTGAATCATTTCAAACAGGAAAATGAAGGCAAATAGACACTTGTGCTATCTGCTGTACCAGAGTCTCCTAAGGCAGGAATAACTTTTGAGACAGTTGTTTTTCATCTGCGTGTTTTACAATTGGATTTATACGGCAGAAAACCGTGACATAATCTGCTATAATATGAATGTAAAGTCAAGTGGAACAGAAAGAGCACCCTCTTTCAATTCTAACCCTTTATGTATCAGGACTTTAAAAAGAAATAAAAAACCCACAGACCCTTTACTGTTACAGTTTACTGAAAAATAAACAACAACAGACGACATTACACCATGACGTTATCTATTTAACACACAATTTGCAAGAAAACAAAAAAAAGCAAAAGCTCGGCTTTATTATGTCCTGATATGTAAAACCGTAGAAGTGTACTTTCCTTTCTTTATTGGAAAAAGGACAAAAATGTTCAAAATGCTTAAGGGTGTTTGATTTTTGAGGAAGGAAAATGATGCCTGTTGCTCAGATTCGTTCAGCTATTTGTATATTGAGACGTTACTGAAAGAGCCACTGTGGGATTTGGGTTAAGCAGACACCTGTGAACCAAAGCAAACGTGTCACAAAGGAGCAAGTCTGTTTTCAAGCACTCTCAGAAGAGCAAATCAGTACGGAGAAAATTTTAAGTATCATCCGACAACTCACTGCCGAGTGTGGGCGGCTGATAAAAAGGAAGAGATGTACGATGTTAATGCGGGGACAGAAGCAGTTATGACTAAAGCTCTTCTGAGTACTCATAACAGACAGGAGCGTGTAAGAGAAGAGGAAAAACTGAAATACTGAGCAGGAGAAAGGGCTGATGGCAGGTTTACCTCTGCAAGGTGACGCCAAGATAGGCGATTCACAACTCCCCCTCCCGGAGCCTCCTCTAATCAGGATAACATAACCCTATTGCCCTTTGCCAAGCATCTGTCCTGCCTTGAGACTGCGCCCACTAACGTGATTAGCACAACAATGTTTGGAGACCTTCCTGTCTTCTCATATAATCAAGCGCTGTTGTCTTTGTACTCCAAGGTCTTTCTCTGCTTAGTCAGAAATGAGCCCGGGAGAGCAGACAGTCACAGCCTTGACGCCAGGTGTCTTAAAGACATTTATTCTCATCTCGAATGTAATTGCATGCAAATAGTGGCTTGTTAGACAAAGGAACACTCTTTGTAGCGTACGCAGGCTTTCCAGACAGTAAAAGATCACATTAAACTTCTTAGACACTTCACACCTTTCAAGAAACTCTCTTAAACAGAAGTACAATAGGTTATGAAGACAAAAGATTTCAGCTTTTTATCTTCTATGTGCCAAACGAGACACCAGGGACCTGATTCTTAAGTGATGCTTACACATTAAAAAAAAAAGTGTGCTCCTATTCTTCCACATAAACTATTATTTATAAATATACATAAACATATATATAGACACATACCTCATGCATTCCTCAGACTATGTGCTCATACATTTTTAAACCAATTTAAGGCTGAAAAAAAAAAACCAAACAACAACAATACTTTTAACATAATTTAACATAAGTTCACTAGAAACATGACAGGGAATTTTGTCTGATTTTATTTTGTTCTTCATTAGTTTTAATAAAACAAAAAAATGAATTGTGGGTGCTATGAAAGTCATTGGCACATTGGCAGGATCTGACTCCACCCATCACCAGTTAATAAAAAAATAGAAAAATAGGTGCAACCAAGCTCCGACCTCACTCCGACACGCCAACCTCACTCCGACACGCCCCTCCGTAACATCGACCTCACCCTGACACTCCCCTCCGCAAAGCCAATCCCACTCCGACACACCCCTCCGAAACGCTGATTTCACTCCGACACACTCCTCCGCAGAGCCGATCTCACGCCGACCTCACTCTGACATGCCCCTCCGACGCGCCCCTCCGCATAGCCGATCTCACTCTGACATCACAGCTCAGGCAGGACTAAGTTTTGTTGCAATTCCTCTGACCGATTGATTCGCTTTTTGAGCCAGCATCTATCTGTACTGACTCTCATGTTAAAATGTCCAAATTTAGACTAGAATAAACATATTTACAGCCTGGTTTAAAACACCATTTGTACCAGGCCAGGAGAGTTTATATCAAGCATTAAATGTTTATTTAAGACGATTGATTGGCAGTCGGCAGTCGGCGATTTCGCCGTCGACTCGACAAATGAACGATTTATGTAAATGTAAATGTCGTCATGTGACTGAATGCTCCGTCCAAACAAGCCAAATTACTTGTTGTAACGTAGCTTAGCTCATGCCAATTTACAATGTTCAATCTGATCAAATCCGTCAGTGCATCCTCATTCGTGACGTTGCCTCCTAAATAACATTAGAAGTAAATCATGAATGAAGTAAAGTGTGTACAGTACTTATGTATATATACTTTACATATGTTCAAAAAAGATTTCTTCGTTGAGTTTCAGTCTTGGATCACTTTTGCTGACCCCCTTTGTGCTCATCTAGTTTGTGTTATTTATACTTTTATTTAGAAAGTGATATTGGCCTTCCTTTATTGGTGTGGTGTGGTTTATCAGGTTTTTTTTTTTTGTTTTTTTTTAAATCACCAGTGTCCTGTCAGCCAGTATCTGTAGCTCTGTCTCCTCATCTAAGCCTGTACACATGGTGTACTCGTGCACTTCTACTTACTATTTTGAGTGCAAAACGTTGAAGATGCCGTCTTTGCAGAGTAAACTGCAAGGATCTGGATGCTGTGCTCAAAATAGTTGAAAAGGTGTGGAAAGCTGTCCAACGTATTTGAGTGTACTCGTGAAAATATGCCATTGAGAACATAGTTTTTGTCTCAGTCCCGTCTCGTCAGCCCATCTGTTTTAAATGCCTGTTTTGTTTCAGTCCAAGTCCCCGGTTTTGTGTACTTGGTGGGCTACATGTTCTTTGCGGTTTCTTTGTTCTTTTAGATTCTCTTCCATGAGCAGCAATTTTGTTTCACTCTCTAAAATAAGGATCTTTGTTTTAAGACCCATCCACCTCCCTTCCATCTTCTGCATTTGCATCCTCCACCTCACAGCTTACAGCTTCTGACCTCAAACCGTGAGAAAATATAACTTAGGCGCATTTGGGTGTGACCTGAAAGCTCGACTGCGGCCTTTGCTGAAAGCCCGTTGCCAACTGTCCACCGCTCCTGATTTGTGTCCTGTCCTTAGCTCGGTACCGCAGCACACTAATTCTGCTCTGCTTAATTGGATCCTTCTGAATCCTTCTCCTCTGCTGAACACTCACGGTCCACTCGGGTCCCATAAACAGGGGCTGAGTTGCTGCAGTCATATTGTTCTTGGTGTTGGATAAATCCCACCTGCATGAGTCTACATTAATACTTTTCTGTTGACTCTACGAACAACCTTAACATCACCCTTTAGCCTAAAATGAGGTTATATGCAATGATATATATATATTTAATGTGAGTTATACATTTAATATGTTTAATATTTGATAAGACAGTATTATGTCGGCACATATGATATAAATTAATGTCTATTAATCAAACACTGTGATAAATGAAAGTGTGCAGTAATCATGATTTTTGCTCCTGTGACATCTGGCCTTTATGTGAAGAGCTAAAAATAAGCATCTTAAAATGTTTAAATTTTTGTTTAAATAGTTTTTGTGTGAGTTTTATTTGTGACTTATTTAATTAGAGGAGAATAAGCCCCGACGGACTGTGGTGCTGAGATAAAAACACAAAATATAGCAAAAATATACATTTTAGAGAAGAAAAAAAAAAGGAAAAGTCCTTTTGAAAATATCTGAAATGCTTTTATTCAGTTTGTTATTGTTTTTTTCCTTAATTGCTCAATTATTGTTTTTCATTATGTGATTGTGTTTTATACCTCAGGGAAACAGCATTAGGTTTTAGCTTTTAACACAGATTTTATTTTCTTATATATATATATATATATACACATATACACATACATATACACATAGCATATCAAAATATGTCAGTCACGCCTCCGTCCTCTGATTTCTTTTCTGCGATGTGCCGTTACTAACTTACCAAACAGAACGTGGCCCTCAAAGAGCAACAAGAGCCTTAGATAAGATAGAAATGGTCCCTTTTGTCTTTGAGTGAGCAAGAGGGCTTCTATGCACCTCTAATTTTTAAATTCCCAGACATTGTTGGATAAACAGTTTGTTTTTTTTGTTTTTCCCGTGGCTGATGGGATGGATAAAAGCCTTTCAGCACCAGGACTCTGTGCACATTGTGCTCCACTGTGCCCACAAAAGAAGGTGTTTGCAGAGCGCTGTGAATGACACAAATCATCAACGCATGAGGTTAAAAAAAAGAAAGAAAAACATCACTTTTCTCTCATTACAAGACACCCCAGAATAAATAGATTTGTAATAAAAATAAAATAAAAAAAGAACATTTTGCGGTCAAAGGAGCACGTGTTAGGCAGTCAAGAGTGGAGGACCAGAGCTCACCGCCACTTCTAATTAAAACATCTAGGACCATTAGCACCGCTTAAATCCACATTGCTGCAACACTTTCATATCTTCTTTCCTTCTTAGTCTTAGTAAGCATTAAGCAGCTTGAGAACAGATCATTTACAGAAAAAAAGTATTAGAAGCCATCAGGTTTGTATTGTAAACTCCATGACCGCAGAACTGGACCTCAGCCTTCACGTGCTGCCAGCTCCTCCGTCAGGTAAACGTCCAGGAGAGGGTCTTGCAGAGGAGGCGTCTTTGACTCTCCTACCTGACGTTATTTCAGTGACATTTCAGTCTGTCCTGTTTCATTACTTCCCTATAAAACAAGCCCATCAGTTTTTATTCAAAACTGTATAAGCCAAAATGAAAAAGAATGGTGCATTTTAATACACTGACATATCGCTGTTGTTGTAAAAGAGCAGAAGGCGAACATGATCGGTTTCCAAGTTTTGATTCAGCTGCTTGGATTATATTAAGATGTGCAATAAAAGCTGGAGATTTCCGCTCGGAATACCAATTTAAGCACAATATGAAAACATAAGTTATGCCTTTCTTAATGTGATCCTGCCTTCAAGAAATATTTTGTATGTATGTATTTCTACAAAATGTAAATGTCTTCAGACGTGGAGGAAAAACTTGTCAGATGAATGTTTCTCTGATCATCATCAAAGAGAAATTTTACTGCTGTTTAACACCACAGGCCAGTTTTCTGCTTCAGTTTCCTCTATATGAGAAATGTATTCAAACAACCGAGGACTTAATAGTTTCTGCATTAAGAAGTTGGAGACATGGAGAATATTATATTTACATTTAGATCCAGAAGTACTGGGATAATGACAGAATTTATATATATTTGCCTTTATACGCCACAACCACTAAGACTTCCATCTTTAATTTAACAAGTTTTACCAAAGAAATGAAACGATGTACCAAACTGTTGGTTTCGACCATCGCTGAGGTTGCTGCTCTCTCTCATAGGCTTTATGTTTTCAGACTGATAACAGCTTCCTTCACCTGCATCGAGAGCTCCGTGGACTTCATGTTGGTAGCTGCAGTCAAACAGCTGCCAAATATCAGCTTCACGTCCGATATCAACTCCCGACCGTTTATCTGCCTCATTTGTCCCGTAGTAACATGGAAATAAACTCAGTTCTCCATATTTATTGTAGCCCTTGAAAATGGAGGTATTTATCTTAAAATTGCTGCAATTCCTAAATAATAAACCCCATATTTTTGTAAAAACCTCTTAAAAAGACATTAACGTTTCAAGCTACAGTTGAACTAGGACCAGATTTCAAGTGACTTTTTTAAATTCGGTGTTGTGTGATGGTTGTTTTTTTTAAATCGGGTCTCATTCCACATGCTCAGATCATATCGCGCTTTTGTTCTCATCTGCAACCTCCACTTGTTTTTAATGTATTGATTTTTATCAACAGAAAAATAAATACAGCTCCCGGGATCAAACTGTGCTCTTTGATGGTACTATGCATCCCCCCACCTCCACCCACTCCACCCACCCAAACACAGGGCAGCACCTTTCATGAATTATACTCCAAAGGACCATAAAATCTGATAAGGTTCCATCTATCCATTGATGTTCCTCCCAAGGGTAAAAGAACATCCATAATAAGATTAGGGGTGATCCAGCGCATCATAATTCACGCGGAAAGCTGCCGGACCACAACCTGGTCACAGGGTGTGGGTGACATTATCGGTGGCAAGCCACAACGGACACAGAGCGGGGATGAGGATGATGAGTGGAGGGCAGGGTTGGACTGTCATGAAATATGAAAATCGCAAAAAAAAAAAAAAAAAAAGAAAAGAGTCAGAGTCGTCAGCATAAAGACCGCTCATAATGTGACCTTTACAGCTAGTTTATATACGAGTTGTTATGATGAGTTGGCTGAGGAGAAGTTGCTGCAACTTTGAAGAGAGGCAAAAGTATATTTTTTCTTCACCTATTTCCACTTGCACAAGCTTCTCACTGTATGAGCCACTCAACAAAGCTCTACTTCAGAGGCCAGAGTCCAAGTAATCTCAAATACACAAGGAACACGATGGACCAAAGGTCTGAATATAATGGGATCAAGGGCTGTGTTAGGGTTTAGGAAGCTTCTTTGATGCCGCTTGCTGTTCCATTACTGCTAGTGAGCCCCGGCGTCGGCCTGCTCTCACCACATTGATGTTCATCTCCACCATCCTGCACCCTCTCCAGAGGTCGCATGGGATTCCAGACTCCATGTCTGAGGGTCCGATGACCCCCAACTGTCTGCCTGTTTGCTGCTGACTGCAATATCCTTCGGCACGTATGCTTAATAAATAAATAAATAAATAAAGTGCTAAAGTGGGGGGGAGAGAGTGGAGCTCTGGCTGTTGGCCTGAAAGGCACATTAGTGTTGTCATTTCCCTGATGTTTGGTCTCACGCTCACTCACAAATGTAAAATTGCCTCATTATGTAGTGAAATTGTTCACAGAGCAATAAGAGCTTTCAGTAAGAGACACTACAGTCACAGACATTATGGCTCGTCATTAACACCAGATGTTAATGTGTTTATACCCATCGCTGCTGAAAGTGAAGGGCAAATAAAGTTTTCTTTGAGTCTTTGTTTTTCTTTTTTTCGCCCATCTGTCCTTATTTATAATTGCATGCAGCTCAGAGGCATGTAAACAACATAGACGGAGGCTTTGATAAAAGGAAACCCGTAGAGAGGATAGACATGTTCCCTTCCTAATGGAAGATCTCATACAGGGACAAAGCAATAATACGAAATCACACAGACTTAATCGACTTACAGCAATGACACACAATGGCAGTGTTCCTACTGGGAGGCTGGCGCTGACCTTACACTGAAAAAGAAGAGCAGCACAACACTTTCCCCTGAACATCCAGCAGCAACACATTATGGCTTTCTTTTCTTTTATTAAAAATGTCAGCATGTCTGTCCAAAGATAGATGTCCAATACACTCCTCATTTTGAAGAGATCTTTTCTTTCTTTCGTCTTTTATGCTCTTCAAGTGCTTGGATTAAATGAATGTTCGCAACTGTGTAAAAAAAATAAAAATAAAACAAAAAATAAAGAAAGTTGTTTTTTTTTTTAATCCTTTTTGTTTTGCAACAGAACATTAGAACTGCTTGCAAGGTCCTCACGCTCTTGAAGTTCTTACTTCATCCATCCAGCTTCGTATCTTCCCTGCACAAAATTAGCCATCAAACTATGACAGTTGCAGACTTAAATATCCAAGATATTACAATGAGAGTTTTATAAAGTGTTACTCTTTAATTTTACAAAGATATGACCAAAAGCAACTGCACATACGCCCTGGCGTATATTCAGACTGACGAGGTCTGTCAGTATTATATTATCACTTGATCGTACATATCAGAGTTTTCAGATGTTTAAAAAAACATGAGCTGCGAGTATCTTGTCATTTTTTTTTATTGATTTCTTTCCTTATTAGACACTGAATAGCGATAGAGTAAGAGGCAAACATAAAAGCGATTTGTGGTTGTATGCAGCAACTACGCACGAAGCCAGCCTACAGCGCCGACGTCATTTCTGCCGCTTGTCCGCGTCGCTCTGTAATTACAACAATAACCTCTAGGTGGCGGTGTGCAGTCTTGTCTGCAGTGCTGTCATTTGTAGTGCTGAGCTATCTTTTGTTTACTTTCTGTATGTAGCTCAGACATGGCAACAGAGAAAATAAAGCACATCTTATATGAGTTGACGCTGACGAATGTTGAGCTGCAGTAATTTTGCCGACCTTGCAGCAATCCATCTTTCTACCAGCCTTGAAAAAGACAAAATTGTAGTAGTAGCAGCATGAAATATGTAGACGAAGACGAAGAACGCTACCAAGCGGACCAGCCACATATGTTGCCCTGATGGGCATATATTACTGTCACCGATTTAAAACAGAAACGTACATGATTCAATTCCACTTTAACGTCACAATTAAAAACAACTTCATCCAGACACATAGAATCCCAGTTGGAATGCCAGTTTAACCATTTGCGAGTGTTTGTGTGTTTTGTTTTTTTTTTAAGACAAATTGAGAGAAGAGTTTTAGGATTTTACACGAAGAGCATGGCTGGAGGAAAACTTTTCCTCCCTTCAGTAAAACGCGGACACAAATACATCACCAAACATTACCGCAAACAGTGACAGCATCCAGGCCCAGCGCCAGCGCAGGAGTGGAAACGCTGCACAGCGGGTGTGAAATTTGTTAACAGGTCTTTAGCCCTGCAAACTATTAGTTAATGATGTGCTGCTTGGGAAGTGACACTGAACGAGTTTCACGGTGCTTAATCTTTTCACTTCACACTTGTGCTGATGTGTTTAAAAAAAAAAAAAAAAACACAAAAAAAACCAAACTCGTAAAACGTCGCTGTACTTACAGCTGCTGCTAACTCGCATCTCTGATAAGAGTCTGTCCAAATCCAAAAGGCGCCTGGCTGCGGTTGCTCACCTATGACGGGTGCGTCCCTGCTCGTGGGAGAGCAAGTCTATGCAATAATGCTCGAAAGCAGCGCAAACTCAATAAATTCAACACATAGATTCAATCCAAAATGCACACAAATCTAATATAAATGGTATATTCTGAATTTCTGCACCGGCTGAGAATTAAAATTAGACATTACCATCTCACTCAGACATACGCACACCTCCCAGACTAGTGAAAACACAACTCCCGGCTGTATATAAATCTTCCTCGTCGACGGAGCAGCCTACCTGCTCTGATTCGGGGCAATGTAAGACCACCTGTGATTCCACTCCCAACACTTCCACAGCACCTGAAGTGCAGAGCTTAATCTAATTTTCAGCCCTTACTCAATCCATCATTCTCAGCTCCACCTCTGTCAGACTCATTCTCTCGCATTCAGATCATTTTTCATTATCTCTTCCACCATCCATCAAGAAGCTCCCGTCTCCCACACGATATTTGGAGCCAGGGCATTGACATTTTCTGTTCTTTAAAACAATACGCCCCCCAGCTGTGGTATTTTTCACTGGCCAAATATCAACCTCTGATGACATCCCCTCAGTCATTCATTTCTAAATGTTAATAAAGGAACTGTATTTACTTCACCAACTTATCCTTTTTGCAACTCTGCAGAGTCAAACCTATTCGGAGGACGTTTCGGCACTCTTAGTCATCCATATCTTATGTCCTGGTTTTACAGTTTCGCTGTTCTCCAAGGCCCTAAAATTAAAATGCAAAAACCAGCCAAAAGGTGATTGAAAGGAAAGTACTGAATTAGGGTGCACGGTGCCACTGGGCACTCTTAACCTTTTTTCCAGTGTTTTTCCTTTGTCTACACTGTTAACAACTCATCATCTGCTTCTGCTTTTAGCGTACTGTAATCTTAACCCTTCCCTCTAAGCATAAAGCTGCGGACTGTTTTCTCCAAAGACCGTTATGGCCTGAAGCAGCGGGGCTGGCAGACTATTACCTACACCTCTAGGGACGTGTTGCTGCGTACGGGGCAGAAACGGAGAGTGTCTGGAGTCAGCTGAGGACTGATGTTCAGGCAGGAAATAAATGAAATACAAGTTGTATTGTCAAAGTAGCCGGAGCCTTGCAGCATTTGAGAAAGATAAGGCCACGTCAGCAATTGTTGTTGTCTTCCTCGCGACGAGAGAGACTGCTCGCACTGACCTTTTGGATTGTCCTGCAGGCAGTTTAGGATCAACTGCCAGATTTCCTCGGGAGAGAAGCGGTAAAAAAAAAAAAAAAAAAAAAAAAAAAAAAAAAAAAAGGAGGAGGAGATGGAGGAAGATGTGCACTTTTTGAATGTCTGCTACAATATACAGACGTTGCATTATGGGGTTGTTGAAGGGTCACGCACACAGCAAGGATGCTACTTTTGCTTTTGTTCCGTGAGACCTTTCGTGAGCACATAAAGTGTAAACTACATGTAGAATGTACACAGATAAAACGGTAAGCAGTAAATGTAGTGCGCCCTTTAATAAATGTGGTCAGACACACAGTTGCTCTTCATATTCCCTTCACACAGAAACGGAAGCACACTTTACGAGCTCCTTTTATTGAGTTGTTAAAAGTAACAATATTTCTCAGATTTTTACAACCAAAAGTGCTCAAACTCTTACGACGAAACTTCCAAGGAGCACTTGAAGGCAACCAAAGATATACCACACTTAAGTGAGCTCGCTGATTAGTTCCTCTTCAGTGCCTGGAAGTGTGCTAATCACTAACATCACCCACTGTCGTCCTGCATATTTCCACCACTGCATGGCTGACCATCCGTGCTGCAGGCCAAATCTTATTACGTACAGTTTTTCTGTAAGAAATACTCCAACACAGAACTCAGTCAGCATTTAGAAGCACGTTAGCTGCGCAGGCATGGCCGACTCTGTCCGACCTGTTCGTTACAACCACAACCGGGCGCAGCCTTTGTGTTGCTGAACCACAGAGAAAAACCTTCTCATACTCGAAGCAAACCGAATCACTTAGGCCTGAAGAAACATTATCCATTGGCTGTTCAGATTAGCAGGATTTGGTGCCACTGCAAGCAGGTATCCAGCCTCCGTATCTTTTATCTCCACCCAGCTGACCATCATGCTGCATTTGCAGCGCAACAACAGGTCTCAACGGTGTCATATCAAGAAGCGCAGTAAATAAAAGTTTTGAAAGAGCAGGCACACAACGATTTGCATAGACGGATGCGTCCTCTGAACTCCAAAGCACAGGTAGACCCGGCCCATGTATCTCCCTCTATTTAGGATCAGCCCTGACCCCGTCAGCAGTGACATACCAAAACAGCTGAGTGAACTGTGGGCAGAGCCGAACATGCTGCTCACCGCGACGCACAAAAATACAGGCTTTAGGCTGCACAGACTTTTGGAGTTACTATCAAAATAAAATGACTCCATTGTGGTGCTTTATCAATCAGAAAAGGGCTCAAAATTACATCATATGGCACCTACAAAAACAAAATCTGCCACGGTTTTTGCAGCTTCAACCGTTTTCAGAGCAGAACACACAACCCAGTTATATATTGTGCAGCAAATAATAGACAATATCCACTTTTGATAAAGTGAGACCAAAAAAGTCCAAATAAAATGAATGGAAATATGAATGTGATATTTTTCACTTTCAAAGTGTTTATCAACCATCCTTACTTTGCTTCCAGGCACTTAATTCCCGCAGCATCCTCTTACAGAGCGCACACAGAGTGTGTATGTGTGTGTACGTGTACATGGCGATGAGAGCATCTTCCCTGGGGTCCTCAGGTTGGTCAGGGGTGTAATCAACCATGTGGTCATGCTCTAACCTCTACTGCCAACAGACAAACTAGATAATCAGGTGGCCCTGAATAATTTTGTCTCTGTTGAAACTCTGGGGGGAAAAAAAAAAAAAGTAGGTAACGCAGTGCTGCCTGGTCAAAGAGCAAGCCCACGCCTCTGTTCGACAGAATAAGGATGTCACAGAGCTTTCAGATCATCAAAAGACAGCATTTAGCAGACTGACACTGGTGCCATACATCAAGCGTGAGATAATTGCCTTTTGTTGGACAGCAATCACCTGAAAATACATTCCATCGTTCTGCCGGTGACGTGCTCCTCAGGCGGCATGCAAGAAATGAATACATCCTGGATCACATAAAGAAGGCTATGATGTGGCAGTCTGGTCACTACCTCCCTCTGGAGCACATCAGCACCAATACGCTGGAAAAAAAAAAAAAACAGACAACATGTGGAGGAAGTCTTCCTCATCATCTTGCTCAGCTGTGGCTCCAGGGTGTTGTAGAAATCCATAAACTCACACTCCGAGCACTCAGCAGCACTTTATCAACCAGCCATCTCTTGTAGTGAACATAGTAACAGGCCCTGAAAGCCATGCATTCTCCCTAAAGACCAATTAAAGAACTTCCCTTATAGCAAATACAATATTAATAAATGCAGAGGCATCATCATCCATCATGACCTGCAGATAAGGTATTTTCTCATTAAGTAAGTAAAATATTATATAAAGGAGTTACAATTGCCAGATATACTGATAGCCTACTGATAGGCTTAACGCTGTATCAAGAAAAATGTAGAATAAATGAGTTCAGTTGCTACTTGACTTAAAGCCTGATTTCCTCAAGGGCTAAATGGCACAAACAGGTGCAAAATGTAACACAAAAACGTGAATACGTCTGCCGCTATTTGTCTCCACAGATAACTGAAGGCAAATATTAAAGAAAAGGAACAAAAATATGCTTAAAACCTTGTGGCAACATTTATAAATTAACCTTTACAATATAACTAATCACTTGCCTGTAAATGAACTGCAGAGCCTATGTTAAATGTACTTTAAGTGCTGCTCTCCAGTGTTACAGCTTAAGACAATACACACATGGCTTGTTGTCCTATATTGAAGGCCTACAGGGCTTTCACACATTCCTCCGTAAAGCCTGCCCACTTAGTTTCAGTGCAGCATCCAGGCCCAGAGAGCTTCATCCCAGTTCGTCGGTCCTTCGAGCAACACAGCCTGGACCGAGAATACAAAACCCGCCGCCATCCACAGCGACACAGCGACAACATGTTAAACCCGACTCCCTGAATTACTGTAGGCTTAGTTCTCTGTGCACAGATCCATCTGACCTTCTCCGCTGGAATGTTTTAAACATTATCCTGGCACTAGCCTTGACCTTCCTGCTCGTTGTCTTGCCTCCCTGCAACCCCAGAGGATAAAATAGAATGAACTAATGGGGCTCCATTAATTCTTCTCCTCCGTGCCCCTCGAATGCAGAAGCTAAATTTAACTCTGCTGCAGTGGAGAAAGAGTGCAATGTGTTTTATCTTCTTCTTCGTTTTTTTTTTTTCTTTTCTTTTTTTTTTTTTTTCTAAGATGCCATTGATTGTCAGCAGCTAATCAGACCTGAGATGGAAACTTTTCCCCACCGGACACAGGAGCAAGGCAGCCCGGCAACGCGCCTGTGACAGTCGGAGAAAAAGAAAGACAATCTAGCAATGGGCTAATTTTCTTGATTAGATTTTCATTAGCTCCTTGTTACCAATGATGGATCCCATTAACATGTCAGCATGGCAACGTGCCCCAGCGGTAAAATCAGACGCTTCCAGGCACGAGGAGCGCAGCCTCTTATTAATTCATGCAAGGGTTTGGTCATCTGACTTGAAGCACGGCTAATGAGATAGTCGCGAGAGAAAAATGAGCAACGGTCGGTGAATACTGACACGCTCAACATCTTACAGACAGTCGTACTTAAAAATCATATGAGTTGAATGTATGACTTTAGATACATTATACGGTATATAGACTCAACAGTAACATGTCAACAGATATATATGTTGTACAAGCTCATATTTGGTACAAAGTACAGATTTAAATACGCAGTCTGCTCCCACAAAAGTGCGATATATGTAATGGTGAAACACTAACTACCAGCAACGCTGACAGAAGCGGCTGAGATGGCCCTCGGCCGTTTTTTAATAATTACACTGCCCGTTTTAAAAGAGTCTTCACCAGCACCATCAGTATAGTTGTCCACCCACACAAGTCCCAACAATCTCTGCCACCTTTCGTCCTGGTGGAAGCTGTGTGGCGTTGACACGCGTACAGAGCTGCAGCAACGCCAGAGCGATGACAGAGCGTCCCTCTCTGGCTCTGCGGGTTCGGATCGTGGCAGCACGCTGCTCTACCTGGTGACACTCGCGTAGCAGTGCTCGCTGAACGACCGGGCGTAAACAACGGTGTTTCCATGTGGCACTGTGTGCTGGGTAGAAGGACGGGCCGTGGTCCACGGCATCGCGGGAGGACCTCGGAGGCTGATGGATGGGCAGGTGCCAGGCGCAACTCGAGACGAGGCCGCAGACTCTTGCCAGATAGATAAATCTGAGGCAGACACTGATAGGCCACAGAGTCATCATAGTGACAGGCAAGCTGGAGCCAAAGGCAGGAGGATGCAGGGCTACCCATCCCAGAGGTGTAATGTGCTTGTGATTAACTGTCAGCCCCGACTCCACCCCCCACCCCTCCCATTTGGTGGCCAGACATTCTATCTCAGGAAAAGCACTCATCACTGTGACAGCTGCTCTGACCTTGACCTGAACCGACAATGCTGCATGCATCTTAGGAAATTCTAGAAATTAAAGCCACTAAACCACAAGTAGGAATAAATTCATTCTTATTTACATGCGAAACACCTGCATATGAAAAAAATGACTAAAGATAAGAGCGAGTTTTATTGGGTTTTTTTTCTTCTAGACACTGCATTTCTGTGTGTTTTTATACCGAATAATGCAGGAATAAAACACTGGTTTCTACATTTCTTTCTCTCTTTTTTTTGGTTTATCTCGCCCACTTCATTTGTTGTGTTAATACAGGAAACATCCATTTATGCATTTCAGGCCAGCAACCAAATGTTAGAAAAAAGTTGGGACAGTAAAACTTTTACTGCTGTACCAAAGTACTTCTGTCACATTTCCTTCATTTTTCAGTGGTGTTAAAAATAGCAATGATAAAGATAATACCGGTAGTTAAATATAATCAATGAAACAACCAGTCTTCCTGCAAACATGTCTACTTCCTGTCAAACAAGTGTGCAACATTACATGGTCAATGTCACATTTTTCTTTGAAGATTCTCCGAACAAATCGTGCCGTGGACAGTTCAGGAATACTGGTGGACTAGTCTACTGAGACCCCTTTCGTCCTCAGACATAGATTTTCATGTATTTATTGTTTGTTTGTTTCTTCAGTGTTTTCAAAATGTGTTTTGGTAGTGTATTGTCAATAAATGTATGGATGTCCCATAGGAGAATGCATGTGTTGCTCTTGTTCTTCATAGGGGCGCTGACAAGTCACACGCCATCACAGAGCCCGGCTTTGGGCTTTTGTCAATAATAGTCCGGATGGTCCTTTTCATCTTTAGTCTTTCTGAGACAATGTCCATTTATTTCAAAAATATCTGAGCGCTGAAACCATGTGAGCACAGTAAACATTTTTCAAGTGTGATAGTGCATCCCTGATGCCTCGGGGGCTTTTGGACCAAATTAACACAAGGCCTTTATTTTGTAGAGTACAGTTTTAACTGGCACTGGTGAAAAAAGCTCTGTACTGTATTCCCTTGCCCATGCCGTCAGACCAGCTGTTGATTATTACCGGTTCTTGAGGCTTGAGGCCACCTGAGAGACCACAGACCACCGTCCAGCTTAGGCTTGCGCCCGTGCCCTTCACCCACTAGGATCCCTCCACATTCTTGTAGAAGTAAAAAAAAGAAAAACGCAACTTCCATCTCAAAGTTTCCTCTCAAGGACCGTTTTTTGGAATTTTCTCACACATTTATGGATAACCTGGAGATCCTCTGTCCATCTACACTCCTCAGGGACACAGCATCTCATTGATACTGCTGTTACAATCATCCCTACAATCACCTGTTCACGAACACCTATTTGAAACATGATCATAATTTTAATTCATGTCATTTCTGGCTAGGTATTTCTGTAATGTGCGATAGCCGCTGGCGCCGGACTGTGATACGTTAACTTTCCTCGGAGTGTTCCGGACTTCCGTTCATACTAGGAATTGATTTTTCTTGACTAAGGAAGGATTCTGGGATCATCTACAGCTGCCTTCGGATGTTGTTCATTTCACCAGTGCTTGCTTTCTTCTTGAAAATGTACCAAACTGTTGATTTGGCCACAGATGAGGTTTTTGCCGTCTTCTATATATTTATGTTGTTGTTGTTTTTTTGTTGTTTTTTTTTTCAGCCTAATAATGTCCTCCTTCACTTTTTATTGAGATCTCCTGGAGGCACTTTGCTTAAAATAGATATAAAAATGGTAAATGCCACATTTTTGTGAAAAACATCTAAATTAAAGCCGGAACTGGATTGAGTTTATAGCATTTTCACGTGAATAATTTTAAGATGTGTCACAGCTTTTAAAAAGCGTTGGAGCTGTTTGGAGGAGAAAACACAGACAGCTCTGCTTTATCTTTCAAAGTTTCAAACAGGTCTGACGCTTGAGGGCTCTTTCTCAAATATTAATCATGCAGTACAAGTTAACAGTGAAACCGCTTTCTGCTACCGGAGCAGTTCATTTAAAACTATTTATATTTGTGCCAGTATCTTAAAACACACGCTGCTTTAAAGAAAACATATTTAAATCGCCTCTATTATGGAGGGAATGATGGCAGTGTGGAAAAGAAAACATGAAAAATGCTGCCATAATCACTCTCTGCGTTTTATTACAGCAGGTAAATGACAAAATTTCACACTCAGATTGGTTCTGGCAGGTGTCAGCAATGCTGCGCTCAGAACCGGGGCAGCTATGTGCTTGCAAGAGTTTATAAGGTTTTCGATCCATAATTTGGATAACTATTGTTGGGATATGACATGCAACTAAAGTACTCAGTATGTCAGTATCATAGTACATAATATCCCAAAATCTGTTGCTTTTTTTGTCTTGTTTTGCACTTTCCATTTCAAGCCATAAACATAGACATGTGTTTTATTTAGTGACAGCATTCTCAAGTCATATGATGACGTATTTTGTGATAAGTAAGGTTTTACAATACAAGTCCAAGGTTTATGGTCTTATTTAATGATTTTTACTACGGCCGAGGAATAAGGGCTGCAGTAAATACTCTTCTTAAACGCCGCTTCAACCTTAAAATGGGTAAATGTGTCCAGTGCATTTGAACCATAAAGCAGAATTAGTAAAGGTAAAATGACTGCACTTTTCTCTCTTTAATGACAGTTTAAAGCAGCCAACAATACAAGCCACATCCACTCCTTCACGCACACACTCTTACTGCATTTTTCCGTTTTCTTTTGCTCCGTCTGTCGTTGGTGTGTAGTATAATACACAAAACTGATCCATGAGTAAAGTTTGTGGTTAGGAATCTTGGACATGAGCAGCTGAGGACAGCACCTCTGACGGTAAGTGGATGACCTGCTGTACCAGACGCAGGCGCGTACGCGCCCCAGGAGTCCACAAATACCTCAGTACGCATATATCTTGCCCCAGTTGTGACATGAAACAGGTGGAAATCCTGTGAGAACATCCCAGCTGAATAATCTGGTTTGACTCCTTGCTGCATGACGGCAGCGCAGAAGAAACTGTGCTGCCACTTTCTAACAGAAAGGGAGAGCCGGAAAATATGTTGCCGCATATGCAAACAACGAGAGATCCAATATTCATACGTGGCCATTCTCAAGATGTGTTTATGCAAATTAATGAGTGTGACAAAGTGACATGAGCACTGCGTGGTGACTGTAGCCGTCGCTTGATGACGAATGCCTGTTGTTCAAAACAAGCACCTGCTGCGTGTCGGGATGTTGGTGCGTTGTTGTTGTATGGAAGCTGGGACTAATTGCACAGCCACGTTTACACCAACAGGAGCTGAATTGAGCCCAACCGATAAAGACAATATGGAGCCCGAGCATGATCGTCTTTGCAATGATGGCACACTTATCTATGGACGCAAACGGCGTCTGTTACTTGTCAGTGTTCTGAAGAATCTCATCTGTGTACAACACAGGTACTGAGGCAGTCGAGGGGCTCTTTTCTTTAAAGTGGCGTTAATTTTCCAATTTTGGCAGAAAGTGCACTTTTTTTTATTTTCCTCTGTTTTCTTTAACCTCCTATTGATTAATGCCTCTGCTGCCTCAGAATAGTAAGGGTTTCTTTGGGTTTTTTTCTCCCCTGGCCCTCTCTGTGGCGCCTGTCTGAGGTGTGACATTCCTGTCCTGACGACGACACTAGGAGAGGGAAGAAAAAAAAAAAACCTTCCGGAAAAAACGAGAAGACAGAAATTCAGCAAGGCAGCATAGGCATCCATTTAATGAGCCTTTGTTTGCAGCACACTGCCTTGGGTATGCAACGATGCACGCAAAATTCAATGTGGAGTGATTAAAAGCGACACAAGGGAAACAAATTCAGACTCAATATTCCTCATGACTCTCTCTTGCTTTCGTGTTATGCGTTGTGGTCATTTTGCTCAGTTTTGGAGTCTTAGTCTTTGCTTCTGTCTCTGGTATCAGTGCACCTTTGAGGAGATCACATGACGGGTTCGTCAGGGTTCAGGGCGTGTGTTTGTCCCCCAGCACGCCTTTGGCTTCTCAGACTGGAACCATGCTCAATATACATTTAATGCATGCTGACGCAGGCTTTGTTTACTTAATCTGCATTTTGATGACACACTGGGTCCTGGTTAAACAGCCTGTAAAGAAATAAGAAAATAATCACCTTTGGAATATCAGTATACTGCATTCCTCTTGTACCGGCAGTATTCTGGGGATCTGTCCTCTGCTGCCAGTAAGCCACCAGGGAATTTTATGCAGGCGAAGCTTGCAAACTGCTAAATTTACAGAGCAGCCGTCTCCAGCATTTCTGGAAAGGCACAGTGGCTTTTACAAAGCTCACTTTAAAACAATCAATAAAGCGCAGCACAAACACACACACAAACACACACAAAGGAAACTTTTTTTCCCTCCCCTCCTCAATCTCGCCTAGTTTTTAAATCTCAAAGGACAACTCAGACTCTACTTCACCTCATTTCCTGCCAGAGCTTTTATCTACACCTCTTACTTAAAAAGGATCAGAAACTGTCAACTGCCAAACTCTGAAGGGTGGCAGCACTGCCATTAGGCAACCGTGGAGACCGTAGAGCCCTGCCTCTACATGCAGGCCGCGCTCATTAGCCAGTCTGTCTACAATCAACAACAGAGCCAGATGGAACGAGACCGGAGAACCCACCGGCTGGCTCCTCCATGCACAAAGCCAAGGCCTCGGAGGGAACTTAGTTAAGCCATGAGGACCTTCATTTGTGCAGGTCTGAACAGGTGCACGGGCAGAGATCCGGGGCCTCATTTATAAAAATGTTCTTGGATTTATACTTGAACTTAGCCTTAAAATAACTCCCTGGTGGTCCATGCACGTTGAATTCTGAAAAGATGTTGAGTACAAAAACAACCTTGCTACACCTCCTCCTCCTCCTCCTCCTCCTCCCCCCTGCAGGTACCTGCGCTAGGCCAGGCTGTTTTTGTCACTAAACCGTCACTAAGCTTGACTCATTCATTGAAGAAGATGCCTGGAACTACTGTGACTAAATGGATGTAGCATTTATTGTGCTCCAGTTCTGCTGCAAAAAAAAGAAAGAAAGAAAGACAGAAAGAAAGAAAGAAAGAAGAAAAAAAAATTGGCTACTGTCAGTGAAAATTTTTAGAACAAGTTCAAAGAAGCCTTTCAAATCCCACTCTGTTTCGGTGATAAGCATAAGGAGACTTACTTTATTGGGGAATTCTTTCAAGTGTTCCTCATCCACAGAACCAAAGACTATTAAGCTTGGGCCTCTCAAAGCTGTGGCAATGACTCTGAAGACGTTTAAATGTTTATAAGGTTGAGAATTGGGAAGGTAAAGTTACTTTCCGTGGAATTGACACGAACATCACACCACCAACCTGCGACCCTGAACGGGACTGAAGTGGGTATGAACAATGGATGGCTGAATCACCATGACCAGGAGTTGGAAGATGGTCTCCGCTTGACGAACGCGGGCCGGGGTATTCAAAGAGTTTTCTGATGTTTCTTCATCTAGTCGAGATTGTGTGAACATGCAACACAGCCCCGTCTCAGATCTGAAAGGCTGTACAACACAAAGTCCGCTGTGGATTTGAAATTCTTTGACATTTTCTTTTGATGTGAAGCTAGTTACAAATAGCACTCGAAGACGTCTCCAGAAAAACCACCAAACCGCAACACCGTCTAATTAATTCGAATAATATAGTATTTCGACGCTGCATTATGATACAGTAAAGTGGTGAACGTCTTTTCTGACTCAATCAAATATTCATATACTTTATTGCTGAACAAAACATGTGGGCGATGAAATAAAAAAAAAATAAAAAAAATTGCCATGTGAGACAGCACAGTTATAAAGTTTATTATGAGTGTTTAATTAATTTACTCCGGTCTCACAGGGAGGCAAGGGTTATTTATATGTATGAGATTAGTGGAAGAAGCAAAACATAAAGCGGAGAATAGGATTTTTGTGTCAAGCTGAGAAGTTTTTAAAAATCTAAATGTGATTATTGGAAAAGGCAGATATTAAGCACGCATGCGTGTGATCCGCCCGTCGTCTTCTGTGAGTCATTGTTACAGCAGATTTCCATTTCCTCGAGGGTTTCGCACCATATGCTCAGGAATCACTTTGCTTCCACTTAGTGCATAATGAGCTATGACTACATTATATCACAGTCCTGACAAATATCCCCCCCAGTTAAACCGTTCTTCATCATCACTTGACCACAGGTTTGGTACGAGTTTCTCCTCACAGAGTGCTTGACAGGGATCGTACAGCTAATTTAAGCTTCGCTGTTGCTCAAATACCAACTCTAGTCCCAAAGTAGATGGCTCAACTAAAAAAAAAACTAAAAAAAACAAAGCTCCTCAGCCATCTGCTGGCTGGTGTGCACTGCGTTCAAAGACTCAGAGATCTTATAAGACCAAATGTCAAGCATACCCAGAACAAAGAGTGCCCGCTGCACATTTCTGTGTGGTGCCCTGACCTGCCGAGCCTCCCCGGGCATGAGGTCCCGGTGAGATCAGGCCGAGCGGTGCCACGGGGAGGGAAGAGCAAGGAGGAGGATCCAGAAACTCAGCAGCATTTGCAGACGAGCCTTTGAACTGAGGAGGGAGTAAAACCTTTCTACGAGCAGAGAGAGGAGTCATATCTGCACCCTGCCTGCGTAAACAAGCAGCAGCCCGGGTTCATATGTCCATCTAAATACACACATCTGCATAAATAACATGTCCTGCAGGCTGTTATTGCACACATACTCTCTATATACCCACATCCACACACATATACAGCCAATAGACACACAATAATCCTGTACCAACACTTCTATTTGGAATCTGGTTTAAGTATTTCCTACTTCGCCTCATCTTTGAAGTGTGCATTCACTGCTATTGGTAGTGTAAGGGGTTCGGCTCACTACAGCCTGTGAAAACAGGATTAGTGCAGCCTCGCTTCCTAATTAATTGTCGGGATGTTTGGCTAATAAATCTTGGTTATCCGGCTCTTTAATCGTAGCAGGAGATAGCACGACTCTGGCCGCTGGAATTTTTAAGAGTCTGTGTTTTCTGTAATCAAGCTCCAAGAAATGTGAAGGGAGGACTTCAGTTTGCTCTTCGCCTGATTGAATTAAAAAGTAGATAGGCGAGTGTATTACGGAAATCGCAAAAGTCCAGATAAGTCTCTTAATTGGATAGATGCCTTCAGCAGCAAGTTTGTCTGTGTGTGTTTAATGACTTCACAGGGGGTAAATGAGGACAAGATCATAAAGGGACATAATAACAACAAAAACAATGTGAGTGAAAGCCCAAATTCAACTGAACTTCACCTGTGTGGATAGAAATAGAAGAGTGGTGTGGACAAAGATGGAGACTGACATCCAGGCAGACTTGAGAAATGGGGAGAAAAAAAAAAAAAGAAGCACACATGCCTGCAGCGCAGGTCTGGATGGTGGGACCCTGCTGCAGACAGCTCACCTCTCCAGAGAATTGGAGCCCAGATCGTAGTCTGGTCTCTTCAACGTGTCGGTACAAGGGGGCATTTATAATGGTGCAACCAGAGCCTGGGAATGGCACGGCAGTTTCATCTGATTCTCAATATCATACTACAGCCAGGTGTGAAATGAGACTCCCAAGTGTTAGACAGGGAAGAGACATTTTGGGTGGAAGACGAAATTAAAAAAAAAAAAAAAAAAAGGAGCAGACAGAGAGTAAATGAGTGAGAGATAAGCTGCGGCACAGTGGAAATACAGGTGCAAATGTGCAGTTTGAGGACGGCCTGGGAGTCAGTGAAATGGAAAATGTGTGTGAGTCACCGTGTGTGTGTGGATTCTTGTGTTACACACGTTGTGAGGACACCCGTCTGTATAGATAGACTGTGGGGTCATGTTAGGTTAAATGTGGTATTTCAGCATTAAGAACAGGTTTGAATTAAAGTTCGGAGACTGGTGGTGCTGATAAGAGCCTCATTAGGTCTCCACAGACAGAATGCTGGGGGCCTGTCACGCTATACCAGTGTGAGAGTTTTGCAAGAACCCAAATACTGGACTCCACAAGTTTAAAACTGACATTTATGGGTTAAAAAAAAGGTTTATTTTGTTCTTTTATTTGCTAAACTTAAACATTTAGCTGTTGGACTGTGTGAGAGCTGCTGGAGAAGGTAATTAATCAAAGGGAAGTCCCCATAAAGACAACAAAACAATGTGTGTGCGTGTGTGTGTGGGGAAAAAAAAAAAAAAAACAAGATACATGTGATCCTTGGTCGGGATGAGTTTCTGCCTCCTAAGAGGCCGCAAATAAATTCAGTTAAGTGATGTGAAAATCCCACAGCTGTTTGAGGGAGCTTTTTGCAGCCATATAAGAGACACCCAGCTGAGCATCACAGATTGTCCTGCCACCTCAAAGAGATCATATCAGACGAGGAGGCGAGCGGCGGGAAGCAGCAGGAAGACTTTAAAACATTTTATTTCCCACAAGTTGGATTTTGAAATTCCCTGTTTTCTCTGCAATAAAAAAAACATTACAAGCAAAGCGTATAAAAGAATATGAGTTTCCGCTGAAGTTATGATTATAGCTTTTTCTATAGCTCCCTTTGGAGAGCATGGCCCTCAGCAAGGTGACAAGGAGGCAGCACGCATAGCAGTGGGAGCTGGAGCTTTATAATTGTACTGTCACAATAAAACTGATGCAGAGCTTCCAGATTCCAGCTCGTGGCGTCGCCTCACAAGTCACATGAAGTGACATGGGGCAAAGCTGCTTATTCACGGAAGAAGTTGACGTTCATAAATCAGTTGCAGTGCATGCAGAGCATATTGTAAGTCAACAGTAATCATACAGAAAGTAAGCATACTGCATGCATACATCACCGTGTGCAAGCAGTATGCACATGCGTGCCAAGATTCGTCACGCATGTGTAGCCCTTATGTGGTAGTGCACATGCCACAGCCGTCTTCATTCCCATCGTCTGGTATTAATATCTCAACAAATGCCATGAGACAGCTCGTAGTGGAGAGGCCCCGGCAGTAATTAGCTGCAACACCCTGGGTGTGTGCTCCTCGGGAGGACATGCTCTGGAAACGGCAGGGACCACGATGCTGGTCTTGCAGGACTCTCTGATGCCCTTCTTTTCCCGCAGTATTTTGTAAATATTCTGGGATTTTATTCCTCAGAACAGTGTTGAGGTGTCAACCTGCGACTAGCTCGAGCATCTGCCGCCACAATTTGATCATGATCGCAAAATACAGCCACCACTTTGTGGCATTTACGGTCTATAATTGCAGTCAGTATTTCTGAAGGTAGGAGGTACCGCGCGGATTTGAAGAGGCAGTAAAGGCTGTAATGACTGTGAGAAAGGAATCGACTGCAGCAATCTAACATACGCCATAAAAGCACACAAGGTACTCCTCAAAATGAATATCTCTCATTCCAGAGGCTTTGTAACCTCTTTATTCCTGCGCCCGCCATCTAGACTGACATTTACAGGCGGAAAAAAAATATTCTGTCTGCGGCAAGTCCAGTCAAGGCAGGGCTCCGTTGGTGCTTAAGCATATAATCTTCTCAGACAATATCATTTCCCAGTTCTGCCTCTGCAGGAGAAGATGAAGATGAAATGCGAGTTTCGCATTTAAGAGTGGCCTGTCAAAGTGTGCCTTAATGGGCCTAATTATCAAAGTGATGAAAAGCATTTCCTGTCCTTTTCAATTATGTAAAAGAGATAGTTTTCTCTACATCACAATTTCATAAAAAATTGCTTGAAGATTGTTGCTTACAGAAGAACAGTGGGGGATTTGAGCCATTCATCCATTCATCGGTGCGGCTGTATTGCATGCAATGACTTTATGTTCAGGGATCGCGTGGTGCTGGGAGGACGGACTAAAGAAGTCAAGAGTCTTCTAGGAGAAAAGTGCTGGCTTTAAAGAATAAAATACTGCTATTCCTCGTTATAACAACAGTTGACTCGAGCAGATGTGTTTTTCTTTGCCTCTGCGTGAATACAATACAGCACAGCACGGGAGAGCATGTGGTACCTGAGATTATGGGTGCACCAAACTGGCATTTCCTCTCGACAGCAAGCCGGATGTATTTACTCTGGATGCTTGTCAGGACTGATAGCAGTGCGCGCTTTCATCATAATTTAAAATCTGTACACCACACTGAGCCGGCTGGAATATAAAAAATTTACATCTGCTATCTCCAAAGACTCAAATATTATCTTTTTTTTTTTTGTGGGCTGTCACCTAATATAATTCCCTCCTTGAACTATGACCCTTGTAAAAGCACCATAGTAAATATTTAACACATTTTGGCTTCCTTCTAGTTTGGAAAAAAAAAAAAGAAAGACAGAAAGAAAGAAAGTCACAGACTTTACTGCAGCTGCTTCATCTTTGTTTTGAGTCGGCGGCGGTGTCCCGTCTTCATTCAAGTCTTTAATAGTTTATCTGAAAGGCGAAATGCTTTGTGTGTGTTAATGGGGAATAATAAAGTTTGGTGAAGCTTGAGAAGCTAATTATCAACAGTGTGGTTAAAAGTGCAGCGATGGAGAGCATACTAAATAGACTGGCAGGGAGAAACACAGAGGCCGAGCACTTGTTTTCAGATCATTTTCAGATATAACGTTTCAGAGTTATCTGCAACCACTTTTATATCCACATATGCCCCCCCCCCCCCCCCCCCCCCCCCCCCCCCCCCCCCCCCCCCCCCCCCCCCCCCCCCCCCCAAAGCATATCATTAAGGGTGGAAAAAGACAGAAACGCTGAAATCCGACATCGTTTACAACCAGAAAGCCCTGGCAGAGCTCGGTACAACACGAAACCAAAAAGATTCAAGGAGCCGCATTTGGGCTCTTGAGAGCTGATTTCATATATTTCTTATTGTACATAAATCCAATAGCCATCCATCTCCAGACAGTCATTCTGCCTGCATCAGGTCTTTGCCATTCATTATCATATCAGTTAACATGATTTAATGCAAATGGCTCCACCCAGAAGCGGTGCCTGCACATCCATTACTGACAGAGAGATGTGCATGACAAGAGTTATTATGGTAACACTGCTGAATTAAATCGCACCTGAGACCAAGTATGCGAACGAGAATGGCAGCAATGGATTGCACTTTAAGTGGGGAACACAAGGAAGACAGATAAAATGTTTTCTCCCCACTCTTTCTATCCTCTGAAGGGCCATCTTTGCACTTCACGAGTCTCTAAACTATGCGGACCCCAGAGGATCCTACATTTCTAATCAATGTTATTCCAACAAATGGTGATAAAATAACCTACACTCAGAAGCTCTCCTGGCAACTGAATTGCCATCCACAGTCTGTGGAGAAAATACACTCAAATCATTACTTCTCACAGCGGAGGATCAATTGCTTCACACAGATTCGGCCATTACCCACCTCTTCTACACGACCGTTAAGGGAGGGACGCTTACAGCAGTCTGAGACCTAAATGATGCCGGCATCTCAAATGCTGCAACAGAGATAGATATTTAAATGTGTAACAGGCGCTTTCATTTTAATCCAGCTCTTTATTTAAAAACCGTCTCCGTGTTGACAGATTTATTATGAGATGCTTGACGGTCGTGAAATTTCAAAGTTCAAGGGTTTTACGAGTTCCTTTGTGAGACAAGTCGTGAAGCAGAAGCTGCTTCGTGAATTCTTCCAGATGCAACAGGTTTGCCCACTGGGACGTACGACGCGGGAACCCGGGTCCTCGCATTTATAAGCAGATGGCGGCGGCGTTGCATTCCCGCAGGAGATGACTGCATCGGTTTTTTTTTTTTTTTTTTAATCTTTGAAGTGCAGCCAACCTAACAGTGAAAGTAAAGCACATGCAGGAGAGCAGGAGAATAATGTCATTCAAACAGCAAGTCAGCAAGCCGCTCATGATAAGTGCAACATTCTCATCCCCCAGCAAAATGACTTTAGTGGTACGAGGGCCTGTTTCTGTCAAGAACTTTAATAAACTCCAGCACAGTCGGGATTTTCTATTAAATTAAAGCTTCAATTTGACATACAGCAGGCTGCAATGACAATATCGTTTCTCAAGTATCATTTTCTCGAGGGGTCAATGCGCTGTTAACCTCATCTGCTAATAAAGCTGCTGTGTCGCGACAACCAAGATGAGATCAGTTTTATCCAAATTAGCAAACCGTGACTTCTAAATGTAAGAAGGAAAAAAAAGGGACTCTTTTATGTGCTTTGTGTTTTATTTCTTTATGGATGTTTTTCTCATCAGCTCCATTTCATTAGATAATGTTGGTAAATTAGAACTAGTAAGTGGATGAAAGATAAAAGGATGTTATTTCAAACAGTCCTGATGCTATGAGCTCGTTTCAATTTCCATGTCAAAGGTAAATTACACATCTGTGATGCATCATTATGTTACCTGATGTTTATCATGATCAAATCCATCCATCCATCCATTCATCCATTCATCCACCCATTAATCCATCCATCCACACATCCATCCACCCACCCATCTATCTATCCATCCATCCATTCACCCATCTATCCATCCATCCATCCATCCACCCACCCATCCACACATCCATCCATCCATCCACCCATCCATCCATCCACTCATCAACCCATCCATCCACCCATCCATCCATTAACCCATCCATCCACCCATTAACCCATCCATCCACCCATTAACCCATCCATCCACCCATCCATCAACCCATCCATCCATTAGCCCATCCATCCATCTATCCATCCATCCATCCATTAACCCATCCATCTATCCATCCATCCACCCACACATCCATCCATCCATCCACCCATCTGACTGCTGAAGCTGAAACAAGGACCACCAGATCCAGCCAGAGCTTCTTCTGCGACTCCTGACAGAGACATTTCAAATTAAATTTAGTCCTAATCAAATGCAGCAAACCAACAACAGAGAGGAACACATGACAAAGACCTGAAATAATATGTGACCAAAATGATTACAGTCACCTAGAATCTTCTTTTACTGGAAGAAAAACAAACCTTAAAAGACTCAGTATGAAGCCTGAAAAAAACCCTCTAGAAGAGCAGCAACACTGCTTTTATTCTCTATAGATACAATATCAGCAATGATATCGGTCTAGTTAATCACATCCAACTCACAGATGGGCATCACGTAAACCCTCAACTCCAGTCATTTTGATCAAAATGTACATTCTGTAGAGGTTACACTACACCTAGAGCAGAGGGGATCCGGACTGGTCAATGACTGGAAACAACGTGGGACACCGATGCTCATATCAAACTTACAGCTAAGTTAGAGATCCGATTTTAGAGAAAAGCTTATAGTATGAAAAGTAAGAACCATCCATTTTTCTTTGTTCAAAATGGCTTGTGAGCTGACTTGTAAGATTTTGTTTTTAATTAAAAAAAAAAAAAATTAAGAATCAAAGTGACAATCTTCAGATGTGTCGTCATCATCCTGATATTTGCTTGTGCACAAAAACACACAGATGCCTCAACCGCGTGAGTGAAGGGCTTTTAAATTAACGTCACATTTTTTCCTGCACTCCTAATTTATTTGAACGACAAAAAAGATTGTTAGAGTTTCAAAGGATTTCGTGGGAACAGCGTGGAAATCTGTGTAGATTTTCAGAGAGAACAGAGAGGCAACAGGCGCAGAGGAGTAGAGGAGCTCCAACTATCCACAGTCGGCACACACACAAAGCTTTTTCCAATCTCCGGATCGCCAAAGAGAGAATTTGTAATTAGCCGAAAGGAGGAGAAGAAAGAAAGCTTCAAATATTTAGATGAACATGTCCAAAGCCAGTGGGCATGAGTGAAAATGTCTTTCAAGTTAATTCCAATGTTCACTTTTGAGTCACATGGATGCTTTGACATTGTTAATCTTTCTCAGATAAGAAAGTAACGGAGCCCGAGTGACAATAATTGAAACATTATTCAAGTTCACAAATATCCTGCTGATGTAAGCGCTGCACTGTTTCTCCACATTTCTAACATTTTCTGGTGGATAGACGTTGAAATATTGATTGGATCTCCCCTCACTAATGTGCAGGATGTGGTGCTGCATGGAAACCGTCTTCCTTCTGGCCAAAGTGGATTTTTTTGATCATATCCATGTGGCTGGCTACGATGTGAAGCACTTACTCTGTTGCTGCTAACGTTCACTCCCATTTCTGCCAAAGTCAAACTCAAGCAGAGCAACGGCTCCGCTCTCATATTGTTGCCGTGAACAAACATCTGAGCAGGATTTGATTTTCAGGTTCTTTTGTTACTGGGCCGCTTGGTCGTCTCTCGGTTGCCCCGTTGCTTTGCAGGAAGGACATTTCCTGCTGGAATCTCAGCTGAAGCCTGTCTGCATTGTTTGCGTGGTCTCCTCGTGTCAGTGGATACTCTGGATTCCTCCCACAGTCCAAAAGACATGCATGTTAGGTGAGCTGGGGATTTTAAACTGACCATATGAGTGAGCGCGCATCGTTGTTTGCTTCTGTGTGGCCCTGTGAAGCACTGAAAACCTGTCCAGACTGTACACCGCCTCTCTATGACAGCTGGAACAGCCTCCGTGGCCTCCAGGCCTCAGTAACTCTGAAAAGGATGAAGTGGGTATAGAAACCTGATGGATGGTTCTTTTATAAAGTCCCGTGGAGCAGCTGGACTCTCATGAGATCACAGTCGAGAGAGATTTTTTTTTTTTTTTTTTTTTTTTAAACTCTCCTAGCTCCAAGCGGTTCAACAATAGCACCTAAAAAGCTTGGCACACCTCAACTGGAGAGTATTTTCTACAAATCAAAAGAGAAATCAAGTGTTTTTTTCTTGAATAAAAATGTTCACTCTCATCCTGACTGGCTTTAACTAAGAGTTTACTTCTTTTAGCAACTTCTTTTTTTAACCACTCCGTTTTTACGACCAGCGCTGAAGTCCAGAAAAAGGTCAGGAATCGCAGTTTCTGACTTTTTCTGACTAGTAAGGAAAAATACTGGTGTACACATTTGTAAACATCAATACCTGGAAAGAGGAAAAATAATTGGCAGTTAATTGGACGTTAATGAGCATGCACTATAGAAAGCAAGCAAACTGCCTTGTTTAGAGGAAACATATTTGAGAAGGGTTTAAATATTAATGTTTTCCACACATACAAACTGTTTAAGATGGAGTAAAATGTAATAACTTGTACTGGAGTTAAAAATCCTCTCCATATATGAAATATATGTGGATATTAGGAGTACCCCTGCGCTGATGATGTAACCGTCCAGCTCTGATCCAGCAAGTCACTGTCTTAAAAACTGTGCTGGACCTGCTAGAAAAGTAAAATTAAGATTAAAAAAAATAAAAAAAAGACACCTTTGTACTTACTTTTTTATATTTTATGTGAACAAAATCCAGATGTCCAATTTATCTGGCCAAGATGCTCCAGCTTCACTGCACTCATCACCCCCATGAGGTGAACCGCTACGCTTCTAGTGACCATACCACTTCACCTCACCTGAGTTGAGGTAGTTCGCCTTGGCTGCGATCCTGACTGAGCTCCCTGAGCATCAATTATGTTGTTAAACCTGCAACCCCACACATAAAAGCCCTCTAGCTCTCCCTCTAAAGCGACACTAATTAGACAGACGCTACAGCCAAAAGGGGGCTGCATTACCATACCCATCACCTGGGAGTCTGTGTGTGTGGGTGAGCAAAAGACAGAGAAGAATAAAAAAAATAAAAATAAAAAAAACGCGGATGCAGAGTATACTCCGGCTCGACCGCAGGCTTCAAAGACTGGCAACATGTCTGCCATTCCCAAACGTGTCTCCATCATTCACAGTAATGATTCCTCCTCACTGTCTCGAGAAGACATGAAGGGAGCTCATACTTCTATCCCTGAATAACAACCCAATTAATTTGTCAGGCTTTAAAAGCTTCTGGGTGGTGATGGGAATTTTTGAGATGCTTTACAAGGAGAGTGGCCTTTCGGTCATGAGTGATCAATAAATATGATCTTCTTTGCCTTGAGGTAAAACGCAGTCGTACGCATGAATCGCAGAGAGACAGTCGAGTCTGGTCCTGGGAAGGTCTTCATCACCAACGTACAGCAGCTGATGTCTCTAGTTCCTCCCTCTCTGACTGGAGATGTGCTGATTGAAATAATGAGCTGGGGGAGCGTTCAAAAGTATCTCCAAGGGAGCAACTGTCCTCTGCAACCCAGACCCGCTGATAAACACGGCGAGGTGTGTTCTCTTTATGACACAACGCTGCACTTCTGTTACTGAACACTTTGCCCAAGCATCCTCGCAGCTTTAACCACCGTCTCTCTAATAAATAAGAGGTGATACATTGGTCTTCTCCTGAGTTTTTTGGTGGTTTTTTTACTTAAGGATGACTCAACCATGGCTTGAAAACTGGTCTGCCCTTTCAGGCCCTCAGTCAATTTGTTTTCAAAGGTATAAAAGAGCAATCTTTCCACACTTTACATAGAAATTGCACTCATGACTGAAGGACTGAACCAGTCATTTGAATATCTCACTCGCAATTTTTTTAGAGCATTGCAGTTTTGGTTATAACATGAATGGAGGTTTTAAGTACCCTGACTCAGGTAACTTCTACATTTTACTGGCTATAACTACACAGACTATGCAATAAATCAGATGGTGCGATATACATTCATTCTCTGATAATCTTTAAAAAAAAAAAAAAAAAGTGTCACTACACTACAAGTGGAGAACTCAGTATCGTTGTAGCCTGTCTTTCTAACATCTAATGTTGGATGGTTCCCCTAAACAAACCAGTTAGGTATCTGACAATGTTATCTTTGTTCTCTAGATATAGATGGAGTTCTGTATAAGGGTTTATATGAATTAGCTCATTGAAACTAACCAGGTTCTGACCTCGTGATAACACATAAAGCCATGCCTCATGTAAGCCTCAATCTTCCTGAAGTTTAAGGTCCTGAACTAAAGTACAGGCCATCAATGGTGCCGATTGGAATCCATGACGGAACCAGGTGTGCTAGAGGCCAATACAACTGAGCTACGTGGTTCATTTACTGACTGTATGAAGAGGAGGAGCAGGAGAGCTGGATTCTCCACAGCTGCTGGAGCATCACAGGGCGTGTGCTGGAGGACGAAATACACGGCCGCTGAGGCGGAGAGCAACGAACAACAACGTCTGCTCAGATTTAGGCATTTCAAATTTAAACTCTGCACCTTCAGAAGTTCAAAAGGGTTTACTGTGAAAATGTGGCAAACACGGAGGGCTCCACTCAGTAGCCACTTCGCAGAAATGTTCTTTAAATATTGATTTTCAACCCACAACGTCACAGGTATTAATTGTACAGCATAACTGGTTAAGTGAAAAAAAGATATAATATAAAAAAGCTGTCAAATACAAGGAAGTCTACACTCAAATTACATTATTTATTACATAAACACATCTGATCATGCAATTACCTATCAGCTTCAGTTTATATAAGGAATTTATGAAATGCCATGGACATATATAATGGTTTTTGTGTTCATTTGTCAATTTATGAATTTGTATAGCACTTCATTTGTTTGAATTTTCATGCATTCATTTATTTACCGTCATAAAAGTTTATCATAAATGTTTCCCATCTCTACACCGGACAGTCAGGGTGGCTACAAAAGGGGGTCAACGGCTACAGTGGCTCCAAGTTTCTGCAGGGTTCTGCAGGTTTCTCCAGGTTTCTGCAGGGTTCTCCAGGTTTCTGCAGGTTTCTCCAGGGTTCTCCAGGTTGATAATGACATGTTGCATATCTTCGCCATCACCTGACTACCACCACAGCAGGAATTGATAGCAGCAGAGAATAAGTTCAGAGATCAATATGTACAAATTACACGAATGCTTCATGTCTCTGCATGGGTTTTCTCTGGGTACTCTGGCCTCCTCTCATGGTCCAAAAACAGGGGAGAGTGTGAGCATGGATGGTTGTTTTCCAAATTTCCTTAAATGGGGTCCTGTGGGGGACTGGCGGCCTGTGAATCTCACCTGAAAGCTGGAGCAGAGAGCTAGTCGGAAAATAAACTCTTTTTCTTTTATTAATAATTTTGAAGTGCAACATGTTGCATCAACACAATGTTATTTTATGCTCATTAAACATACATATTTGGTAAGCCTAAAAGAACTTTCCAAAATGAAAATAACCCCAGGTCTAGTATTAGATGACAAACATTGAAAAAAGAAATGTTAGGGACCATTTCTGACTTTTGATGCCAAGTCAGAATTGGGGTGACTCCCTTGAGGGGTAAATATATCCATATGAGATTAATTGTGTGAATGTGTAATTATGGGCTGTGATAGATTTGTACAAAAACACGCTCTAAATTAATATTCAATTACCAGCCAAGCCCTCCCCTTTGAGAAAGATGCATAGTTGACTCCAGTTTGTTTAAAAAAGTGTTGCAGAGACAATTCTTGGTCCAAACCGTTAAAAGCACATTACCAACTGGGCCACATGCCAGGTTTCAGTGAAGTTACTCCACTTCCAGGAGATGCAGCTTCTGGAAGAAAATCAGTATGGAACCCTTTCAGGTGTGTGAAACGGTGCTGTTGGGTTACTGGAGGCTGACGTGTTTGGTTTTCCACTGACTGGTGCACAGCACAATGTCACATTGTCACCAACAGCAGAGACAGTGTTCGAGGTGTACTTGGTTGGCATGTGGTAGCGCAGTCTGAATGCACCGCCGTGATAATTATAAATAACAACACAGGGCTTCAAAGACTAAAGACAAGTTTACACTTGCTGGTCTGCTCGGTGGCTGCTAAACAGCGCTGCTGTTAAATATAGGTGTTTTCTGTGTGTTTCAAATGCCCGACCATGAGAACGGTAACAACAACAAAACAGACCTGAAAACACGGGTAAAGCGTGTCGCGTTCACGTTAATACCAACTTTAAATAGAAGTTACATTCTGATGATTTCTAAAGTTTGTTATGATGTTAGGACTACAGGAATCGAGCAAAAGTTTCACAAATTGTATACATTTATATTTGGCCAATCCTGCAAACGCAAACATCAGTTTCCTTTGATGCTATTAATAATAAAAATATATGTTTGTCCAATGCAGAGAGAGAAAGCCAGTAATGCGGCGCCGCCGTGTACACGGCTGAAAGGTCCCATTTCTGATGCAGCCTCTCTCACAGCAACAGAGTGATAAATTCGAGGATGACGGCATTGGCATGGTAAGGCCCGGCTGTCCAGTAGCCCTGAAGCAGACAGCCTCTTCTGGTAGCTCAGTGGATTCTCGGTGTCATGTAAGTGGTATAATTGGGGTTGCCATGGTCGTATAGATTTTCTTTCCCTATTAAGGCCAACCATATATACTACAGGGTAAAAGATATTGTGGCAGATCCATACTTACCTCAAAACTTCAACTCATAACTTTATTTGTCATTGAACATACCTTTCAATGTTAATGATTTTATCCTTTTAAAACACAAAGTATGCTTAACATGCAAGCACGTACTTCACTACAAGGTCATCATCCTACATGGCTGACTCGTTCATTAAAACAGCAAGAGAACTGACGATTATCAATATCAAACAGACTGCTTCAATCCAATTCAAAATGAAGCCGGCTGTGATAAAAAATATGCCATTCTTATTAAGATCTCACTGCAGTCTATCTTCTTTTCCTTTTCAACATCATTTTCTCTTTCATGGGAGCGGTAGGCTCTAATTTCTCCTGGGAGTCACAAGCTGCTGCTATCTCAGCTGTGTTTACTAATCTTCCCTCGACACCAATTTCTCAGCCCCACAAAGTTAATACCGGTCCAATATAAATAGCCTTATCTCATAAACTCTTGTTATCCCCCTCCCCTACCTTGGTTGCCTGACGTGATACATGGTTAGAAGTCAACACACGGGGGATTAAGTTATAAAGAAGGGGGAAAGACAAAAACTTCCGGTGCCTGAATCAGCAGCAAGTTTTCCATCTTAATTAACAGGGAAAATGTTGCGTTTACATAATAAGGAAATACTGCTGCAACCGCAGGGTGAAAACAATGAGCTTAATAATAAGAGTGCTCCACCGCTTCTGGTGCAAGACTGAAGGATGAGCAGTTAATAAAATTTAAGCAAAACTGTCTCCTGATACTCTTAGCTGATCGATCAGTGGCTGAAGCGTGTAGATTACAGTACCTGCATCATTCCACCTGTGCTCATCCTGGATTGTTGTAAAGGCCATGACAGCAAGTTTTAATTAAACCCAAAGGGAAAAGTATTAATTATCTCATCGCCTGCCGTGAATGGGCCGGTGGCTGCAGGCGCATCCTCACTCTGAATGCTGATGATGTGAAGGTGAAAGGGTGGCTTTGAATTAAATGTGGGATTTACTGAGCTCAGGATTATATTTGGACAGACACCTGCAGACAAGAAGGAACGCGTGCACTTCAAATCAAAATCCCAAGGAGTGGGCTTTAAAAAACAGGGACCATTTCCTCCTGCAAGTACGGTTTTGACGACTGTCAAAGGATACTTGAGCTGGTAGATTTAAAAAGGGGCAGAACGCTCCTCTGAGGCCTATATTTAACTCTAGTTAGATTACATCCCCTTGTCATCTTTCCATCTGTTCCTCTAAGCTTATTGATCATATTATCTGCCCTTCTCACTGTCTCGTCTGCCATCGAATCATGCCTACCCTCTCCCAAACATTTGTAGAAATCACACCGCCACTGAGAATACACGTCCTCACTAAACATTTGCATGCACTTCTTTTTAGGTCGTGGATTTGTTCAGTTTTCATTACCATACGATAAACTGATTGACTGGCTACACCCGAGGGGCACCGAGTCCCTCATCATTTTGCAAGTGTTCAGTAAAAGCACTTAAGCAGAAATCCCACTGCGGCCGCTGATATTTCAGCCAAGAAACTTGAACAGCAGCCTTATCTTTTTTTATTTATTTATTTATCAGACCCCTTTAGGTGTTTGTTAGTGCAGGAGGAGGAGGAGTGCCTCATAAACTATGCATGTCATCTCCCTCTGGCAACAGCCAGTAGAGGGGATGATTTTAGGGCAGTGCTAGTTAACAGAGATGGTTAACAGAGAGGCATTATTGAGGTGAGCAGGACACAGATGAACCCGGATGAGAGCGTTCTGACGCAACGAGCTGTAGACTTGTACATGAGCTGGTTTGCACTTAGTTTTTCCCTTTAATGTAACGTGAAATATGTATGTTTATGAGACTTCATGAACATTTCAACAAAATCAAAACTACTGCCAGGGCTTCCTGTCCTGTGCTGCTCCAACTCTTATTGGCTGTGTGTCAGTCTCAGATAAGCCCGGTTATCCATAATCAATGCTTACTAGCAGACGAATTGACTAGAGAGGACAGAGGAGCAGAGGATCAGAATAGTACTCACCCTTTAGGAGGTCAGAGCTGGCAGAAGGTGAAGTGTACGTCCGAAACAACATCCAATCAAAGTCATCCTCCTCCCCTTGGGTGAAGTCGCACAGATTAGGGTCTGAATCCTCTTCAAACGAGCAGCCAGCAGCTGAGGGAGGGAACATTTTTAAATGAGATATTGCACAAAGACTGGGACTTACACAAGTTAAAAAAGGTTACAATACCCAGAAATGCACTCTTCTAATTCGTTAGAAAACACTCATCTCAAATTTGTTTACTATTTTTATTGAAAAACGGCCTATTTCAAAGAGTTCAACATACAGAGACGAAGTCAGAAAAAGGCGAGCCACAACCGTCCAGAGCGTTTCACGCCACCATCACCAGTGCTCCATACGTCACCAGTTAATATGACCTATTTTTACGTTTGCAATCAGCCTTCTTTCATTTTTACTTCAATTAAATATGACTCATTTAAATTTAATATTACTTTATTAATCCCCAAAAGGATTAGATATCTTCAGTTAGTATTATAAAGTCACTTCAAAGAGTAATTGTAGGAGTTAATAGTTGTGGACAGTAATAGATCTGCAGCAGTCTCTACTGCAGTGGATCTGAAGAAGCTTCTGAATGAAAACACTTGTTTAACTCTGTACGTAAAGGATGTGCAGTGTTGTCCACTTTGTTTAACAACTAATGCAATATTTGTCTTTGCACAGTTCACTCCAGAGGCTCCAGAGTAGTTCCCAGCACGGAGCCAGACCTTTTCCTCGGTTCTCAGTTCAGTTTGCTGGAGTCCTAAGTTCTGATGCTGCTGCCTTAGGAGAGAAATTTGTACCAGGACACTACGGCACTAACACGCCACTAACACACCAAACACACCCCTAACACACCAAACACACCACAGACACACCACTAACCCACCCCTAAAACACCATAGACACACCACACAACTGCACACCACATCACATAAACACCACACCACATCACACCACATAAACACCACATCACACCACACCACATAAACCCACATCATCACACCACAACCGTACATAAACACCACATCACACCCACACCACATAAACACCACACACACACCACACCACATACACACCACATCACACACACACACCACATAAACCACCACACCACACCACACCACATAATCACCACACCACACCCACACTCACCACATCCAC